>RCWM02000770.1:0-408001 GCA_003667255.2 Euschistus heros
ACTATTTATTATTTATTGTTATTTTATTTAAATTTTAAATTTAAATTAAATTAAATTTTAATGAGTAGTTACGAAGTAAGCAAAATTTTAATTGGAGATCAAACATTTTATATTAGATTTCTTTGAAATTACGTTTTGATTTTTTATTAAAATTATAAATATGATTGCGTAATAATTTATTTATATAATTTTATGTAATATAATGAATAGATAAAACACAAAAAATAAGTAATCAACATATAATAGGACAAATATTAACAATAAGTAATTGATTATAGTATATTGAAAAATGTGTGCTGGTATGTAAGGGCGTTTTATATAAAACTAAATGTGTACCGCTAATAAATATCCTACTTTCCTTTTATCAACAGGCGAAAATCCAAGACATGATGGGCCTGTGTAACATATGCTTCAGGTTCATTAAAATCATGAGGGTAACATGTTTTTTGTTTTTTTTAAATATGAGAATAACTCAATAATTTTTATACAGTAGTAAAGGAAAATTGGAATTTGTAGTAGAAATAAAAAGAAATGTTGCGGATCCAAGGAGTATTATTTTTTGTATCATCACACTACATAATTAAGATGTAAAATAAGATAAAATATTAAAAGTATACTGTATGTAGATGAAATTTTTATAACCAATCGATTCAATTCAGTGTTAAAAAACTGCGATAATATACGAACAAACCAAGCGCCAATCTAGCATCTCCCAAGAGAGTTATTATTGGTATTTACAATTTGTAAGTAAAGAACATATACTTATTAGCGGGCTGGCATGTACATTTTACGGAGTTTGGTTAAAAATTTATTCTTATAGTAAATTTAATCAGCTTTAAGATGAAAAAAAGTAATGTATCGGACAAATAGTTTCAGAGTTATAGCCAAAAGAGTACGACAAACGTGTTTTCGCGGAGCTTTGGGACTGACGGCAAATTGGACAATTCTCCCTTTTTTCCCAATAACGTAACTTCGCGCAAAATGGTCCGATTTCGGATTTCGTTTTTTTCATTATGTAGGTACTAGTTCTAGCTACAATTAATATTTGAAGACTTCATTCGAAAAAAGGTTCGTTATCTTGGTTATAGATAGAAAAAACAAAAATAATGGTTTTTTTTTGGCGGTTTTTAGCGATTTTGGAATATGAAGCCGATGGTTGCCGTGGGTAGCAACTTCAGATTCGGATTCAGCACCCCAAAGAACATAAAGATCCGTTGAGAATAAAAGTTCCGCAGTTTTTTCTTCAAAACGGCCTTTTGGAGTCTTTTTACTGGACCTATAAAGACGCTCTATGAAGCATTATTTTGGAGGTCCTACAACTTTTTGTTCTATTTCACTTCCCAATGATGATTTATTGACTAGAATTGTAACATTGTTCATATATAACGGGGAAAGGATATAAATAAAAACATTATTCTATTATTAATTTATATAAAACTAGTTGAAAAAAAAAAAAAAAAAAAGGAATCCACAAACAATTAAAGCATTATCTATTCCTATTACTAATTAAAAAAATTAAATTACTTATGCTATATTACTGCACATTAAAAAGTATATATATTACTGAAAAATATGATATATTATTTTTGCATAAATGTTGCTTATTCTTAATAAGGAATAATTATATTATGAGCTGTATTCATTAAAATTATTTAGTTTTTTTAATACCAAAATCAAAAAGATTTAGTACTTTTCTTCTTTTTTTTGATTTCATATAAAAGTGATGAGTACAAAAAGTTATTGAATTTTTCATTGAATGACGAGTTTAAATAGGCAGTTTCCTTCTTTCCCTTCCTGCCGCGCGTCTTCCTGAGATATAAAACTCATTTTTCTATCTTACGTTTTGCCATAGGAATCCACAGTCAAGATTTGCTAGGTTAGGGTAATAAAAAGAAGGTAGAAAAGACGACCGAAATCCCTAGGACGGCATAGGATCAAAGGATATATCAAAACATTTCTAATACTATCGTAGGTTCAAACAACAATGGTCTGGTAGGACAAAGATGTTTTACAACATTTCTTTGTGAAATTGAATTTTTTCTTTTTTATTTTGATCAATCCATTTAATTGTTTCACAAGAGTAGTTTCATTTCTATTATTATTCGACATATCACACACAGTATAGGCTTGTTTGACTATTCTCCTCCTTCAAAACCCTAATCTCAAAGTAAAGGTAATAATAAATAATTGCAAGCTTTTTTGTTGAGAAAACTTCTCACATTTTTTTACGTGCCCGGGGTCTAAATTGTAGAAAAAATGTGTTTTTTACTGCTTAACATTTGAAAACGGTTAGACATAAAGAAGTAATTCATTACAAACACTTTTGATTTAAATAAGAAGTAATTTTGGGAAAAATTTGGATTCGTAAATACTATTTTTATTTATTTTTTAAAAATTATTTATTTTCTGGCTACCCTCTTTTTCTCTAGTCTATTCGGGCCCTGTTTTGGTCAACAAAACACGGAAGGCTACAAAGACAAAGAAAATATTTATAAATATATTACAATGGATCTAATAAGGTATTTGATCGCAAAAGGGAGTGTGTACGTTTTAAAACCCCTTACTGCGAATAAGCATATTTGCCCCTTATGATTCCATTTATTCATTTTTTTTTTTTGTTTGGTGACTAAAATTGCTGAGAGAATATATATTGATATTACAAGCTTACAATCAGAAAACGGCTAGCTGTATGAATAATTTAATAAAAAACATTATTGAAACGTTTGATTCCGAAAAAAAAACATTCGTATACTTATTTTTGACATTGACTATATCTCGAAAACGGTTGACACTAGAAAAATAGTTACAAATCTAAATTAAAGCTGATTACATGTTCCTATAAAATTGATTATGTATAATTTGTCGAAATTCTAATGGTTTTCGAGATATACGTTATTGAAAATCGGTGATTTTCGGGGGAAAAAAAAAAATTATTACTCACTTTTTGTAATACTTTTATTTTAGTACCTTCCCCGATCGTCTTCTCAGAAAAAATTACATAGTCAAAATTGTAGAGCATTAAATTAAATTTAATTTCATATATAAGTTTTGGTATTTGAAGAAAGTGTTTAACAAACAGTGAGGTAAACATTTTTTTTTATTTCTAAAATTATCGATTTTAAACAACATATATCTCGAAAACCGTTGGAATTTCGACAAAATATGTATATAATAAATTTTATAGGAAATTATCAATTAGCTTTAATTCCGATTTGTAGCATATTTTTCTTGAGTCTACTGTTTTCGGGATAAGATCGAAAAATGTGGCACTCTCTTCTCCCCCTTCCCAACCTTAGCTCAACCCTCCAGGTTCGGAGGGACTTTTAGTAGGTTTGCCTTCTAATTGCTCCTGGCGAAGCAGTGACATCAGATCAAATTATCGCATATTTCATGCAATCTACACCCCTCATTTAACACTCTCTTGACTAGGGTCGCACTTTTCTGCGAAAACACCTATATCACCATTCATTTGGCTACAGTTCCGAAAATAATTGTTCGATCCGAAATTTCTTTTTTTTCATCTGAATGCTCATTAAATTTACTATAAGAACCTATATATAAAGTTATGATCAAGTTTCGTAAATAACCATACCAGCACATTAAAAAACCGGGACCTGTTTTGAAATTCAAACTTGTTAAAGTAACTTGGATTATTTAATCTGGGCTGCAAAGCCCAGATAAACTTGATAGTATTGGTTATTTGTAAGGTTAATCATATTTAAAAAACCAAAGGTCCTTTATTTTTTATACAATATTTTTTCGAAATCAGGAACGAACACATAAATATATAGGAAAAGATGATATTTTTGGCCGGCTAGACCATACAAGTTACCTCTCTGTGCGTTGGTGTGTTCCATATTAGGGTTATTTTTATTAAACTTAAATTCAATTGAAAATTCATATAACTTTTTGTACTCATCACTTTTATATGAATCAGTAATTAAAAGTACTAAATCTTTTGATTTGGTATTAAAAAAAAGTAATAATTTTTGAATGAATACAGCTCATAATATAATTATTATATTAACATCAAACATTTATACATTAAATGTAATGGGGTAATATAGCATAAGTAATTTTAATTTTTTTAATTGTTATAGATAATATTGTTTGTAACATCCTTTTCCCGTTTTATATGAACAATGTTATAATGTCAATAAAATCATCATAATAGTTGTAGGCCCTCCGCTAGAGCAAAGTTGGGGGATCAGTGTTTATAAGCAACCACTCCATTGGTGCCACTTTCGAAACATGTTCGGAAACGTTCCAAAACAACCTTTCTAGTTTGAGGCCGCTATATGATAGAGGTCTTGATTTGCATAGAAATTCGCATTTATGATTTTCGTATAATTAAAATTTTGTTTTCAATAGACTACCCTTAAAGGCACTGCCTTCTAAAATTTACACTGCCCAAGCGTTCGTGAGGCAGAAACACACACATTTACAGGGATGACGCCACTTTAACAAAAAGAGCATCCAGGCAGGTGTTAACAAACAGGGATCGCCGCGAGCCGAACAAGGCCCAAGTTAATGCTTGATAGTGCTCTTCCCTGATCCACCCGATGTCGGTTTTCCGGCGAATCGTCAAAGGGACGCTCGTTCGCCGCTCGCTCTGTGTTAACACCCGCATTGTGTTCGCCGGATCTAGTTCTCAGCTAGCTTCATTTTGAGTGTGGTAGCTATTGTTTATTTTCAATGTATGTTTATTTAAGATAATTTGTTCTATTATTTTAAATTTAATAATCGTATCTATTAATTTTCTGTTTAAGTTTATTTGTTTTATTATTTATATTTATTCTCAATTTGTAAAATAAAATCAAATTACAAATAAAATTGCTTAAGAGCTTACTGTTATCCTAATTCAAATCCTTCAGCAATAGGGAGTAATTTAACTTCTGTAAAAATGACGATCCCCACATGCGACGTCTTTTCCTCCACTAGATGGTCTGGAATGAGAATGGCCGCCACGGAAACCGCAATTTTGAATAGCTCGGGTACCATCTATTCGCTGCGGATACTCACGAGCAAATGATCGAAGCTGGAGGATGTTCGGGCAGTGTAAACGCACCTTTAACGGGTTTTCGGGGATAAAATAGGAAGCAAGTTGAGAGGCTAGTGGGTCTCAGTGGTTATGGAGTTCACTTTGAAAGTATCTGTTTTAGGGTAAATCGGAAAGATATGAATCATTAAGAACCTTATGAAAAGAAAAATTATTTTAATTTTTTTTTTTTATTTTAACCACTGATCCCATGGAATGCTATTAAAAAAAATTTAACCATACCAGAGTAAAGTTTAGTTTTAAATTCATGAAGTAAATTTTTTTTTTAATAATATCTATAAACAAGTAATTAATTTAGCTGGCGGAAATAAAAAAAATACCAAAAAACACGGTTTATATGCTACAAAACTCCAAGAGAAAATGATCCCATTTGAGGAAGGAACTGAGGGATGAAAATTTATGGAGCGGTGGCCCTATAATTGCCGATCTTTTGGGGTCCCGCAGTAAAATTGAATTATATCGACCATTGTCATTTATCGGGGCCCTTTAATCCTCCTACCCGCTAACTTATACCAACCAACATACATCTTTATTTCCCCCGAGAGCCGTCACTGATCCCGCCGTTATAACAGGAAAACTGGATTGGTTGCCTCCGAGCAGCCGCTATTCTGGGCAAGAAAACAGACTATCGGGAAAACATGGAGAAAAATAACGTTATTTATCGAGCACCACTGAGCTAGTCATGGTTTGCTAATGTTATTTCAGTTCTTTTTTTATTGTAAATTAGATAATATTTCTTCAGTCGTTTATTGCCAAACAACTATTCCTCTATTTATCTTGAAAACACCCCTACCCTTCTGCTTGTTCTATTTCTTTAGTCATGTACCTTTCGTTATTCTGATGGAAATATTGTTCAAGAAATATATAAATTATTATTTTATTATTGAAAAAAAAATGTTAATTTAATATATTTTTGTAATATAGTTGTCATCCATTCATATTAATAGAGGAACGATTGAAGCTCGCTCGTTTCAGTGCTCAACAAAACACTTTTTTTTGCTTTCATTTTTTCTCATAAAATTAAGCTTTATATAGATATGTACTGGGCTAAAAAAAGTTTGGAAACACAAAAAGTTTACACTTATGCTTCTCTAGATTTTTGTTTCCTTTTTTTTTTTTTTTCAGTTTTCGCTACACTTTTTGAAAGCCATCTAAGGCAAAAATGTTAAATCGACATTTGTCTGAGAAAATAACAGATTCCCAAATTGATAGAGGCTTTTGGACATACTCTTCAACAATTTCCAAATGGATTAAACTTGCTAAGTAATGATTTTTTCCAGGCGATTTGACCAAATAAACCACTTTTCTGTAACTTATTCACTATAGCCGTGAGACAAGTTTGTATCAATTTTCGGAGCGCTAGTGCACGGTATGTCTGGGACAGGTTTTAATTTCCCGCTTGAGCAATTTATTTATTTTTGGTGTACGGCAGTTCCGTGGTCTGCTGGCTGCAGAGCCTAATTCTTTATATAATTTTAGATACTGTACCCACAGTCCGCCCAATTCCACTCACAGGATTGCCTTGGTTTCGTAAGGAAACAATTAACTTGTGAATGGCTTTTGGCACTCGTTAAAGCCCATAGTGAGTATAATCTGTTGTTATTGTTTGGTTTTCTTTTATTACAGAAATATTTTTATATCACCTTCTTATTTTTATATCACCTTGAAAGTGCTCAGCCCATTTTGCTAAGATGTAATTCGCGTAGGTTTGACTCCTTTAAACATTTTGATTTTTGTTCAGATATAACTCGACAATATATAGTAATATGTTTTTAAGAATCTATTTACGCCTCTATTCGTTTCAGCTGCAATTTTGACTAGCTGTACATTGTACCAATATATAAATAACTAACATCCCCAGTCGCGGCTTCGCCCGCTCTTATAAGTAAAGGACTTAGATAGGTGTAACTAATAATTGAAGTTTAATTTTCAATGATAAAAATCTTTTACTGTATCATGCAGTTGAGAATTATTTCCTCACAATATTTCTATATATTTCTGAACAAATTAACATTAAACGCAGCTAAAACTCAAGCAATTGCCATAGGATCACATTCCCTTCTCCATTCAAATGCCAACTTTCCCACATTATTCCTTAATGGTCATCCAATAACTTTTCCATTCCTCTGTTAAAAATTTAGGCTTAACCATTGATCAAACCCTCTCCTGGAAATCCCATATTGCACAATCTCCCGAAGGTCAATCGGTATCCTAAAACTATTTCACCGATCCCGTCACCTCCTTCCCCTACCCACACGCAAACTTCTAGTATCATCCCTTATCTTCCCCCAATTTGACTATGGTAGCGTGATATATGGCGGGCTCTCGACGGTTCTTGAAGACAGATTAAAACGCATCATGAATTGCTTCATCAGGTTTGTCTTCGGAACATCGAGACGTTCCCATGTTTCACATCTCTACACGGATTTAAATTGGCTTTTCCCCTCCTTCCGCAGAAAGTACTTCCTAGGCTCCTACCTATTCCAAGTTATCAACACCCGTCACCCTCCCTTTATTTACAGTAACCTGAAATTCAAGTCTGCTATCAAATCACTGCATACAAGATCTCGTCTTTCCGATCTCTATACTCCATCCCACAGAAGTACTGCATTCCAACGTTCCTTCCTTGTCCTCTACTCTTTGGATTTCCCTCCCCCTCTGTATCCGCAATGCTTCTTCCTTGGAACATTCAAAACACTACTCTTTCACCATCTTCTTTCCCTCCAACCCGACGCTCTCTAATTATAAGGATGTATGTACTATGTATGTAATCGTCTAATTTATTTACTAAGACCGTCAGACATAAAACATTAGCCAAAATTATAGTTTGACTATGATAATGTTTTGATTTCTTATAATGCTAATTTTTGAGTTTCTATCTTTTATTTTTCATTAAGTTTCTGTTTTTTTTTTCTGTTCTGCATTTTTGTTTACAATATTAACCTCTTTATTTGTACATTTATTTTTTTCACTCTCTTTTTATTAATAGTTTTTTCTTTTTCTAGTTTTTCTCTGTATTTTTTTTTCATACATATTTGTATTTAGTTTTACCTATGTTGTTTTATTTTTAACAGCCTCTCGGCCAGTTATGATCTTACTTTGTATTATTTAATGTTATTCTTAAGGGACTTTGTCCCAGAATAAAGTTTTCTTTCTATTCTATTCTATTCTATATTATAACGCAAAGCTGTAATTTTTAGCCCGGTACTAATGCAATGATTAGGTAGTTGAAATTTACGTAAAAGCATGATTGGATATTCAATTATTAACAATTAGCAAAACCTAAGGTTAGGCCGCACATTTTTTACACACAATATCAAAAAATAAGAAATCGATTTTTGAGAAGGAAATAATTTTTAGTGCGGCAGAAATAATTTTATTGATTTCATCTTGTTGATTTTTAATTTCTAACTATAAAAAATAATGACAGTGTGGCAAACCCCTGCCACTTAACACTGCACATCTAAATTATTATTCGAGTAAACTATGTTATTTTAAACCTTCCTAGAACTATGGAGATAAACTAGTTACGATTTGCTACAGATGGGTATAGTTTTGACATTGCAAACTCTGTTGCAGAACGACACAAACCACATATCGTTCGATTAAACATCTCTGGGATCCACAAATCACACTGAATATTCATAGTTGTTGTTTTTTTATAACAGTTTATTTGAATTAAGCAAATTTTATTATCAATTTCTTGCTCTATATAACACTGTACCATTATAGCCTCTCTTAAATGGTTCTCGCTACCTATCGGCCATCTTTCAAACTTCACTGCGCACTTCATATTTATCGATTTTTAGTAACAATTTAGTAGAGAATGTGTAAATTTTATTATTGCTAAACCTTCCTTGAACTATGAAGATGACTTAGTTAAAATTTGATATAGATTGGTTCAGTAGTTTTCGCGGTTAGTGATCACAAACGCAAAATGGCTTGTCCTTTTTTAGAATAGTATAGATTATATGTAAAGATTTAACTAAATATTACAAAACAATTTTATTAAACACAACAAAATCCTATAGAAAATGAAGAAGGGGACTATTTTGACAAGTCGGCCAGAAGGCCCCTGCGGCTCATTCAATAGAGCTGTCAACTCAAGACCAACAAATTAATATTAACTGACCCAAGTGGGAACCAAACCCTTCGCCGAATCACTGCAGAATGATTCTCGGCATGAGTCTACTATACAATCACAAAATTAATTTTATTTCTACTTAATTTAAAATAAGCTAATTATTTATAGTTCAATTGTTTAATATTATTAATTATAATTGATCAATAAATATATTTTATTCTATTTTTTTTTACTCCACAATTAATATATATTTATTTTATTCTTTATATATAGTTGATATTAGTTCATATTATACAGTTTATGTGTCCATTAAGATTCCGGATTTATCCATGTTAAATTAAAAAGAAAAACCATTTCTTTTCTTATTAAAAAAGTTAATAAAACGTTTTCTTTAGCTAAAATCTTTTCCCTCTTTTTTTTTTTTTTGGAAAAACTAAAAATACAAAAATGAACATCTAGGGAAAATATTATACTAGCAGCTCTTCCAGGGTTTGATTTATATATATTTGCTCATGATAAATTTAGACTGTATAGTCTATCTCAATACTATATTCTTATTTTTAAAACATATTAATCTATTATTTTAAGTTTATAAACTTTAATATATTTCATAATTTTGAACTACACTGCCGGTCAAAAGTTTGAGACCACCCTGAGCCAAAGTATGTAAATTTAAAAGTTTAATATCTTTAATATCGTTCCGCCTCTCTTTTTCTATCTAATTTTATGTCGATGTTTTTATTTATAAGTAAAAACACTTTGTTTCACTTTTGAAATTTTCTCCGTAATAAATCAATTACGAGCTATTCCACCCAGGAAAAAAAGGAACTTAGTTCATAAATATCTAATTAAATTTGAAAGGGCTCAACAAAAATTCCCGCTGCCTTCATTTAATATGAATGGGAGATTTTCGTTTCTCAATTTTTAATTCAAATTTCAAATTTTTTAATCCAAGGTTATTCTGTCGGCAAACGAAATTGTTGGAATTAATATGGAAAATACAGTTTGTTTTAAATTATGTATTGAAAACTTAATTTTAAAATTTCTCTTAAAGGTAGATGAACTTTAAAGATCTTGGTATAAACTATATAAAAGCATTTAATTTTATTTAAATCCATTTATTTTTCACCTAACATCAAGCTTTTAAATTTACTGGTATCGTTTCAGGGTGGTCTCAAACTTTTGACCGGCAGTGTATTTGCCACATTATACTTAAGAGTTATATAAATAATAAAAAAAAAATGTCAGGTTGTTTAAGAGATGGAATTAGCTACACAACAGGGGTTGAAGATGTTATCTGTTCAAACTCGGATTAAACAACATTAAGTATCAATTAAAGAATTGTTTATTATTTAAATTAAGTTCATTTAATAATACTATTACTGCCTTTCCAGCAATGCAAACCAAAATAAGAGCGATTTTTTTTCTAATTGTAAATAATTTTCTGTAAATTAATTTAAGATTATTCTTAGCATAAAAAAGACAAGAAACAGCTCTTCGTTTCCGACTTCTCCAACATTTCTTTAACAAGCGTTCAAAGCTCTCAATAAATTCAAAACTCAACTAAAGACTTATTCACGTAGCAGTAATTAGACTTATTTGGACATAAAGTTGAGCTTTAGAGTACCACAAAACCTTCCAATTCTTCTCCTGTCCAATCCTTACAATCCAAGATCCTCCATGCTCCTTATTAAGTCACTAACAAACTTATCCATAAAGATATATTTATACCTAGCCTTTCATATTAAACTCCATAGCCACTCGAATCCAATAGTCTTCAAGCCTCTCACTCAATTCCCGACAATCCTCCGAGGCGTTTGAAAAGATGATGGCCTAAGGAATTTTGAATATAGAACATTAATTTGAGTGCTATTAGTAAGTAGTCATTTTTATGTTATTGGCATGCTATTGTAATCATTTTCCTCAAATTAACTGTTGCATAACAGTTGTCAATATCAATAAAAATTTGTTTTTTTTATTGATATTGACAATTTTTTTATTTTGTAGACTTTTTATTTTGCTGTAAATTGTTCATTTCCTCGTTTAATTTAATATTTTTGATCATTTGTTTTTTTTTATTTGTTACGTATATTTTTAAATAGATAATTAAATTATTTTGTGTCATGATCTGGAAAGGTTTTATTTTTTTGTTTTTTTCTTTTTAAATAACCTTCTTTTTTTTAATTTTTTTTTTTGTCTTTTATTAAAAAATTAGTATCTTTCGGACGCCTTGGGAAACGGCTGGAACGACATAGGTGGCGGACAATTACGGTAAGCAACTCTCCCCTACATATCATTGACAAAGATTCAAATATTAATTAGAATTACAGATGAAAAAGTTTTCTTACTATATAATATAAATAGCATAAAATAAGGTCAATAATTAAGTATAAGATTGTCGGGCGAACATTACGAAATTTTACGTCAATTGAAATAAATAAATTACTTATTCGAATCGGTAGGATTCATCAACTGTAAAATTTAATTTTGTCTACGAAAAAGAATACCTTATAAAGAAAAAGAATATTTTTCAAAAAAGAAAGTAAAGAAAATTCATTTTTCTCCCTATCCGGAGACCAAGTTGTTCATTATCCTGCCAAGAGCAGGATACTCCTTAAAGAAAGTTCATTTTCAAGTGGGAGGGAAAACTGCGATTGGATTGAACGAATTTTATAAACAAACAGAAGAGTCTGGGAACGATTGTGGGAACGAAGGCTAACCCTTGCTCAGCACAAAGGGCTATGAAAAAAAAATCAACAAAAGACAGACGTCCCTTTGAGACGCCTTAATGCCCTTTCTTCTCTTTGATTTGTCAAAACGTACCCTGAGGCCCCCATTCATCGGGGCCCCCTCCGGGACAGTCCCATCTGATCTCTTCTTCCGAACGGCCTAAGAAAAAAAACTCGTCTTGACGTCGATTGCACAAGCTCTTAATACAATAATTCCTTTGTGAGCCCTTCATCCCTCTCCACCTAATGTTTTTTGCCTACCGCCTCCCGTACTAACCACCATTGACTACTTCCAAAACAAACCACCTCGAGGAACAAATATCTGCTACTTCCTGTACACTCACAGCAATTCGCGAGTTCTTGTTCCACGGAACCAAGACCATTTATTGAATTGAATTTGGGTCAGGATGTGTGGATTTATGAGTAGGCAGCTACATTTTCGGAAACAGGTCTGAAAAACCATTATTTTCCTTACATACTAACTTTAAAAAAAAAAAATGTATGCATATTTGTACAATAATATCTTTCCAATTTTGTATTTTTATTTTTATATACAAATGAAATAACATTGGTATAATATGTCAAGCGTAACAAAAATATATCATAAAGAGTTACTACACCATTGTATTTCGCTATTTTCTACAATAAACTGTTACATTGACACCCCTTAAATTTAAATGAAGTTAACGAAACAGGATATAGTTGACTGTAAAATTGAATTCTAGAAACGGTTATCAGCAATGAAGTCAAGATTTGGCAAAAAACACATGTTTATAAACATAATCTATTAATGTGCTGACTTTTTAAACTGTCTTGCAGGTCTTCTTCAGGGCTAAAAATAATAAATCTATACCAGGTATGCAAGTTTAAAATGTCGTTTATTTCTTAAAATATATACACAGTAATTTAAAAAAAAGTATAATATATTTTATTCAAAGTACTGACCCTCGCTTTCTACACATTTTGTCCATCTCTCGGGCAATATATGGATACCATTCCAAAAGAATGCTTCATCTTAATTTGAAATCCATTCATCGAGCCATTTTCGTACGTTTTCGAAATTGCTGAAGTGTTGCTCCGCCAATGAGTGTCTTCTCGATGAGAAGAGGTGATAATCAGAAGGCGCCAGGTCAGGTGAATACGGCGGGTGGGGTAGGAGTTCCCAACCAAGCGAAGAAATCGTTTCCTTAGTCAATCTGGCTGAATGTGCAGGAGCGTTATCATGCTGAAGAATGACTTTGGCGTGCCTGTGAGCCCATTCTGAGCGTTTTTCGATCAATGCGTGACTCAAATTGATCATTTGTTGTCGGTAGCGCTCGGTATTGACTGTTTCGCCGGGTTTGAGAAGCTCGTAGTAGACTACTCCCTTCTGATCCCACCACACACACAGCATTGTCTTCTTCCCAAAACGATCCGGTCTTGCACTCGATGTGGATGGTTGTCCTGGCGTTACCCATGATTTTTTTCGTTTGGGATTCTGAAAATAAATCCATTTTTCATCGCCAGTTACAACTCGATGCAAAAAACCCTTTCTTTCGTGGCGTAAAATCAGCCTTTCGCACACAGTTTTTTTCGTTTTTTTTTTTTTCCATCTGTCGTTCGTCCAATTCATGTGGAACCCATTTTCCAACCTTTTAATCTTTCCCATAGCTCTCAGGCGATCGGAAATGGCTTGCCTAGTGACATTCAACTGTTCTGCCATCATTTGTTGGGTTTGGGTATTGTCTTCGTCTAATAAAGATTGCAATTCGAAGTCCTCAAACATTTTTGGTCGATTTTCTCGTTTTTGATCAGTAACATCAAAATCACCACGTTTGAAACTTTGAAACCAACGTTCACATGTCCTGACGGTTGGAGCAACATCGCCATAAGTCTCAACAAGAATTCGATGACATTCAGATGCCTTTTTCTTTTGATTAAATAAAAAATCATGACATGCCGCAAATGCTCTTTATTTGGCTTAAAATTAGACATTTTTAACACCAAAGAAAGGTATGATACGTCCACGTAAACGACTTAAAAACAACTGACTTTTGTAAACAAATGACTAACAAACAAAATAGCGTTTAGAGATAAGCAAATCCTTCAATAGGCTAAGAGCGCATTCTATTGGAATTAAAACGACATTTTAAACTTGCATACCTGGTATGCTAAAATGTGAAATAAAGTTAAATGATTTTTTTTTAAAATATAAAAACAATATGCATTAAGGTCTCGATGGAACAGCGTTGAAGCGAGGGTCTCAGATCGCCTGGTAAGTCGAGAGTTCGAGCCTCCCTTTAAAAATATTGGAAAAGCATAAATTGATTTTTTAGCGAATCCACGAAATGAATCTTAATCTTCCCACTCTAGCTAGAATAGGTTGGTAACCTATAGGATAACCTGTCCTCCCTGCTCTAGTTAGATTACATTAGGATGTTAAACTCCAAACAAAAGACTTTTTTTTTTCATGAAACGACCTTTATAAAGACCACGTTAATAACATTATTTTCCCTTCCTCATTTTAGCTATTCTTTTCTACCAGTAATTTTTTTACAATTTATTATATAATTAATTTTTATATAATATATATATATATATATATATATATATATATATATATATATATATATATATATATATATATCCTCTATCCTTCCTCATCTTCACAGCGATAGGGAATTGATGTTGCAATGTGCATCCCGGCCTACCCCGAGTCCAATCTGACCCCAGGACGTGACCATCAATTCTTGATTGTTCTCCGGTTATTATCTAACCCGTAATTGTGTTATTACAAATTTCAGTAGCAATTAATCTTGTTCCATAACCGGTGTTTTAGATGTATTTAGGTTCTCCAGGAATGCAGTAATTGTATTTATTTTTAATTCAAGCTACTGAAGTGCCATATCGACAGAACGTATTGAGGTTTGTAATTATAAAATTTTTCCTATAGCAAATCTTTAAGGAAAAAGTTTCGATTTCCAAAAAATTTTCTCTAAATGCTGATATTGAAAATTTCGCTTACTATAAGGAATTATTTTATGAAGCTGTTGCATTCCATTATTATTGTGACGTTAAAAAAAGAAATTTAATATCCATTCTCGAAAAAAAATACATAAGATCATATTCATTAAACATTAAAACGGACAAATATATGCTGGTCCATTATTATATGGTTGGTTAATGCAACATTGTTGGAACAATTGAGGTATTTACTTATTAACTTTAAAACAGAAAGTTTCGAGTTGGTGCTGTTTTCATCACTTGAAATATAAATAAAGAACAGAATAAATATCACTTTCTCTTCTTTTAATTGTATTTATTTATTCTTTATCATATTGTTTGTTCACTTTATCATATTGTGATTCACAAGCATAGCAATTGATGTTTTTAAGTGCTTCCTTCTATTTATTGAAAACATTTTCATGAATCAGAGAAAAAAATTGAATCTAGAATAGCCTAAGATCTCCTGCTCATTGCCTTATCATCCATCTTTTTGTGGGCAACAGTACAAAAGGAATTGAACGACTGGATTGGAGTGATTTTAAGTAGAAGAATAAAATGTTTTGTATTTGTTGTGAATGAATTTTACAACAGAGGTTATGTATAAGTATTTGCGTAATGCATGTTTAATATGGGTATTTCGATTGCTAAAATTTAAAAATAAACAGAATGTTAAATAATTTTCAAGAGCCAAAGTAACGAGCTGTTTCAAGTAATATTAACCTTAGAATTGATTGAGAAATTTAACATGGAATCTGGAAATAAGATACCGAAGAGTATCATACGAATTCATTCTGAATTAATACTGCTAATTTTTTTTTTTTTTTTCGTATTTATTAATTCCATTACATTGTTATTATTAATCATTGTGACTATTTAGATTTATTTGTATTTTAATAACTTTTTTAATTTAACTTGAATTTCATAACAACTTTCTCTCAAAGTAATTAGTATCTCTCGAATTTAAAATGAGTTAATCTAATACATGCTGCATGCTGAGTTGTATTATATTAGATCATACATGATAACATGAGGATGAAAGTAGGGTGCATATATTGAGGAAAAGGAAAAATTCCCATGCATAGCCAAAAGAGAGATACCCCGCCTAGGGCTGCAGAAAGATAAGAAAAAAACTTTGGTCCGATAAGACAGGTAATATATTGGAAAAGTGTAGGTATTCAATATGTAAAGTTCAAATTTATTCATAGTACTACAACGGAAATATATATATATATATATATATATACATATATGTTCCGTCAAAATTTATATTTGTTTATAACGATGAAGGGATATAATTCGATTGTTAAATTTGGAATATAGGGAAGAGTGATCTAAAAATTGTATCATTGGTAATAGTTTTACATTTACCTCTATTTAAAAACAAAAATAAACTATAAATATATATTTTACTTGCATTCCACGCCGCAGCTTCGCCTGCTCTCATAAGTAAAGAACTTCCATACTTTTAACTTATAATTAATTTCTATAGTTATAACTTATAACTGTTTGATTAGATTTATCTTAGGGATCCCTAAGCGGCCACTAGTTACTTAGCGATATTCTGAGCTTGGGTGGCTTTTTCCTAAATTCCGACAGCAATACTTTCTCTAAAAACCTTCCTATATTCTTGATATATTAACTCAGCGCTCTTCTATCCACCTCCTAAACACTAGATCCCAACCTTTTAACCTGTATATCTCCTCACATAAAACTGCTTCCTTTGACAAATCCTTCATCATTCGTGCTACCTCCTTCTGGAATTCCCTACCCAATTCTATTCGTAAATCAGCTTCCATAACTTCCTTTAAAAATAATTTATTTTTGTACCTTTTAGACAATCAATCTTCCGTAAATATGTAAATAATTAAATAAGTATTTAGAATTACTTTTTTTTTCTCTTTCTTTCTTTTATATGTAGATATATATACGATTGTATTTTATGTTATTATTATTATTTCATATATTTATTTATTTTTTAAATTTAATTTCATTTTCTTTTCCTGTCAAAAATGTATGTTGTAATAACTGAAGCATTTAATTTGTAAATAATACCGCCAGACAATTGTACTTGTAACTGTGCAGTATTTTTATTCTTAGGGGACTGTAAGTCCCAGAATAAAGTTTATTTTTTTCATTTCACAATTGAAGTTTTATTTATTTGTAAATAAAAAGCCTGTGTTGTAGAACGCATGCAAAATGGAAAAAAATTACGGTTTCCAGTTATGGAAAGCTCGACATACTATTAACAGTGAGAGAAACCTGAAGTCTAAAGATCCGCATTACGTTTTCGTAAGTCTTGTCTAGCGATTTGATAATTGTAATAGCAAAATAAACTTTAATTAGAAATTTTAATTATTTGAATTGAAATTGTAGATTAGTAGGAATAATTGGAATTCCAGGAATAAATTCTAGTTCTTCAGTCGCTGTTCTAGAAAGAATTATAGCCACAATGATATTTTCATGCATTCCTGAAATGTTCTACCTGACACCATTGTACTGATTAGGTAGTTGAAGAATACATAAAAGCACAATTGGAAATCTAGTTTTTAATTTAAATGATTAAGTTGGTAATCCAGATGGAGAGAGAATAACTATACTATTAATGGTATATCGGCCGATTTTTAACTGCTCTGGGTTCCAAATGTCGCAACAAACATTTAAATCTTTTTTAATAATTATTTAATTAAAAACAAATAAATTTGTTATTAATTTCGAGTTTTATATAAAACTGTATCCACTACACTTGCAGAATGGCACTTGCCACCTGTCGTTTGATTTTCAAACTTCACTGCCTACCACATGCTTATCCTTTCTCAATAACAATTTAAATGAAAATATGTTAATTTCATTATTGCTAAACCTTTCTTTGAGCTATGAAGATGATGTAGTTAAACATTAAAAAAAAAAATCCCAAAATATTATTTGTATCAAATGTGTAATCAATATGCCTAACTCTTAAAATACCAAAAACAAAAATGCATCGCATAAAAATTTAAATAGCAACTTAATTTACCAAGTGATTAGGATATTACATAAAGTATCAACAAACAAGATTGTGAACGCAACTGAATAACAGAACAGATGATAACTGGAGCCCTGTGGACATGGACGTCGTTGATAAATTGAGCTTCATAATGTAGAATTCCCTGAGGACTTTAATTTGGCATGAAGCCAATGTGAAAATAGTTGATTAACATGTTATATAACTGTAATCTATTTATAAGGTGTTATAAATATGGCAAAAGTTAACCAGTCTAATAAACATTTAAACCATTACATTATTAATAAATTACAAATACTACAGCGATCGTTATTGGAGAAAAAAAAAGATTCCAGAGTTCTCTATTGGAAATGGCGAATGAAACATGATTTTTATATATATATATATATATATATATATATATCTATATATAAATATAAAATAAAATCTGCCACAATGAAGGGAAAATGGATTGATAATAACGTATAGCAATACAGAACTTGTAAAATAAAATCAATGAAAACTAAAATACTTATATAAATTTATATTAAATTAATAAAATTAATTACAGGGATGATATTGAAATGATAATTACAATGCAAGTCATGAAAGATTTGAAGTAATTAGGTAAGGTATTATATCTGTATCCATTTACTATATAAAAACAGATAAGGGATATATAAAAAGGGAGGAAAATTATAATGGAAACCGCTAAAAATAATTTTTAAAAAAGAAAATAAATGAGTGGGCAGAAACCGAAGAGGAACAAACAGAGCAGTGGACTAAACCTGACTTCACTGAATCATGTTCGGAATTACTAGAGCGAACTGGCCACAAGCGACAAAGTCTGGCTCTCCTTTTCATTACCTTTTTTTTTTTTTTTTTTTTTTTTTCACTGCCATGGAAAATGTTCCGCTATTCCTTTATTGAAGGTTATGTTCATGTTTAAATTTAAAGTATAAAACTAAAAACATTCTATAAAATATTAGTATTATATTTAGAACACTTTGCCAAAAATGAATTTACAGTTAACATAAAAGATCTACATATCTATACTATTTTATAAACAGACAAGCCATTTTTCATTTTGCGATCTCTAGCCGCGAAAGCTACTGAACCAATCTGTACCAAATTGTAATGTCATCTTCATAACTCAAGGAAGGTTTATCAATAGTAAAACTAACAGAATTACTTGCCTTAAAAGAACGATAAATATGTGGTGCGCAGTGCAGTTTGATAATCGACCGATAGGTGCGTTAATAATTAATTTTTAATATTAATAATTAAAATTTACAATAATACAAATTTAAATTAACACTGTTGAGAGACAGAAACGACGTTTTCCAAAATCCAACTTGATGTAATCAATACCATGATTTCTGATGAACCAAAATCATTATCAATTCAAAATGTCGGACCTTTGCTTTTTGATATTGTTTGTAAAAATATAAAACATGCCTTTTGTTGTAAGTATTTCTTAAGAATAATTTCTCTCAATTCGTAACTGCAAATATGATCTTTTAAGGATTGCTTAGCTTAAACTCAATTTGCTTCCTCTGATTCTGGGTATATTTACGATCAAGGTGACATTCGCAGAGATTTTATGAAGAAGATTTAGTTAAAGGTGATATTACTACTGCAATGTTTGAGGAACCTTTCTCTAATTTTTGTTTTCATTTTTTATTACAATTAACATTATAAGTTGTCAATTAGAAAAAAAAAAGAAGCTAGTATTTCCAAAAACTCAATATTGACTGATTTATCGAAACTTGTTATTAATGTAAAATTATATTTATGTAAAAGTATATATATATATATATATATATATATATATATATATATAAATGGGTCAGTCTCATAGAAAGGGGCAGAAGTGGTATCCAGTACATTTGTGGCTCCCCATTTATGATTTTGGATCTGAAAATTTTTTTAAATTGTAGTTTAGCACTTTATCTGAAAGTGAAATTTTATGAAATATCACGATCAAATATTTTTTTTTGTAAAATTTGACCAATTGTCATGGCCCTGTCCAGTCCGGGCACGATATTCCCAACTTCAAGCTTCGGTAGGGGGTCTATCTCTTCAAATACAGAAGTGATTATTCAATCCTAGATCATAATAATGCTGGAGATTGAGAAATGATTGTCCAAAATGGGCTAGAGCCAATAGATTTCAATATTTTAATGAAAAAAAGAGTGTCCATGCCATCGACGTCATGGCCCTGTCCGATTATATTTCTTAAATTTCCCCGTAAACGCGTGTGTAAGCCAGCTTTGTATTCCCACCTTAATTTTCACGCCATTATTATCTTGTTACATCACCCATTAACCAGTCCTTGGAGTACAGTGGGAACACTCAGAGAAGAACAACATCGGCAAAGTCATGAGTGTCCAAACAACCACCGTCAAGTTCCTGGCTTCAATAAAAACTTAAGTATTCAAACCTGTTTTTTCTTATAGCTCAGTACGTTTTCACGGTGTGGAACAGTTTCTATTTCTATAAATATTTTAGAAAAAACGTTGCAAAAAAACAAAATATTTTAGAAATACCTATGTTTCGTCAGGATCATGACGGTATCCAAACGTTTTTATCATTTTTACTAAATAAAAAACTGCATTTGAAGTTGTATTAGTACATTTACACTTGATAATAAATACATATAAATTACTGTGTGCCGGAATCACAATAAGTCCGCTCATTAAATATAAATAAATTCATACAAACTTAAAGCGGTAATCTGTAGGTGACACGCTTTGATTTTCTTTCACGTTTGTTCTGATACCCTTTTTTATTTTTAGAATATTTAGTCAATATTTTAAGTAAATTTTAAACAATTCTGGTCAAAATAAAAGACTAATAATTAATTATTTTTCTTTGTTTTTCATCATATAAATGATGTACCTATACATTTTTTTTATGATTTAGATATTAAAAACATTTTGTGAAAACTCGATTACTGTTTATGTTTTGAGCCTATCACCTTCAGAGAGATTAAAATAATTATATTACAGAAGACAGCCAAGATGATCGTGAAGAAAAAGGCATGACATAGGTAGCGTCATGAAACGGGAGAGTCAGTCTTGTGCCTTCTTATTTTTTTTTTTTTCCTGATAAATTAAAGCGGTGTTGTTTGGAAGGGCATTGAATTTTAAGTAAAGCTGTTAGGAGAGCATCCTAATGTTTTTTTACCTTGATCGGAATACTTCTAAATTTCTGAAATCGTGAACCCAAAAATGCCCCTTTCTGTGAGAATGACCCATATATATTTTCCTTTCAAAGTAACCCTTTTAAAGGACTTTTACTAAGGTTAGTATGTTCCATAGAAATGTATACTACGTACCTTAATATTCATAATTACATTTACATTGAAACTTTTACAATAATATTAATAAAATAATTCAGAAAATTGAACATATAACATTTTTTTTAGAACTTAAAAGAAAAAACTAAAACATTATAAATTGATTATGAAAATTAGAAATAAAAAATATGGTCTATGACTGATTTTAGCACCCAATTTTAAATTCTTAAAGGACTTTTAATAAGACTTTCTTCCACCTTCTCAGTCCTTGGTCAGTTGGTCAAAGTCCAAACTATAGATAAATTTTGTAAATTCAGCTCTGTATTTGTTGTACAAGTCATATTCTCTCACAGGCCAATTTTCACCTTTGAAAAACAGAGTCATAATTAGTTTGGATCTTTGTCTGTCATATAATAAGCAGTCGTAAATTATATGTTAAAAGTATGTTCTTATTATATTACAATATAAACTTTTATCAATAAAAAAAAAAATCTGAGAGTTACTATTACCTAACAAAACTAATTATATATATATATATTTTTTTTTAAACTAATAATAATAAGAGCGCATTTCTTTTTTTTAATTACTTTTTTTTTAATAAATAAATTATTGGTTAATAACTATATAGGATTTATGATTTTTTTTTTTCAATGTTTCACCACTTCAAACTCAATACTTATAAGCTTTACCCTGCCTGTATTTTAATAGCTATTGTTGATTATATCGTCGTTTTATTTTTCCCAACTCAAAATTTACTTATTCATATTATTATTATTATCATCTATATAAATAAAAAATGCGGATTTATTGCTTTAATTTATGCGAGGGGAAAAGAGAAACTTAGGAATGCCTCCATTCCGTCGTTAACGTTTACGTTTTAGCACGTCGACAAAACCGGCTGTAGCAATGTTCGGTTGTTTTTTTTTTTTCAAAATCTGTCCCCGGAAATGAATCCAGTGCAAAATTTTACATTAATGATAAGGTCTAACTAATTTTGGCCAAAATGTGACTAATGTGGTTGCTTAACCGTGGATATAGATAATTAGGAACCAAAATTGTAAAAATAAAAAAGATTTTAAATAAAAGTTATTTATTTTAAGAGAATGACATTTATTAATTTATTATTATAAATTTATAATATTTGGTAACAAATTGAAAAAAAATTTAATATATATCAGAAATACCATATGTAGGTATAACTTTTTTCTTTTTTTTTATAAAATATAATTTTAAATAATTAATAATTGAGGGTTCCTTGAAAAGAATACAGCTTTTTTTAAAAAATGTATTCTTCTTTTGAGGACCTCTTATATCAATTTTAATAAAAAAATCAGAGAAGGAAAAAGTTTTTTGGACCAGAAGGCAGGCAATATCATGTGTATCTTTTTTCTTTTTATCCAAAATTCACTGAGTCGTTACAGGTGAGTTAACCTTTTCTTCAAACAAGACGAAGCCTTTCTTCGGAACCCTAAAGCCAATCTTTCATTTCGGACTGCGGAGTTCATTTCTTTGTTGCATATCGCAAAGCTTACCTGAACCTTTACCCTGTCCCGAGTGACTACGTTAAAGAATCTCTCTTCAAGAAAGGATTTGCCAACCATGACAAAAAAAAAAAAAAAAAAAAAATATCCGCCACACAAAAGCAAAAAGCTCCTGATTTTAGCCCCGGCTGGAAAAAGATCAGCTTCCATAATGATACAATAGAGCGAGCGGGGATAGAAGAAGTAATCTTTTCATAGGGAGCTTCTTAATCGAAGTACCTAAACCTAAAAAAGAACTCCTTTTTTTTTGTATAAATTTACTTTATTTTTTATAAAAGTAGACTCCCTTTCTATAATATTGTCCTCTCTAAATATGAGGTACTTCATTCCTTTTTTCTTAATAGACAATAATGCTGTGGTTATTAAGAAAATGTTTAAAAATATTTAATAATTAACTTTAGATATGATGATTAAATACATTAATAAGAGTCATATTAATGCATTTAATCATCTTAAGATATTTATCAATAGTAATCTACAGATTTTATTTATCATTTTATTATTATGGTTTTATCATATTTTGGTTACGAATTAAAACAAAAAAAAAAAAAATTAGTTTGTATCAGAAATATATATAAACATTTATTTTTAAAAAATAAATATAGTTTAATATATATAATTATTGAGAATGCTTCGCTTATAATATTCTATTTCTCAGCAAGACAAGAGTTCATTTCATTTTTTTTTTTTTTTTTAAATCTACAGATTTTATTTATTATTATGGTTTTATCATATTTTGGTAACGAATTAAAAAAAAAAAAATCTATTTAGTTTGTATCAGAAATATATATAAACATTTCTTTTTAAAAATAAATATAGTTTTATATATATATATATATATATATATATATATATATATATATATATATATATATATATATATATATATATAATTATTGAGAATGATTCGCTTATAATATTCTATTTCTCAGCCAAGACAAGAGTTCATTTCATTTTCAATTCAATCATTTTTATTTCAATAAAAATCAGAGAAGGAAAATGTCTTTTAAGAACAGAAGGTTATTAAGAAAAATCATTAAAAAATTAAATAATTAGCTTTAGGTAAGATAATTAAATACATTAATAAGACTGTTTCTATCTTCAAAGTACGTATTATTTTACAAGACGTAATGGAAATTTTTACATAATTTAGTAAAACTCTAAGTCAAAATAATTATTTATAGATAACACTGTTGTTATAAAAAACATATCATAAGCGCCTACCGTTTCTTAAATTTATTTTAAATATATTTGTTTGATGTTTATGTTAAGAATAAGTTATAATCTTTCAAGCCACGTAATAATACATGAGTATTAATAATAATAATTTAAAATATAATTATTTATGATAACAATAAGGCAAATTAAGGGTCACACAATCATGAGCAGTAAAAAAAAGTTATAATAGATGATTCTCAAATTAAGGACAATTTTTGTGCCTCATGAGGTCTCCTCCAAAATAAATAATAAAATCGTATGTTTGCTATTGGTGTATTTACTAATTCATTCTCTTTTATCAAAAACGTCTTGTAATGGATTTAACTGTTGTAGAATTTTTGGCATATTTTTTAATTAAAGTGCCAATTGGTAATTACCGTGGTTGTCCAGAAATTCTATACTCACAATATTACGTTGTCCTTCAAGACCTTAATACCAATTATCAAACAATAAATTATTATTTTATTAAAGTAGAAGGATACAATTTAATTAAACCATTATCGTATTATATACATCATGCCTAAATTCTGATTGACTACTTTTTACGTTGTCCTTATATAATTATACTAGCATACCTTGTCGCGGCTTCGCTCGTTCTCATAAATAAAGAATTTATGATTATTTTAACTAATAATTGAATTTCATTTGTTTATCGATAGAAATTTCGTATTGAAGTATCGAATTTAGCATTATATTTTCAATGATATTTTTACGCATAGCAGTAATTTTTAACCTTGTTAAAATTGCAATGATTAGGTGTTTGAAGAGTACGTAAAAGCATGATTAGACAGCCAATTTGGTAGAAATAATTTTTTCGATCCATATGGGTGGATTTTGATTTCTAACCATAAAATCATATGATAGTTTGGCAAACCTTGTTTCTGGCATTCAAGACTATACATTTTAATTATTTTTACAGTAAAATTTATTGTTATAAACCTTCCAAGAACTATAAAGATTTTGTAGTTAAAAATTGATACAGTTGGGTTGAATAGTGTTTCCCTTACAAACTCTGTTGCAGAATGGACTCATGTCGGTCGATTTTTAAACTGCACTGTGATTCACATGTCACTCCATATATTTATAGCTTTTTAAATAACAATTGAACTGAAAATAAGTAAATTTTATCATAAACTTCTAGCTCGAACCTTTGTAACCTCTCTCGAATGGTGCTCGCCACCTATCGGTCGATTATCAAACTTCACTGCGCACCACATATTTGTCATTTTCTGATGGCAATATAATTGAAAATCTTTAAATTTTATTATTGCTAAACCTTCCTTGTACTATGATGTGGTTAAGATTTACTACCGATTGGATCAGTAGTTTTCGTATTTAGTGATCACTATCAATCCTTTTATACAGTAGTATAGATATAGCTGTATCCTTCTCACAACTCACTTTGATTTGAAACACTCCATTACCCATTATTTTCCTAAAACCAGAAATAATTTCAAATAATCAGTCATCAAGCAAAAAAAACCCTTCTTAAATGTACCTAAATCCTACGAAATCCTTACACAACAATCGTTTTCGTGTATATTTCAATCTAAATTTAAAATCTCAGGCAAATGCAATATAGAATCCTATCATGACAAGAAAAAAAAACAGACATTATGACAAGCGACTGACTCTGAATCTGTCAACGAAACATTAAATGATTAAGGAAACGCAAGTGTATGCAGCTGAATGTTATATTATTTTTCAAAGTACAGCTGCTAGATAACAAGTATATAAAGCAAAGTGGTTCTGATTGGTTCCGTAAAAGTTATAGCATTTGAAAGAAGACATTTCAACCATTTTTATTTTTATTTTATTTTAAGTCCACACTAAAAACTTTTCTAATAAGAAACCAATTTCAATAGTGTTTTTCTTACCTAAATAATGTGACTCGATAAAAAAAAATCGGTGAGACAAATTTTATCACAACTTTTTATAAACTCAAAGGACGCTCTGAAATAATTTTGGTTGGGGAGTGGCCCAGTGTGCAACTTGTTTAATTGTAAGTTTATTCCTGCCCCCGCTTTACCAGTTTGTTCTGGACTCAGCAACAATACATAATTCATATATAATTCAACTGTACCTTTCACCAGGATTACACATTTTTGATCAGCTAGATACGTAATTCGGACCACTGTGCAACGCATATGCCCTTTTACCCACTTTGGGCCGTTTGATGGCAGAAAAATACTCAAGATTTAACTATCTAAACTTTGCTCAAATATAAAACTAGAATAGAAGACAAATTTTTACCTCATAAATTAAATATTAATGAATTTTTATTAGTATTTATAATAATTAATTATCATAGCCAGAGGATTGTCCTATGTATTGCATTCGTTTGTTATTCTTGGGGGACAAGTTGTCCCAGAAGTTCATTTTTCTTCTTCTTCTTCTTCTTCTTCTTCTTCTATAATAATATTATGATTTGTTATTTTGAAAATAAAACTGAAACTGCTTTTCTGAATTTATTTTAACATAACCATCCAATAAATTTCTGAATAATTTAATTATAACAGCCTATTATAACAGTTAGCGATTGGTTTGAGGGAGTTTACTTTGAAACCCTAACCGCCTCCACATCAGTCTACATTGTTTGGAAATTTTAAATTCTGCAGCATCCCCCAACAAATTGATGTACCAAGCAACCTTATTATAATAATATTTGTGAGCCAAATTTAAAACAAAAAACTCGCTCCCCCCTTTTTCCTCCAAAAAGGGAATGACATAAATTATTTAAATAATTTTTTCTTTGCTTTAATTTAAAACAAAACCATTTAAAAATTTTGAATACGACCACACTGTTGAAAACTTGTAGATAATGAAGCTTATATCCCAACCACAATGATTAATTCTTATTTAAAATTCTTTATTTGTTTAAAATAATTATATAATTTAAATAATATTTACTATGTATAATTTATTATATCCCTAACTGTCGAGTAGAAGTCGACAAGTCAAAACTGCGCACTTTTCAGTGAAACATTTTGATCCTGTCATTACTCTAAAAATAACACTTGCACTAAAATAGATAAAGACCTTATTAAGAAGAAAAAGTTAACCTTTTTTTCACAAGCCAGTTATAACAAATCCTGCTTCGAGAGTTTATTTGTTTACCCGATTTCAAGGTAATTGGACTTATCCATTTCTTTATGACAAATACCGATATACGATCGATGAAATTTGATGTATGATGTATAGTAAGTGTATATATATATTGTATATGTATAAGTAATCGTATACATATTTTTGTATTTAGGAAAATATTTATTTTATCATATATTTCGTTTTATAAATATACTATTCATTATTTATTTCCCCTCAGCTAGTAACACTCTTTTTGGATTGAATGCTTTGTTATACCATCGCTATGCTAATTATTACGCCGCACAAACAACCTCTTAATTAAAATTGTGGTACAGAGCTCCCATTGAACAAATTAACAAGTTTACTCTAGCTAGAATAGTATGCTTAGTGCGGTTAAGCATTATTATATCTATTTTTCTAATAGCTTTAAAAAATGATAAATACCTCCTATTTCTTCGAAATTTAGTAATTAAAAATCTTTTTTTTTTCCAAGTCTAAAAGGTATTTTCTTAATATGCTATTTTTTTTTTTTTTTTTTTTACAAAGATGTAGTTTATCATTCACTAACACTTCCAAGTATTCTTCACTTAGTAAGAACAAATATATCTGTTGATAATTAAAAACAAATATTTTCATGCATTAATGATACCTAATATATAAATTATGGAATATAAATTTCCTTGGAAATCACTCGTTGATGCCCTATACTCCAATAAGAGTTAACGAAACAAATAATAAATAAATAATAATAATAAATATATAAATTAATTACTAAAATAATAAGACAGTAAAATTAATAAATAGGGGCAAATATTTCAGGAGGCTTAATTATTTGAGGAGCGATTTCATAGGGAATATAAAAACATTTTTTGTTTTTTAATTAAAATTAGAATGAATTAAAAAAGTATAACACCCACATTTGTTAACTTTCAGAAAACCCTTCTATATTTACGTATTGTAGTGTCGTATTTATTTATTTATTTTATTACAATAAAATAATAATACAAAGTATTCATGTTTCATAGCGCTTTTTGACGAAAATAGGACATTCCCAGCAGCAGCTTTGAACCACTTACTACGAAAAGCTAGGTAATATAACTACATTTAAGTAATTTCGTATTTAATTAATTAATCGTAATTAATTTTTATATTTATGGATGTAGTGAATCTTGATTTTTACTTTACCACCTCGAAAACATACAGCCTATTAAAATAATATTAATTCTTCCAAATCTGTTAAATCGTTAAATCATCATAGCATCCCAAACACTCCAATCTGATATCAAAAACCATCAAGAATGATGTAAAACTTGGTGAATCAAAATAAATCCAAACAAATCACATCAAATAACCTTTACCCTTCGTCGAAAACCTGCGACTTCCTGCTCTAATAATAATATACCACTGATCCGCTATCTGGTACTCCAAGTATAGAAACGATTAACTTGGAATCCACATAGAAGACTAAAACGGCAGGAAACAGCACGTCGTTTTCGACTTTAATAATTACTCGACAAACGTTCAAAACTCCCGATCAACTACAAAATACTCATCTACATGACAATTATCATACCTATTTGGACCTATGGAGTTGAGGTTTGGGGCTCTACCAAATCATCTAATTCACTTCGTATCCAATTTTTGCAATCCAAAATCATTCAAAAACTCCTTAATGCTTCATACTTTGTTACCAATAAACTTATACATAAAGACCATAATGTTTCGTATGTAACTATTTTAGCCCAAACCAGATACCTATCCTTTCGTAGTAAACTCCATAACCATTCAAATCCACTAGCCTCTCAGCTTATGTTCCATTCTATCCCTGACAACCCACCAAGGGGTCTGAAAGGAAGGTAACCTCGGGACCTTAATGGAAATGGATAAATAAAAAAAAAAAAATTTCTTCAAAAACTTGAGTTAAAGAATAAATAACTATAATATAGGGACAAAAGTACCGAAATTATTCGAGAATATTATATTTCAGAAGTTAATGTTTCGCCCAGTTTAAATAAACCTATAATTAAAGTCGATTTTCCAGGACTGATAAAAATTAGTATTAGCAAACGCGATAAGGTAACAGAAAAAGAATAATACATAAACATGAGCTTACCATTCAGCTTATTAATTTATTTCATTGATTTATAGTTATCATTTTTCTTGAATACTCGATCATTCAAATTATAAAAAGTCCTTTGAATTATATCTTGGTTGAAAAAAACAAACTACAGCTGTCAGATGCAACTGCCTGTGTTAAAGAATTCTTTCTCCGACAAATAAATAAACCCGATTTAAAGATAAGTGATGCTCTAGGTTTTTTATAAAACCTACAATACTATAAAAATATCACATGGAATTGTATTATATGATTTTACTGGGTAATTGTATTAGCTTCTTCTACTAAATATCTTACTTAATTATCAAATATTAATACAAAAAGTAATGAAGGATTTTTGTTTTCAAATTGGTTTGTTTAATTTGTTGTTGTTTTTTTTACTACACTAAAAATAAAATCTGGTTGCATTTGTTATTTTCATGACTGTAAGAACATTAGTACTTTTATAACAATCTTTCATAGGGTTACTAAATATATTTGACTATTTTTCAATGTTTTATTTGAATGCTGTTTCTTTCACGAACATTCAAATTTTTGCTGTTGCAGCTTCAGTAATAATAACTGTAACGATAAAAGAAATTCCTTAAATCTAAATTATTCTTTTCTGCGCTATTTTCTTTCTCAGCTGATTCCGGGTCGACTTTTCCTCCATTACCTTTTACAGAAGTTCGTTACAAAAATTAGGTGTCATTCAACGTCAACATTCTACTTGTAAGAGACAGGGAATTAATTTAATTTCTTTTTTCTCTTTTAAAAGCTTCTTAGTCATTAATTCACGACTTATTAAATTCAAAAATAAAACAAACTTGTCCTCGTCTGCTAATTTAATTTAATAACTTATAGTTAAGACTCACAATATTTAAAAATTAACTTTACATTATATTTAATAGCACTTTAAAGTAACGAATAAATATCATTTAATCATTTAATATTAAATCATTTAATCAATGAATGTTTTAATAAATTAAAAAATAAACCATTAGCTTTGTATAAATATATTGATGATTTGCTAATTATAATTAAAAATGAACATGTCGATAATTTAGTACAAACCTTTAATGGATTCAATAATAAAATGGAATTTACAGGTGAAAAATCAATAAATAACACCATCAACTTTTTTAGACAATGACCATTATTTTGGACAATAACCACATAAAAACAAAATGGTTCAAGAAAACAACAAAAACTAATAGATTACTTAATTACCACAGCAAACACCCTAAGCACCAAATTTTAAACACTATAAATAATCTAGTATTCAAAGCAATAGCCACAACTGACATAGAATATATTAAAGAAATTAAAACAAATATTTATAAAATCTTAGTAGATAATTTCATACCTAAACATATTATTAACAAATATTGGTACAAAAATTTAAATACAAAAAATAACAATAAAGATAAAATACATATAAACCAATAGTCACACAATCCAGTAACAAAATAATAGAAAATAAACAAATAAAAGAAATAAGTATTCAAAAGAAAATAACCGATTTTTACATTAATAATGATAATAAAAATGTAATAGAGCATGCAAAGAATATAACAGGTGCAATAGACAACATAGATAACACAACGGCAATGAGAAATAATATAAATTATCCAAAGATGTTCCATAGAATAACATACATACCTGGACTCACCAATAAAATAATTCATAAACTCAAAAAATTTGATTTTAATAAAAAACAGCCCCAATTAATAATAACAAAATCATGAACATAATAAACAAGAAAAATAAGATAATAGACCATATGCAAAAAAGTAATTTAATATATAAAATAGAATGCAACACATGTAATAATATATATATCGGAGAAACTAAACAAAAACTTGAAAACAGAATCAGACAACATAATTCAGATACCAAAAACATAAAAAATATCAATAAAACAGCATTAGCACAACATGCTATAAATAATAACCATAAATTCAATTTTAAAAAACCGACATTTTATTTTATGAAAAAAATAGTTACAAAAGGAAAATTTTGGAATCCATATTCATAACAAAAAATTTGGACACAGCAGTAAATTTCAAAACTGATACACAAAAAATAGGAGCCCACTATGCACTACTAATAAAACAAACTAGATATATAGACATTAACCTTTAGACCCATCAGTAGTAACAGACAGAGCAATTATGGAGAAATATAACCAAAAAGTTTTCAGCTCATATAGAAAAAATACTTTCATTATTTTCAAGGTAATTACATTTATTAACTATAGATACACTATAATAGTAAATTTTGCATAATAATAAATAGTGCAGTTGTACGTTGTCATCTTTTCATAATTTATTTATTGAATTTATTTGTTTTTTACATTAAAATTATATGTGTGTAGATTAGACATGACACTAAGACAAGACTTTTTCAAGTCGATTGATATTATATTGGATAAGGATCATATGAGTATGAGGATTGTAAGGTAATTCATAAGTTTTTTTATATAATGTACAGTAGTTGAGTGTTGATGTTGTACCATATTCGCGTTATGTCATACATGTATGTTTTTTGCATATTTTCAGGGCTTGATAATGTGGCAATGCCACGAAACGTCGCTTGAAGAAAAAAATGTTTTATAAACTATCATATATATTGTGATGTTAAGTAAATGATGGGAGAATATTTGTTTTTATATTTTTATATATTACACCTTTATATTATAATAATATCTCCTTAGTAATTATATATTGTATAGTAACGAATAAATATCGCATTTGCGACTAGATCTAACGTTTAACTCGAATAAAAATTACTTTTGTACTGTAAATATTATAAAGTTACATTTTATTATTCGTATTATTATGCATATGTTCTGAGTAAAGTACGAAGCTCACCCATTAACTTATTTCTACTCTCCGAACGGTTTCCATTTTTTTATATATATATATATATATATATATATATATATATATATATATATATATATATATATATATATATATATATATGTAATAGAAATTGCTTATAATAGTTTAAAAGATGTTTATATTAATATATATATGCGTCTGTATATAAATGGTAATGGTATCGAAGCACAACTCCATGGAAACTTAAAACCCGCACAGTCCACAAATATCGATTTTATTCCTTCACTTCGAGTTTTAGATTCATCGATTGATCGTTATTATACCCGCATTGCTGAAAATCAAATTATTGTAGGTGCAGTTAAAGTAATTCATGTACTCATCCACACATAGTACGTGATAGTATCAAAAAACTAATACTAAGGAGTGATATTGCGTACATATGCAGTTTTGGTCAGCTTACCAGTTATGAGGCAGGTTTAACAATAATTTTCTCCATAATGAAGAACTACTTTATTTATTTGTTAATTAAGGGTTTAAGAATTATTTACAAATTATCCGCTTTTCATATCCATACCTCACTGTTTATAATTTTGTCACTAATCTATCTAGGAATTTCACTTCATAGATGTTGCTATGCTACCCTCGGTTATTGAAGGTCAACTGACTGCACATAGTGGTCCAAGAGCCTTTTCTGGTCAGGATACAATGGGGGGAAGGAACAGATAGGAAAGGTTTTCTAAACTTTGATGAATAACCCCTAGAAAAACAGATCCTGTGGCATGGTGGACTTAATAATTAATAACTTCTTGTGCATAACGAACTGCAGTGAGGTTATCTTCAAGAAAATGGTGTGTGCTCGTCCTTCCGTGTAAATGACAGCCCAGACCATTACAACACCTCCTACAAATTTCACTAAAGAGAGTATGAACTGGGGCATAGTACGCATCCTCTGTTCTGTGTAGACTTTTCGGCATCTGCTATCATTATAGACACAAAGAAGAGACTCATCAGTAGCATGACAGCATTTCAGTTGGTGTCTTCTTGTAGGAGCTCGCTGCACCAGATTCTAATGAGCTACCAGTGATGGACTGTTGCTGCAGGTTTAAATTGGAAAATGGGCAAAAGATGTCCGGCCAACTTCCCAAAATGATTATGAATTGTAATAATTAATTCAAAAAATTATGGAAATGTCTATGTACCAAATCTTTAAAAGTTCATTCAACTATATTATGTATGTGAAACTTAGGTATACTAGGCAAGTAATGAAAATTCAAATGTTACGAATTCCAGGACCTAGAGAAAAAATTGTAGATGAGAGGAAGTAATAAATTTTTAAATTTGTCTTGGTTTTCCCGAGATATAACTTCCTTAATCATACTATTACTATTACTATCATATCTTTTTTCTTTAAATTTTTTTGGAAGAAATAATTTCGCATAGATTTTGTCAAATCCACTCTTTAAGGGCAAGTTGAACTTAAATATACGAAATCGGATAAAGTTACAAGTGAACAACATCTAGCCTCATTTTCGAAGTAAGAATAGCACACTTTAATTGGCAAAAAAATTATAATAAAAAAGTAATAAAATAAATTAATTTAAGGATCTTAATATACCTTACGTTTCTGACTTAGCTCAAACCAGATATCTATCCTTTCATAGCAAACTCCACAACCATTCAAATCCATTAGTGTCACAACTTGTTTCTCATAACCCTCCGAGGCGCCTGAAAGGAAAATGGCCTCGAGACCTTCTAATATAGTACTTCATTATATAGAACATGTATAAGTGCTACCAATGGGTAATTGGTTTAAAAACAAGTTACGTGTATTTTTTATCATCATCATATTTACTTGATGTATTGTATGTTTATATTGTAATTACAGTTGCAAATTTCAATAAAAATAATTATTTTTACTTTTGTAGATTATACGTTATTTTTATTATTATTTTTCAATATATTTGTTTTTCGATAGTTTTTTGCTTTTTTTCCTATTCAACTTCTTAAAATAAGGTACATGAAATAAGATTGGAAAATAAAAATTATATGAAAATAACAAAAAAAGATAAGAGTACATTTTCCCACTAAACTTTCATTTCATTCCCTCGTTTCCCAACTTTCCACAAAATCTTGAAAATCGATAATTCAAGATAATAATTAATGATCAAGTACATATAAACTGCTAAAATTTTATTAATAATTAACCTTTAGTTGGTTATAACTACCTGCTGACAGCACTATAGTAGTATTGTTTTAAAAAGGATTGCTTTATACCCACCCACCCAACATGCCTGAAGTTTTCTATTTCGTGGAATGACTCTGTGATATCCGACTGTCCCCTAAAGCAAGGTATTATGTGGCGTGGACAGCTGAAATTTATTTCATGGCGGCAGAGCGCAATAAAACCCGAGGCAGTGAAGCCCGCTGTGGTCAGAGGTGAAGAGAGACTATAACCTATTTGCGACCGTGGTCATTAACATCCCGTAGCTGTAAAATGATTCTGGTCTCATATTTTTCATTTTCCTCTGTAATTATTTGCTTGTAGATTATTGCTTTGCAGAAAAAGTAAAAATAACTATCCATTTATTTGAAATATATGTTTATGTAGTATGCTTCAAAAGTACAAACTAATTATATGATACTCATTCCTGAGTGTGGAATAGCCACATCTTGCATGCTAGAAAATCCCTGGAGAAGACTGAAGAGAAACTGAATAAGAGACCTGTATTTGACACGTGGATTTACAAAATAATAGTGAAAAAAGAAAAAAATATATTAAATTTAATTTATCTTTAAATGGGATGGTTGCTGAGTGGGTAAGGCTCCTAGCTCCAGGAACGAGTTCGAGTCTAGCTGTAGGCATTAAATTTATTTTGCTACTTCAGACGTGGCTCGACTATCCGAAACCGCTTCTAGGGGCACACCCAGCCTCTATAAAGTGGAGGCTTTATATCTCTTAGTTAGGGGAAAAACCTGGTGGTTATGCGTGATTCCAGGTAAATGTTTTCCTTTCAAAACCTATCAATTTTTAAATGGATAGGCGTGTTCAAAATGTTTGTTTTTTAAATAGAATAGCGTGTTTCTTGGTAATATTAAAGGTCATCTGAAAATGTAACGTAAGTGATGTGTGTGAGTGTGTGTACATAATATACATACACATATAAATGCCATCTTTTATTGCCCTGCTTATATTTAATATTAAATAATTTTTTTATTGAATCTTATTATTCATAAACATGGACCGTTATTGATATACACTGGAGGACAAATATAAGTCCCATATGATCTTGAGGATACCTTTCTCCAGCCTGTCTCTTATCTTGACGGGATTGGAGGCAGTGTTGACTCTGCGTGACTATTAATAACTTTGTGAATGGAAGATCACAGCCCAGTGGGAACACGGAGCAAGGGAATATGTTAACAGATATTTCACTCCTGTCCCATCAAGCTTCCAGCCAGCTAAGTAAAATCGATTTGCAGAACAAGTTGATTATTAAGCATCTTTATAGAAAGGTAGATATATTTTTATAATATTATATTTTACGTATAATTTATACTTATGTCACTATAATAAATAGCATAATAGAGATAAAATAATTATTATAATTAAAATCCCCTCCACCGCAAAAGATTGTAAGCGCCATTTTTGTCGAAAATGATTTACGGTAACCGCAGAAATCTTATTGACAAAGCGCATCATTTTATCATAATATTGTAAGTGTCAAAAAATATTTTCCTCCTAAAACATATATTCAAAGTACATCAGGTAACGGTCGGGTTAAGAGGAGGCACCAAACTGGCCTCACCCGCGCTACACCCACCAGTTCGATCCTTATGCTTCACTTCGAGTTTACATTTATCGATAGCTCTTTCCTATAACCTCACATGTAAACAATCACTTCTACAGTTTCAACTTGGATTGTGTTGTTTAGTGTGTTATATTGATATTTAGTCTTCTTAAATGAAAATAAGTGAAACGGAAGTTAACAAAATGAATTTGATAAGGGATTAAGTGTTTTATCAATTCATGTTTTCTTATTCCCTCTTATCTAATGTGTAAAAGTGTTACAAAACTTAAGAACATTAATTTGTACATGGATTTGGTGTTTTATATATTTTTATTTGTTGTATCAATTGGAGTGATAAAATTTCGGTATGCATATTTTGTGAATGGATTTTTTGTCATTCATAATACTTATTGTTCTAAAGTGTAACAGATTTTATAATGTAAATAAGTGAAACAGATGTTAACAAAATGAGCTCCATAAAGGATTAAGTGTTTTATCAATTAATGTTTTCTTATTTCCTCTTATCTAATGTGTAAAAGTGTTACAAAACTTAAGAACATCAATTTGTATATGGATTTGATGTTTTATATATTTTTATTTGTTGTATTAATTTAAGTGATAAAATTTCAGTATGCATATTTTGAGAATGCATTCTTTGTCATCCATAATACTTATTGCCCTAAAGTGAGACAGATTGTATAATTATTTCAATAAAACATATCAATATAAAAATAAATGTGAGAAAGTATATCATAGGTTTCATATTTTCTTATTTCCAATTCCCTTGAGAAAATATAGCAGAAATTAACATCATAACTTTCCATAAGGATTCTGTCTTATATTATATCCCTTATAACATGGAGAATAGACAATGTGAAAATAATCACAGATTAAGAGGTAAATGACATTATATAATTGTAAAACTATTGGTGTAATGTTATAGATTAATGTATTTTTAAACATTTTTAGAAGCCTGATGATGGAGCATTGTCTCCGAAACATGTAGCTGCAAATGTTAAATAAATAGGAGTTATGTGAAATAAATACTTAAGGATTCTGTCTTTTAAATATTTATAATTTGTTATTTGCACTTCCCTCACATCACAAAGTTTATCAGGAATTAACATTACTGGTGGTTTAGCATTATATTAATTTTCATTTAATATGAAATTAATTCAAAATTGATTTAGTGTCTTATATTTTGACATTTTCTTATTTCTCATTTTAATATCATAAGGTAAACAGAAGTTAATATTACTTTGAACAGAGATTTAAAGTTTCTCCGTAAATAAATGAGAATAACCTTTCCCCTCGAAAAGTAGCGACTAAAACACCGAAATAAATCGGAAGAAGGTAAGAATCGATAAAAGGTATTCTCGGCGGGCGTAGGAGCTGCCTCCTCTTAACCCGACCGTTACCGTACATCATAACAACCGTTTTTAAAAATATCTTCATATCAGTTGATGGTAACTATTCACCAAAAATCCATAACACAAAATTAATGTTAACTTAGAATCTATCGTGTTTTATGCCAGATTATTTTCCTAACAATAAACTTATTTAAAGAGATACAAAAAATTAATCTTAATCCTACAAGGCCTCCAGCACCATATACCGGACAACTATTGTTCCTACACCTATAAAAAAAATAGAAGCGACACCTCTTGACTCGGGAACTTTATAATACAAACCATTGCATATATAGGTCGTTACTGTTCCTGTTACTTTGGGTGTAGTGTAAAATTTGAATGAAAGTGTTCTGTTTATCGTAGGTTTGAAAAAATTTAAAACAAAGAATAACTGAGTCGGGAAAAAAAAAAAATCAATGTCGTAAGAAGTCTATATTTTGCAGAGGTAAGTTATTTTTGATATTTTTAGAGTAAACTTAATAGCAATTATGACTGAAGTGAATGATATAAAAACTGAAAAAAAGATATATATATATATATATATATATATATATATATATAATATATATATATATATATATATATATATATATATATATATATATATATATATACATTAAATTTTCTATAATTGTTGATTACCTATAACCTTGAATTTTACAAACTTGCTATCTAAAGATACAGCTTGATCTTCACCTTATTTGGGTAAGTCACAATGTCTTATTTTACTTCAACGCTCGCCGTTTTTCGAAAAAAAAACTATCTACAAAACGTCAAATCTCACAAAAACTTGCAAATTTAATAAGCTTTCGAATGATATGTTAAACGTAATGATTTGGTTCGATTTAATAGAGAAATTTACTTTTGAAACCGAAAAAACATGGTGTTCTCATTTGGCATACCAATCAGTTACTTGTGTAAAAGAAACATGCCCACAAAATTCACATCAAAAAGTGGTATTCTTCAACACAACCTGCAATCAGAAGCTAACCGAAAAATTGAGGTCTATGTTCATTATCATTGAGTTTTAAACCTTACATTGAAAATTTAATAAAATAAAATCCTAAATAAATAAATAAATTAATAAATGTAATAACATAAGATCCTCTGATCTGGTGTCGCTTTATTGACAGTTTATTTTTAGTTTACTTTATTTTCTATTCAAAAATATTTTTTTTGTTTGCTTTTTAATCCAATGAAGAGTTTATTATGTTTATGTTTAACATTCACATTTACATCAAGGGATTGTCATAATGTTTTATTTACACAAGTATCTGATTTGTATGTCAAATGAGAACACCATGTTTTTTCGGTTTCAAAAAATTTCTCTATGAAATTGAGCCAAATCATTACGTTTAACATATCATTCGAAAGCTTATTAAATTTGCAAGTTTTTGTGAGATTTGACGTTTTGTAGATAGTTTTTTTCGAAAAACGGTGAGCGTTGAAGTTATATAAGACATTGTGACTTCCCCAAATAAGGTGAAGATCAAGCTGTTCTTTAGATACCAAGTTTGTAAAATTCAAGGTTACAGGTAATAAACTATTATAGAAAATTTAATGCTAATCCGAAAATGTGGTCAAAAGTTTTAAAATATTTAAACCAAATGGAAATATTACAGCTTTTATAGAAAAAATCGTGGTTTCCCCAAAAAAGCCTTTCTTTTATCACATATCTGCAACGGATTGGAATAGAAAGGTGAGATCTGCGGCATTTTGTTACAATGTTTGATGTAGTTTCACCAAATTTTATATATATATATATATATATACAGGGTGATGAGAATCTCTTAGTGTAAAAAAAAAATTGGGTAATTTTATATAAATTTATATAAGTATTTTAGTTTTCACTGATTTTATTTTACAAGTTCTGTATAGCTATACGTTTCATTGTGGCAGATTTTATTGTCAGGAAGATTTAGACCCAATATTTGGCAGAAAGCAAATTTTGTATTTCAGGTTTACTCTAAAAATATAAACAATAACTTACATCTGCACTTACATATACCCTTTATTACGACACAGAATTGTTTTTTCCGACTCAGTTATTATTTGTTTTAGATTTTAATTTCATACGACAAACAGAACACTCATTCAAGTTTCACACCAATCCCACAATCACAGAAACAGTAACGACATCTTTACGCATTGGTTATATATAAATATATATATATATATATATATATATATATATATATATATATATATATATACATATATATATATATCTTAAAATAGTACTAACTGAAAAACTTAGAATTGCAGATAAAGGTCTTTGTAGAGCGTAGGATGAACAAACGATGGGCTGAAATTGACTTCACTAAATCAAGTATGGAGTTATTAGGGACTTTTGACCGCAGCAGACAGCTCGGATTTTCATTATTTCCACAGCAGTTCGAAATAACTGTGTTAATTTGGATACGGTTTTCAAAATTAATCCTCAACCATGTCAAAAGTTAATTTTGTTCGTTGCTTTGAAGTAGGTAAGCAAATAAGGTTGAAATTACAAACCTGCAATGTACCAGGAAATAAGGCATTCAATTTCAATAAAAATTGGCCGAGTTATTTCGTTTTTGTTTCTTTGAATCCATAAGCGCTTGTTATTTGTTTCGAAAATTAAAATTACAATAATTAATCCTTACTTATAATTAATCCATATTTAAACGTTGCAAAAACTCTTAGGGAGACCAATATTTCTACGTGTGCCTTATTAGTTGTTGCATTTCTAAAAAAAACATACATACTTTTTTTTATACCATATATAAAAAAGTTTAAACATTAGAGTTTTTGAAAAATAATATTTTAAAAAACAATACTTTTTAAAATGTTAGGACACTGTTAAAAATTTGATGTTTATTGTTGAAGATAAGAAAAAACAATGAAAGTCTAAAAAAAAAAATGAATTGCTACGCATGACCTAAGTTTGGAGCACTCGGGTAATGTGTAGCGACTGCACATCTATATAGCTTATCTATCCTATTATATAAAAGGACAAGCCATTTTACATTTGTAATCACTAAACAAGAAAACTATTAAACCAATCTGCACCAAAATTGAACCACATCATCTTTATAGATCTAGGAAGGTTTAGCTATAATAAAATCTACTGATTTTCTATTAATTTGTTATTGAAAATTTGATAATTTGTGGATACGGTGTTATATAGAGCTAGAAATGATAATAAAATTTATTTATATTCATTTGAATTATTTCTTTTAAATTAAATATGTGGTGCGATCCCAGTTAAGTTCGACAATCAACTAATATGTGGATCCATTCCGCAGCAGTTCAGTAGTTTTACCAAATTTTGTGTCTGGTTTCCAATAGCCCCGCCAGTGATTGTATAATGATATTGATTAAATACTTAACTTAGCTATGCAATGTGATTCCATTAATACAAAAATCATACACATGATTAATTTTATTTTAATATATTACTGTGAGTGTAACTGCGGTTAATAAAGCAACCAAAAAAAACTTTTTAAAGAGTATGAATTATAAAATGAAGAATTATAACGAGCAATGACTTTTCTGGAAGAGGAATTTTACCGAAAGCAATGTATTGCAAACAAGGCCACATCATAACACTAAATTTTGTTCCTTATTTTGTTATTTTTCAAATTTTTTTTTAATGAAATTTCAAGTAAATAAAAACATGTTTCTCTAACCCATATCTTTTTATTTATCGCTAGGTTACTGTAACTAGATAAAATCATTGTCGGGGGCTATTGGAAACAAGACCCCAAATTTTCCATCTCCTGGATAAAAACAATATTAATGCCGCTAGTTTCAGCTTAAGAATGCTGTAAAAAAAATATGATTTTTATTCATTGGAATTGAATGCTGACTTCCATAACTACACGGTCTTTATTTATCAATCTTATGCTTGGTCTCAGATATCTAGTCTCGTCATAGACATAATGTCTATAGCAAGCGGTTCTGTGACACTTCCACATTCATCACGTCAGGTTAAAAAAATACAGTTATGAATTCTGTACCAATTGGGAAAAACTAGATAAGTTGATTTTTGTCCAAAATAAGATAAATACTTTGGGAAACCCATATCGATGTCCTACACATCTTGAAAAAGTAGGCAAGTTGTAATGTCAATGGTATAAAAGGATAACATTGCCATTACAACTTGCCTACTTATACATGATAAGTTAGGATAAATCCAATATGGGTTGCTAAAAATATTTATCTTATTGCGGACAAAAATCAACTTATCTAGTTTTTCCCAAGTGGTACAGAATTTCTGTGAATAAAAGAAAAGAAAAAAAAAAGATAACGAAGTACATTCCTGGTCAAGAATGGGAGGTAACTTCTTGGTAAGGGGTTGGTAAAACAGAAAAAAAGGTTCACTAGTACCCACCATCAATATTATCCATTGGATATTTATAATAAACCAGTATATTATACATGGGACATTTTTTATTCTTTTCTAAGAAAATTACTGAATAACTAAAAAAAAATCAGAATCAAATGAATTTTAGAAATTCCAAGAAAATTATGATTTTACAGTGATTTCCCAATGAAACGATTGTGTGTGTGTGATTTACCGGTTGTTCTTGATCTTTTCTGAAAGTAAAATTTTTTAGGATGAAATTCCAATGTGTTATTCCATTTTGAAATGAATGAATCGAAAATAGTCGAAAGGACCATTAGTTAAAAATATACTGATTTATTTTTTTCTACTTTTTGGCCACTTGGCCCTACCTCCCAAAAATAGTAAAAACCATTAAATCCTCAGGTAAAATAGCAAAGTTGAACCTATCTCCTTACAAATCTCGATTTTTACTGATATTTATTCTGTTTATGAAGTTGTAGCTGATGGATTTCAATATAATAGCTCAAGTGCAATATATATTCTATATAAATATGATAAGGTCATGTTCGAATGTATAAGTGTTCTAATGATAGTTCCAATAGAAGAATCGAACGAATTAGTAAACGAATTCAGATTAGGTATTATACTAATGAGATATAAGCAGAATAGTGAAGATGGTTGTAGCGGGATTTAAGTAACGTGCGGTTGTGGCTAGGTGCTGCCAACCCGCGGTGAACGGGAAATGTATTCTCTGAGAGGAGGTGCAGCTGTCTGCTTGAGATAGCTTTGGTTAGCTTAAAATAAATTTAAATATAAAATGTATTTAGGCTTTGGGATTAAGGTTTGAGCTAAAATATAATAATTGTTTGAAAAATCTTTTAAAATAATATATACCTACTGTCACTAATTCACGAATGGGCTGTAATTGAATTATCTAATTTTTATATTCAAGACAAATAGCAGACTTTAAAAAAAAAAAAAATAAACTACTCGTTTCCGACTACTTCAACATTTACTATAAAAGCGTTCAAAGCACCTAATAAATTACAAAAGATTTATATGACATTAATTAGAACTATTTGAACAAACGGTGTTAAGCATTAGGGCTCTATTAAACCTTCCAATTCTTCTCGTACCCAACCCTTACAATCCAAAATCCTTCGTAAAATCCTCAATGTTCCTTATTATGTTCCAAACCTATCCATAAAGATCCTAATGTTCCATACGTTGCTGATTCGGCCCAAACTAGATACCTCTCCTTTCATAGCAAACTCCATACCCACTCGAATCCACTACTCTCCCAACTTGCCTCACTCTCTATTTCCGATAATCCTCCGAGGTGTCTTAAAAGATGCTAAGAGACCATCATACATTCAATGTTAACTGAAGTGGTACTAGTTAGTTTAAATGTTTAAATGTTATTGACAATTCATAGTAATAAGCGTGTAATACGGCAAATGGTAATATTAATTCGCGCATAAAACACTTCTATAATAATTTTTTTTTTTTTTTTAATGTGTGAAAGTTTACCAGTACAACATATCTTTCAACATATATTTAGTGCTTTAAATATTAAAACTAAGGTGAGAAAATTTATATAATTACATGGTACTTATTATGTGGCCTTGTTGAACGTCTATAAAACTTGCTCTTCGATGTAGCTAGACACAGATCTCTCAGATCCATTGAGCACAAAGGAGAATCACGGCTGAACGACTGATCAAAATCGGAGTTGAAAACCAGACAAGGAGAGCCACTTGGACAGTTGGACAGTTAGTTGGGTCGGCTGTAGCCGTCTCATCTTGAGCAAGGGGCATCTCAAGTTCTATCACAGGAATTCCGTGGCTATTGGTCGTGATGCGGAAGCCCAGTAATGAACGTTGGTCCCGATACAGCCCTATTGGCTACTATAAAGAGGCACGCTAAAGTTTAACAATGTCAGAATATCCAATGCCGAAGAAGCCGTCTTAAACAGTAATAATTTACTATCAGTCGATAGACAAAATTACTAACTCGGAGAAGTCAATCTGCCGATGCTCTTATTATTCCGCTACTCCAGTTTATACATGGATATATTAATTATGACTATCTTTACATACAGTTGTCTAAAAGTTGGTCATAGTCATATACAGTCGTCACGCGTCCAAGTTGTCATTAAGTTCAAAACTACAGTAGTAACTTTTCGTTCCTCCATGTGCTGTTGATAATTGAGTAAGTCTGTCAGTCTGAAAACGGAACTTTCGTCTCTATTCCACTGCCTCAATTCGAATAAATATATCACAGAGGGTCAGTACATAGTCTCTTATATGGTAATTAATAATGATGAACTCTAAAATTAGATGGAACTCTCAACGGTACTTATTACTAATTACTCGGAAATAAACTTATAGATTTATCTATAATGAATACTTTAGTATTTTTTTTTTAAATATTGAAATTTTTTAAATACCAAAAATTCAGAAAATGATTTTTAAAAAGATTCCTAAATTTCAAAATAATAAGCTTATGTTCCGCTGATATACGTAAATTACAGAAAGGGAAACAGGCCAATTTAACATGGCTGCATGTATGGATACTCTCATATGCCAGCCACATTTACAATAATAATTAATTTAATAATAGTAATGGTTATTAATTTAACCAATATTATATACAAATAAAAGTAGGGTGAATTTACTATTTACCTGACTGGACCCCTGACCATTTCTTCACTTAAATTATGTACAAACATATTGATTCAGACAGATTTATTAATTTACAGGGAAAAAAATAACCTACACAAACAAATAAACAATACTGATAATAAATATAATAAGTGATGGAAAAATGATACAAATGATAATGTACAGTTTTTTATAATGAAAAAAAATAAAAATGAAAATAAAACATTTACGTGGTATAATAAAATGAAATAAGGATGTTTTATATACTAACGGTAATACAATATATCGTCTTCTTGGAGGTAAAAGTCACTAATTGTAAGCATATATTGTTCATCTGAGAATTTAGGACCAAGAATTTCCCTTATGAATTTGCACTCTTCTTACCTCGTATTGTCGGTTTCCGTTTTCCTATTCAGAATAAGTGTTTCTTAACTGTGGAGACATTCCGGTAATAAATATTTTGATTATTGATAATAATGTTTCAGAAAATAAATTGGAGTTCCCGTTTATATTAATTTTTCTTCTTCTTTATTTTTGTATTGAAGTTATTAATATTATTATTATTGTATATACATTAAAAGGAAATAAAACAATATTTTTATAAAATAATAACATATTCAAAAACTCTGGACTCTTGATGAATCGATTTTTTTGAGGGTCCCAAAAAAAAACCATTCTTATGGCATCTCGGAAATTTGAAGTTGTGGCAATGACAATTTAAAATAAATACTCTCAAACAATATAATTTTTAGAAATCTACGCATAATTTATTTTTTTAAATGAGCATCAGAGATCTATTTAGTATTTATAACAATCTTGACCAATCACGATATACAGTAATATGGATGACTTCCATCATTATCAATTATTAATGTATTACAATTCTGGCATATTATGATCGATAATATATTTTAAATTTCCCCCATTCGCGACGCATAGGAATTCGAGAAAAATGCAGTAGCATGCAATACTTAAAATAGACAATTTAATATTTGTAATTTAAATGTGTTTTGCAGTAGCCGGTAAAGAAGGAATGTCAATATACACGCCACCTCAGATATTTTTGGCACAGAGAGCTATGGTAATATTTTCACGCCATAAATTAAAGAAGGAAGCCTCTCATCGATAGGAGGTCACTGCTACCTTGTCACGTCATCCTGGTGGCATGCTCCGGGCTCGTTTGCCACTTCCACAAAACGATAAAAACAGACATTGTCTAGATGAGGAACAGTGTTATTGCTATTCAAATCTTCTATGTACTGAGAGTACTCATCAAATCTGAGATAATACTATAAAAAACATTTTTGTGGAAGGATTAGTTTCATCTTTAAAGGAAGTATTATAATAACAATAAAATTAAAAAAATATTAAACAATTTAAACAAATATTCGATAGCTTTTTTTTTTTCGTCCCTAAGGTTTCTCGGCCGTCTCACAAAAATCACATACAGTCAGAGTCAAAACTATTCGTACACTATAAATCATAATATATAACAGACATTAGCATTATTTAATAGGATTGGTTTAAAATAATAAGACCATTTATTGTATACGTCAACACTTTTATAAATAAATATATTTTTGCATTAATAGAACACTAGCATCCCCAGTCACGGCTTCGCCCGCTCTTATAAGTAACGAACTTAGATAGGTTTAACTTATAACAGAAGTTTTATTGTTTAACAATAAAAATATTATAATGCAGTTGAGAATTATTTTCTCACAATATTTCTATATATTTTCACTCAAAGCTGTAACCCGGCATTATTGCAATGATTTACTCGAAAGCATTATTGGATATTCCATCCTCAAATCTAATCTATGAGTTGGTAATTTAGATGGACAGAGACGTTTTAGGAAGAAGCTCTGGCGGATAATGGACTGCATTATCAGTGCTTACTACCCTATCAATAGAGGTATTCTATATGTCAGAATTTTCTTTTTCAATAATAATGTTGTTAATATTCTCTGCTATAGTATTTGTTGGTAATATTACTGCCCTTTCACACAACCAATGGTACAATTTATTAAATAAACCTGAAACATTAAAATGAATTTGAAAAATGAAATCATTGAAATATTAGTCTTCTTAAAACCTTCATAAAAAAATAATCGATATTTTGATAAGGCAATAATGTTTAGTGCAGCAAAAATAATTTTATTGATTTCATTTGGTTGGATTTTAATTTCTATCTAACTATAAAAGTTAATGACAGAGTGACAAACTTCTGCCACTTAACACTGTGAATTTAAATAATTATTATAGTAAACTATACTGTTTAAAATCTTCCTAGAATTATGAAGATGTTGTAGTTAAAATTTGGTACAGAGGGGTTTAATAATTTTACATTGCATACTCTGGTGTAGAATGCCGCTAACCACATATCGTTCGATTATTAAATATCCCTAGGATCCACACGTCACACTAAATATTGATAGCTTTTTATGTAAGAATTTATTTGAATCAATGCAATTTTATTATCAATTTCTTGCTCTATATAACATTGTACCGTTATAATCAACGAAAAATGGCTTGTCCTTTTATATAATAGTATAGATATAGATTAATCTAGGACATATGTTTTATTGGTAATTGTTTACAAACACCTGCACTGAAGTAGTATTTTAAAAAAATAAATGTTATTTTGATATTTACATACACCTAGAACCCCAACTCTGATTTAAATTTTTTTTTTTTCAAAAACCTTCCGGGGATATACCTAATAATTTTCCAAATTTTCACAGCGATTGGATGTACGGTTTTTGAATCAATCGAGTACAGACATACACACATTTATTTTAATAATTGAAAAACAACGAGTTAAACGTATTCGTACACATAGTAAAATAATTATTTAATATGGACATTCGATAACATTTAATTTTTAATAGGGCCAACTTTGACTTTTAATATGCAGCCTATGCGCTGTGGCATTAAATTCACTAATTTTTGAGTTAAATAAGCTGTAATTTTGTCATTATAACTTCCTTTAAATTTTGATTATTAGAAACACACCTTTTCTCAACTTGATCCTTTAGGTATTTCCACAAATGCTCAATAGGGTTAATGTCCGGTGATTGTGGGGGAGTCATATTTTTTGTGTTCTTTGGCACATTTACATCTTAATATTCCTTATTGATGGTTTTCTCCTGTTCTGCCATGAAGTATTGCCTCAAGCATTGGCATCTTGTTCCTCTATTGTTCCTCTCAGACAAATTTTCATCCACTAATTTAGGGGCACTAATTCTTCTTTTTATTTTAACTTTCCTCGAGATATGTCTTACGTATTTGGAGTAAATCTTACTTGGTTGTCCTGTCCTCTCTATATATTCAAAAGTTTTCTTTTTCCATACATTTTAATAGCACCTTGAACTGTTGATTAGGGTCTGATCACTTCTGAAAGCGACCTTAACTCATTATGTAGGCGCACAATAATTTGTCTTCCTCTTCAATCGTGTCTTTGGGGCTTTGCGCTCCAACTTACGAACAGCAATAATAACGATTGGAGGTAATCCTTAAACTATTAAGACAGGGGGTGAAAACTTAAACGAAAATTTAATAAACGAAAGAAAATAAAACTAACACTAGTGAACGAATACTTTTGACTCTGACAGTATTTTTCTCACGATCAATATTTAACTACCTTACTTTATTGTCTTTATTGTTGTAATATAAACATATCTAACACATATGTGTATTGTTTTTAATATCTTAAAATAACTATTACACCGTAAATGTCTATATTTCATTTCTCCTTAATTTAACCTTTCAATAATCTGTATTTCCTTATCTGTGATCCTATGAGTTTCAAATTATTAAGAGTCGGCAGTATTTTCAATTTGAACTTTGATCCACTTCCATGCAAGACACATTAATAGAAGTCCAACCGTATAATAGTCTATCAATGCCACTGTTTTGTGAGAAAAAAAAATTAAAACTTCTTAGTCCTATATCGAAATAAATGTTCATCACTGGGAAATTCCGGGAGACTAACCAACCTGTGGTTTAACTCAAGGAGATAGTTTAACTTAAAATTTATACAATAGTTAAATTGATTTAGTTGACGAAAACTAAATGCATATATATATATATATATATATATATATATATATATATATATATATATATATATATATATATATATATATATATATATATATATGCTTAGTAGTTAAGTAAGATAAAATGAAAAAAAATCATAAACTAAATTTTTAATTAGAAGATGTTTTACTTTACCTATATTTTTTTAAATTCTATACTATACTGAATCATTTCCAAGGCGTAGTACCTCTTCGTGAGGCACCTGATATGTAATCCTACAGTAAAAATGAGGTTAAGGCGACATTTGAGAAAAAAATATTACTGCAGCCAAAATAATTTTAAATTTAAAAAAAAAAACCTTTAAAAAACTTCATCTCAACATTTTGCAACGGTCATTCGGTTTTTTCTCAGCACAATACTTAATGTTTTTTTTTTGTTTTTGTTAACATCGTAAGACATGAAACAATCTCAAATATTAAACAATAACATAAAATATACAATCTAAATAAAGTTCATGGAGTTTTTGTTGTTATTAGATGGTATGAAAACACCATGAAGACCATGGTAAATAATAAATACTTGAGAGCAAATTATTTATTTATTTTCAATCTGCTCCACAAAAATACTTTATTAATGTATTTATTACACAATCATTTCCTTCAGATCAGATATTGAATTATTTAATTACTATATATTTCTGATATATGTATTTAACCATTCGGCAAATTTGAGTCAGGAGAACGACTTACTTTTTGTGAAAACACCTTTCAGATACTCATAACTTACTTTTCCTTGAAGTAGGAACACGTAAGTCATTATTAAGAATTCCTCCATCCAGAGAGCGAAAAATATTAGAAGAGGTTCTTAAAATAAAAAATATAGAGAATATTAGGTCGTATCAGCCATGTGTTGCTCAAGTAACCACTAATGATCATAGGCTTCTACGAAGTGGTTTACGAAGTACGTGTTACCTTCACTAGGACTGTTCATACCCCGCTGACTACCACAACGCTTTCCAAACTCAGCCAAACCACTTACTTATGAAACTATAAAAACCCTGGCATTTACTAGGCGGTGTTGGTACAATAGATAAGACCGCATTGCATCATTTGCGGGACAATCCTATTTGATTTTAAAATAATTTATTAGGAAAGAAAAAAAAAAAATAATAATTGACCCTAAATATTTCCAAATAGGATCAATGCTTATCTATATATACCATAATGTATGTCTAATATGTTGGTCTAATATGGGTCCCTGACATTGTTTTAGTAACCTATTCAATAGCAAGCTAGATTTTATAGCAAAGGCAGCATCATTAATCCTGCTTGAGTATAATGTACTTATATTTAGTGATTATAAATAAATTTCAGGAACTTTAATGAAGAAAGGATCCCATCCATTTCTTTTTCAAGCTTCTGGCAGTATTTTCGTGTATGTGAAGAATGACACCGTCAGTAAATAGCACGTAATGTTAGTAAATTGTGAACAAATATAGATCTGAATATATTGCGATTTGGTAACAAGTATTTTTAACTTGAAATTTGCAGCGTTTAAGCCAGTTATGTTTCTCCTCATATTTGAGTGACAAAAATCCATATCATTTTAAGCAGGTGCATTACTGTGTTCACTACCTATCGAAGGTTTAATATCTACGGTTTTTAGAGAATGGTATGAAAGAGTGTTAGTCTCTTATTTAATATAAAATGTTTCAGGAACCTTACATTTTCCCTTCCTTGCTGTTTCGGCCGCACGGGGTTTCCTGCAAATTTACTGACAAATAGGATACTAGGTCAATAGTTTAATCGGTTACCGAAAATGGTAGAAGAAAAGAGATCTCACATCCAACTCTTTGTGAATGAGTGTCTTGTAATGTTGGGCCGATCAACTGCCTAATATCTTATAATAAGTCAATAACATTATAGCATTTTATTACTTATTTTCTGCTAACCTGAAGTGTTCAAAGGCGTTAAAATAAACAAAAGACAAACAGCAGTAACTTACACCAGCTTACTAAGAAACATATTAAACGAATAAGTTATAGTCGACAACAGGACCAGGGCCGAGGTTGGACAGAAAGAAGAAAGTATGAAGAAAAATAAGAAAAACAGCAAACTTATGACAGAATATTTTTAGTAAATAAGTGAATAGAACGTTGGCAATAGGAAAGTTTTACAACAGGAGTTTCTATTCTTTCATTGTTCCCGAAGGAAACTATAAAGAATAATGAACGTAAACATCAATTAATTCTAACATTATTATCTAACTCATCTCAACTCTTATTGTGTTTTTAAGATTGTTACCGTTATGTTTACTTTAAAATTGACGGCCAATAAAATAAAATAGTTTTACAATAAAATGAATAGTTTTAAAATAGGTCGACTGTGGAATTCACACTACATCTTTTATTTACGTGCCTTATTACTATTATTTCTATTATTCTTTTACCGACACGAATACAAAACAGTATTTTAAAAAATAGATCTAGTAAATGTTGGTTCCCTAATTACTAAAATTATTAAGTATAATTCAGTTTAGTGCATATTAGGGAATCTCCTAGTTTACTGCAAAACCCCTAAAATTCAGCTTAAATTTGTTTGTCTCTAGTGAAAGTACACAAAATCTTTGCTAAGTTACTTCAGTGACTTACCAAGTTTCCAGTGCAAAAATATTAATACTGAAAAATAGGTAATTTATTAAAAAAGTATTTTAATAGTGATGCTATTTACTTCTGAAGTTTTAGATATGGTTCTATTATCAGTAACATTTATTTATTATATTAGTAATGCAGGGTCGGAAGTTTGAAATTCTAATCATACTTCTTAATTTATCAATAGCTTGATTTTTAACACCTTCACTGCGGTAATGAAAAAAGTGGTTTCTTTTACAGTGCGATACCTAAGTAAGTACTATACCTCTGGTGCGGTATCGGTCCTCGCCGACCAATACATTAATTCTATTTAATTCTGCCTGTAATTTTTCAATCAGACTAAAACCTGATTTTTATTATTTCAATTTGTATCGGTCCTCGAGGACCGATGCCACTGTGAAGGTGTTTTATATTAAATAAATTTTGTACCAAGCAGAATTGATCAAGTACATGTAAAATTGTTCTGTTATTAAAGATGAAATATGTTTTGTAATACTTTTTTATACTATAGAAATTGTCTTTTTCTTAATTATCGCGTTCTTAAGAATCGGCTTTTAATCATCGATACTAGATACCGATTTTTTTTATTATAAACATTTATTAATAATATTTTTTACAAATATTGTCAAAAGGCTATTTTATACATCGATTTACATATGAAAGCTATTCCCTTATGCATGTAACAGAAGCATAAACTGCACATAATTTTCTTTTTTCTTTTTTTTTGTAGGAAAAACAAATTACTTATTAAAAGTTATTTGCAGTAGAAAAATGTAAAAAAAATATACAAAATAAAAAAATAAAAGTAAATGAGAAATGAAAATGGATGAGAAATAGAAATGGATAAGAAATGAAAACAAGATACTGATTCTTTTCTTATAAATCTATCGTGAATCGGCATTTTTAATGTCATCTCATTTCTTGAAATAAATATTCATATAAGTGTTATTTAGTCTCATGTGCAGTAACAAAACAATCTATTTCAACTTTCCTAGCTCTCCAAGGATTTCCAATACCTCGGGCCAGAATAACTACGCCCGTGGTTTCTCCTGATCCTGGATCAATCAGTTTTTTTCAACACTCTAGGGCATCGTTAAAAATGTATTATCATCCCTTATAGGAGAACCAGGTGATTGCACACCTGGTGTTCCTCCCGATCACGCAGAGCCCGGCAGACCGCGCGAACACACCAACCATCGAACCCCAAGCGGACATAGCCTCACGTAGCGAGGGCCCCTCTTACAATTATACTACACCAACCGCCGCCTCTCTTTAATACGAGTCCTCAAGGTCCCTCTGAGTGTGTACCGATCGCGGGGAGCACGAACACCCATCTCGACGAAATTATTGTGCAGTACCGTCATCATCGGTTAATTCATTACAGGAGTCACTGACTCCTGGGAGATAGTAAAAGTCGTTCTGTTCGGAGAACATTTCTTCAACAATCAAATGTCACTTCAGTCCTTGATATAATCAATCCTCAGTTCCTATTTAGTTTTTCCATAACTGGATATTTGGCAAGTAGCATAAAGCAATAATAATAAGAATATGATGTTTGACTATTAAGAAATATAAGAAGATGATCTGGGATGCAGTGAGTGTGAAAGAAAAAACACTTCCAAATAAAAAAACTTTTTTGAAGTGTCTACGTTTCGGTTTCGGTTGTGCCTTGCCCTGGTCTTCTTCAGACCTAAAATTAAAAAAAAAAAATAGATATGACCGAATAATAACTGAAAGATAAAACAAAATGGCAAAAAGATATCAAAAATAATATGACATATATACAATAGGTTAGCAAAAAATACAATAATAGTGAAATAATTCCTGTAGGAATAAACAGGTGCATTAAAAACTGATGATACAAGGAAGCAATGAAAGTATAAGGTCAAGACAGGAAAGATAAGAGGAGAAAAATAAAATAAATAAATGTATGATCAAGAAAAAGAAGATGCCCTGAACAAGGTCGAAACGTCGGCACTCCATGAAACGTTTACATGGTCTTCTTTTTTTTTATTCATCCTCACCACTTCCTGGATCATCTGCATATGAAATATTAATATTTTAAGACCTTTCTATTAGATTAGAAATTGATGAATCATGTGCCACTTATAGTGGTCATATTTATTCGATAACAAGTTTTGAATGTTAAACATTCTTCATCCGTTCTAAAAACATGTAAGTTCAAATCAAGTTGAAACTGGCCTAAGGAAGCAACGCGGAAGTGCTTCTTGCAGCTATTGGATCACCGGGTTAACTGTGGAGTAATAGATAAAAGGGGGTGGAGTAGTCAGCTAAATAATCAGGTAAATAGACAATCCCTTGGGTTTCTGTTCCTAAAGGAAACAAAATGGTACTATTGGAACGGTACTATCTGGTAAATTAAAAAATATTTATTTGGTTAATTTCTTATAGAATATACACTTAGTGACAGTCATTTTCAGAAGCTAAATTTCTTTTCATCGTGCTTTCTGATTTTCTTTTTTTTTTTTTTTTTACATACTTAATATTATACATGAACTAAACTATCTAATAGGGATTGCTAATGGTTGAGTAGGAGAAAGAATATATTTGGATGTGGATTTGTAAAATTACAGCAGTATCACAAGGAAACAACAAACTGTTTTTTAAACTAGGTATAGGTACACCCAAATAACTTATGGAGTCGAGCTTTATGCGTTAATTAAAATGAAAGGATATCCAACAATATATTATATATTTATAATAAATATTTAACAATATATATTTATGTTATTGTGAAGTAGAATAGGGAAAAATGGAAAGTGCATCCCTTTTCTTAAAGAGAAATTCTTGAGGCATTTGGAAATAGAGAATTTTCCGTGAAAGGCTTAAGGTTCGGGTATCGTAGCATTACCGAATTACCAAGCAGAACAAGGAGCTTCTTGGAAGACCTGAGTGTGGATGCGAGGGATATTGCGATGATGGTCGAAAATATAATCTTGAACTCCTTGGGCATTAACAGCCACCACGCTCATGGTGTTTAAAAAGTTTTCTTTCTGTAGTTTATTTATTTAAATATGCATATGTATGTATGTAAAACATTATTATTTATTCATTGTTTCTTATCAAATATAAATATAAATTTATTGTTACTAGAGGTAAAATAAGTACTTAAATGTGGATGTGTTTTTCCTAAAATTACGAAATAAATAAATCATAATCACGTGTAAAAATATAAGAGTCACTAATACTAAAAATAGAGGAATTAAAAAATAATAATAATTACAATTTGATTCCGTATGCGATGTAGGCGGCTGGAGTATTACGGGAACCTCCTATGAATGGACAACAGGCTTACAAACAAAATCTCACTAATTAAAAGCTATAAGGCTCGAATTCTATAAAGTGCTAAAAGACATAGATTCTGCTTGAATTCCTGACCTTGATGTGCTGGATCGGTCGAAATTGAGAGGTATGGTGAAATCTTGGTCCCCACTACCCATAATTAAAACCTGTCGAAAACCTATGAGGGAAAAGAAAAAGGAAAAACTATTGGCTATCGTAAGCACTCCTAGATGGGCTGAAATCAATAAAAAAAAAATCATTTTGATGCTAGTTTCATAAAATTAAAGAAACAAAAACTGTCTTATTTTTTTATTTAGAATCGAAAGATAAAAAACATTTTGTACTAGAAACATATAAGCGATCAACATATTAAAAGATGACGATAGATTTTAGGCCTGTCGTTTCCAAGCCCCGGTTTTTAACCGTTATAGAGACTTGAGGACAGCCCCAAAGAAAAAATCCCTAAAAAAGCTGTTCTGTTAATAAGAAAGCACTTATGCGGAGAGAAAAGGCTCATAAAAAGCTGACTATGAGGCACGAGCAGACCTAATCTATTGACGGAGGTGGCCACTCACCCTGGTCAATATTTAGCCCTCACAATGGGGTTCCAATAATGAGGCCTCATTGTGCTCACTTAGCCATTGTGCCAATATATTTACCTCACTCACCTCCTTCCACCTAGTTTTTAGCCAATGGCGTAGCTACTTGCATTAGGGGCAGTCAAATCATTGCATACGTCATTCGGTTCTTCATTGTATGCAACAAAGGAAGATAGAGAATATCTCGTGTAGGCTATTGAGAGAGAGCAGTCGAAGAGATTAAAAAAGAAGCATGGTTGAAATTAACAAGAGACATTTTTAATTTGCCAACGTTTCTGCCATAACTTTAATGGCCATCATCAGGATAGATGGAAAAAATAAAATGGACCAAACAAGATGCACCATGTTAACAACACCTCGTCATGAAGAGAACTACGCTCTATTCTCATTTTCACTCTCAGTGTGATAAGACTGAAACTTTGGCAAAATATGTCTTGATAACTTCAACAATCCTTTTTTTAAATCCCATTTACTTTTTTTTTTTTTTTTTTTTTTTTTTTTTCCACATTGCAGTAACCCTGCAATGGGTGCATGTATTTCTACGCGTACCATCTCTCGACATAACGCGTATTATCATTTATATTTGTACAAACATGTTCAGTTATATATATTGCAAAAATATTTGAAAATAATATAGAGATTAATATGAAATATAAAGAATAATTACTTATAGGTATTAGAAGTTAATTAATAAATACAATAAAAAATATTAAATAAATAAGTAAAAGGTGAAGCCAAACAAAATAAGTCAATAAATAAATAAAATAAAATAAAAATAATGTATATAAACAAATAGAGGTAGAATATATATATATATATATATATATATATATATATATATATATATATATATAGATATTATAGGTATTAGACAATGTATAGCTATTATAGATTAATTGTTAAATTGTTGAGTTCCATATAATCAACATGATCCACAAATGCATCAAACTCATCAAAGTATTTATCTATGAGATCCTTCTTTGAAGGCGGCCATTTGTCTCCGTTCTGTAGGACTTTGGATATCAGCTTGTATCTGTGTGTTTCCAAATTTCTACAGTCATAAATGAGATGATCGTAAGTTTGCTCACTGTTTCTATCGCAGTTACAAATGCTGTTGTCAATAAGTTTAAATCTGTGTAAGTAACTTTTAGCTCCGCCGTGTCCTGTCGAAAATTGGGTAAGTTTGTAATTCAGTTTTTTAATGTTTTTTCTGTCGTCTAAGGTTTTAATGAATTCATAAGTATGTCTTCCTTTTGTTGAATTAGTGCTTAACTGCACTAATTGGTGCTTTATTGAATACAATTTGAAGAGTTGTATCCTTTGCCGCGCTTTTGGCTTCTGTATCTGCCTGCTCATTTCCAAGTAAGCCGGCATGGGCTTTTATCCATTTGAAGGAAATTTGTATTCCATGACTGTAGCAAGTGATCAATTCTCGCCTGATTTCTTCTACGAGGAATTCATGGATATTTATATTTTTGATTTTAAAAAGGCTAATTTGGCTATCCGTGTGTATACAGTAGTCATTTTTGGTGCCACGGCCTTTAATAAATGATACGGCTTTAAGGATAGCAAACAGTTCGGCTTGGTTGTTGGAGCAGTAAGGTCCTAGCCTGAATCTCACTGTATACAACAATTCCTCTTTCTCAAATGCAACAAAAGCAGCACCCACTCTTTCTCGCTCCTTACTGCCATCTGTGAAAATATTAATTGTTGATATTCCGCTGATATTTGGGGTCACATTGGGGGTTATAAGTTCTTTTGGATGTATCCATGTTTTATAGTTAGGTATTTCATCAATTTCAATATGTTCTAGATTAACCACATTTTCTCTAAGGGTCACATATCTGTATTTGTTTAAAATTTCTATTTGTAGTAAACTAATTGGTATTATGTTGGCAAGTATACATGAGGTATCATAGGCTATTGTTCGGTATCCTTTTATAATTTTTATACAATGATGATTCTTTGAATAGATTCTAATTTTTTTAGATTTTTCTTATATTTCAGTGCTTTGTGCCAAACTTCTATTGCATAGGTCATCGTTGGTAGAATGGCAGCCTTGTATATAGTTGTGAGAATGTCCGAGTTTAACCCCCAACTCAAAGATGCAGTTTTGGACAGTCCATGGGTAATTTTTAGAATCTATTTTTTAAATTAGTAATATGTTTGGCCCAATTTAACTTTCTTTGTAATGTTAAGCCTAGGTATTTTATTTCATTAACTTGAGATATTTTTCGGTTATTTAATATAATATTAAGATTAGGGATACTATGTTTCCGAGAGAATATTATGAATTTAGTTTTTTTTTTTCAGGTTGAAAGTTCAATTTATTTTTTTTCCAGCCCATGTGCTTAGTTTATCCAAGATCTCATTGCATTGTAGTTGGAGCTGATAAAATAACTTTGATTTAAGTAGCAGCAATATGTCATCTGCATACACAATGACTTCAGCTTCTTCCAATGTAACAATCTTGAATATATCGTCCATTATTATATCCCATTTACTTATTTTTCTTAATATTTATCCAGTTGTCAAACACACTTCTTCAAGGATAATACCGAATCAAGAAAAGTCTATAGAAGTGTTTAAAGAAGAAAAAAAAATTGTAATGAACAATCCAAACATTAATGATATATGTTTTCAGACAGATTTAAAAGTTAATTCTATATTCCATCATTGAATCAATATAAAAAACATTGATTTTATTTTTAAAATGTTTATTGATAATCCTGAATCTAGCCTGAAATACTTATCAAAATCATCTATTTTATGGTTTTCTCTGATCAGTAATTGGATGATAAACCAACTATTATTTTCTATTTATTTTCTATTATTGAGGTACGCATGATGGTATAGAAGGATCAATACAACTAGAATTAATGAATTAATTACCACTTCTATTGGGATTATTTTATTATAATACTAGTTTCGAATGCTAAACATTCATCTTCAGTTCTAAAACATTCTAATATTTGTGATTTACCCTACCCGCCCCCTTCCACTTCTCACGATATTTATATAGGGGGGGTATATTTCAGTTATCTCTTAAGCCACGTTTACACCAGAGTTGACTACTAAGTTTTCCACAAGTTGCGGCGCTTTGTTGCTTTTTCTACTAAATACAGCAACTTTTTCTGTCTTCCACTTGTGGAGAGACAAGTCTTCCACTAAATTCTGGTTTCCCGCGGAGTGACGGTAAATGTCAAAGAAAGATGACAACTAACCGTGGAAGATTTGTTGCTGCACACTTTGCGCAAGCAACTTGTAGAAAACTAGTAGAGAACTGTTCCCCCTCCACGCGCCCCGGACCTGACGTTTGGCTGACGGAGAAGTCATCCCCTGGTCCAAATCAGTGAAATACCTTTGTTTGACTCTATACAGATCTCCAACATACACAGACCACATAAATGATAAACTTGTGATTACTTACACAAAATTCTAAATTAAGTCCTATAAATAAACATATATTATATAAAACAGTTATTCGATCCCAGATATGCCTTAGCAGTGTGGAGCTCAACTTGTACAACCAACTACCGTAAATACGAAAGGATACGAAACTTGTGTATGAAGATAAAGAGAAATCGGTAATTACAATTAAACATCACTTAAAATATATACGCATAAAAGAACGAAACATGTACTCCTCACTTAATCTAAACCTTTCGCGCCCATTCTTTGGCAACAAGTTTTCCACTTTTTGCTCAAAATTTGAGAAGAGAAACTTTTTGTTGTCAACTTTTAGTTGTCAACTTTGATGTAAACACGGCTTTAGACCTCCTAAGGTGAGTACTAATGTTTGATTTCTAGTCTTACATTTTTGAAAACTTTAGTGTATATAATCTATGTAACATAGTATTGATGCGTTGAAAAAATTTGTATGTTTTAGAACTGAAGATGAATGTTTAGAATTCGAAACTAGTTTTCTAATAAAATTAATCCCAATAGAAGTGGCAATTAATTTATCAATACTAAATATTTTTTTCTTGTTTTATTAATTTTATTTTTATTTTCAAGTATTGTACGATTCTCTGAAAACGTCCGAAACATCGAACCAAAAGCGATGTAACGTAAACATCGATGTCCTTGTCACATCCCTACATATATGGAACATTTCTAAAACAGTTACAATACAAATATGTTATGAGAAAATACCGGGTTATGGTAAAGTAAAAACCATTTAATCGTGCAATAAAAACGTCAAAGCTATAAAAAAAATTAATAAATAAATAAAAAATGCAAAAGGTGATATGAAGTGAAAAGTGGTGGTACCTTTGTGATTTTTGCCAATACAATTTCAATAATAAAGTTTAAAAATGAAATTAGTAATATGTAGTTCATATTAAAAAATAAAAAAAATAAAGATAATGATTTAATAAATACTGACAGGAACAATGACTACCAATCTTCGACATTTAGAAAAAAGTAAATAAAAATATATAATGTTAAAATTAACAATTGTATTTATTTCTGATTTTTTTCTCTTGTTCCACCCCTTGTCGTAAAGTATGGTATATATGAGAAAAGCCCTTTCTAAAACATTCCTAATTAGGCGTTGTTTGTATGAGCTTAAAATAAATGCTGCTGTCAAACAAATGATAAAAGGGATCAAGAACTGAGAAATCCGAGGCTTTTCCGCATGGCCAGGATTTCATAAAGTATAAAACAATTCCCTGAAAATTATCAAATACAATAACAACTTTGGAATTAAAGACTTCTAGGAAATAATTTCAACTCGTTCTAAAATTTATATTTTATTAATTAAAAACAATTTAGTAATGGTTTATAAATTACGAAATCAATTAATTAAAATAATACTTCTATGTATAATCTCTCCTGACTGATGTAAGGGAGTCATCCTCGTGACCATACATAACAAGAACCAGAAGTAATATAATAGATGAAAATAAAATACTCAAAAATGCTATTTCGTGCAGTAATATAAACTAAAAACTGAAATATCTTGAAAATCCTTAAGTCTTTAGTGAAGAGATTTGATAGAAATTGTAAAAAAAGTTATTGCTATAAGCCTATCACAATTGCTTAGTTCTTAATAAACTGGTAAATATATTAAGATACTAGTTTTAATTCAAAAATTCTAAAAGTTAACTAAAAATGTTTACAAGAAAGTATCAAATCAGTCTTCTGATAAGTATGTAGTTAGGGTGGGCAGAAATCCAATAGCCAAATTATCTTGGTCATTATTTCAGTAAACTAAATATCAAGTGTTGTATATTTTGTTTTAGTTAATACAAAGAAACTAATCATAAATGAAATAAATAAGTTTACATCTTAGTTTAAAAATAAATGAAAAATCTTCAACTTCTACTTTAAAATTAAACAAGTTTTTTTTAGTTAATTTTAATTCTGCAGTCAAGAATTCTCAGAATATTTCAACTAAACCTATAATTTTTTTTATGTGTATTCTATACCAAGCGTATAAAAGCCACAAAATAAGTAGCATCAAAAGAACTTCAATAATGCTAATTTGAAAGAATGAATTAAGTAAAATAATTAAAACTGTTTACAAAGAAAATTTAAAGATAATTGTAATGGTATTGACAAGATGTTTAAAAACTAAAGCTTTCCTTTGAATGATCATTTGTTCAAATAATAAATAAATTCAATATTATTATGTCACGTTCAATAATAAAATATTAATTAAAGATTGTACATTACCTTTATGTGTGAGTGCAGATACAAATACAGAAAAGAATACCAAGAATATATCTTCAAAATCAAGCAATACTATATAAAGTAAAATATTCATCGATATAAACATTAAAAAAATTAATTAATAAGCATTTTGATAAATAAATCTATAATTGTTATTGGACAATCAAAGCTTGTATTATTTTGTAAAATTACTTTGGTTGTTTCAAACCTTTGCATATTTATGTAAAACTAATCTATTACTACATTAATACTACCAATGTAGAATACATACGAATAAATATATAATCCTATATGTATATGTATGTATATGTATATATATATATATATATATATATATATATATATATATATATATATATATATATATATATATATATATAGAAAAGGAGTAGAAACTATATTAATAGATACAAAACAATACTACAATACATAAGCCTTTTCAGAAAATTAATTTAGTTATTGGATATTAAAAACTAGACAGATTCGTGAAACAGTCATCTTCATGGACCATCAAAATACTGTCAACAGATAAAATTAGTGGAAAATTCCATCTCTGACAATGTTTATGGGACAAATAAAAGACAGCTCATGATCAGTTAATTTGATGACTGCAGCATTTAAATCATAACACAGATCAAAACACATTAATAATTGATGTGCTCAATAAGCTCTTTGAATAATTAAAGATGTTTCCATAAAGGGATTCATAGAGTTTAAAACTAATGGTTCTCTATTTCTCGACATAATAAAAGCATCAATAGGAACAAAGCTGCTTTATTATAATCGATTGATGCTCAAGTCAATTATCTATGTATTACAATTGCAGATAATAATAATTATAAATAAACTGAAGTTTTGAGGCTGCAGAGCATTGATTAGTAGACAATAATACTGATGAGTTTTAGCTGTTTGCATAAGCAACAAAAAAAAATTGAAAAAAATGATAATTAGAGTCAGTTTTATTACATACCAAACATAATAATATGTTGAAGTTCTTTAATTCATTATGATGGATTTACTTTTAAGAAAATAAAAATTTTTATTTAATACATTTAACTTCATTGAAATGTAGAGTATTATTCGTATTAAGCTCAGAAAGAAAATTCAGCAATATACTTTTTAATAAAATATTGGAGATATAGCTGAAAAGTGGTCCTGAAAATAATGCACTAAACGAAAAATATCTACATATATTACATAATGCCTTAGAAATTATTAGATAGTTTACACTAGAAAAAATGTATAGAAATATTCCAAAATATTCATAATATTTAAATATTGTATAATACATATTTTTATATATAGATAAACCATTTTTACTCACTGCTTAATTTGAAGACTGCTAAGTTCCCAGTTATTTCACTCAAACTTAAACGATTTATAATGAATACAATTTAGAACACTGATTTTAGGAACATTATAACAGAACATTGTATAAAACAATTCCACGCACATATCACTAGAAAAAAATTCATCGTGCTAAAATCATTCACTGTTACTAACGGCTTTAAATTGAAAAAACGCTCTAACTGAATTTTCAGCTCCATTGCCAAACTTATTCTTTTTTACCCGAATATAATTTTGAACGTATTTTTAAGTTAATAAAACATTTCAATGATTCAAAAATAATTTTAAAACTAATCGATATCACAAATAAACTTTTTATCACTAAAATTTCGAAATTTTGAAGTATTCTATAAATAAAATACTTAAATTAGCGGCGCGAGATGTGGCAACTGTGCAGAAAGAACGAGGATGGCGCGGTTACCGTAATTGTATGCTCTTTGAAAAGTGACAGGCATTTAGTTGGTTAATAAATTGTAAAATTTGAATTTCATAATAAAATATCAATATGAGCAGGTAATTATTGTTAACAGTAACTTATTCGTTATTTATTCGCATACATACAGGAATTATTTTATAAAAATAACATTAGTAACATTTTTATAATAATAACATTAGGTAACATTGGTATATTTTATATTTGGTAAATGTATTTTATTGTGTATGGATGAAGTAGAGAGACCTAACAATTGTTCACTCTTAATAACTTACATAATTGTATAGGCATATAATCAGTAGATATTTATTTATAATTCATCCAACAAGATTATAAAATAATTATAGAAGCAAAAGACTTAGATTTATATTTATTTATTTATATGGATATATGAAAGTCTAGTATTGGCAATATTAAAGGAAAGTGCATTATTAAATGTTTCTGCAATTTCAATTGAAACATGCCTTTTTCATTTATAGTTTAGAGGATCCAATAAAAATAAATAAATTAACTATTGAATAATATCATTTGGTTACTTATTAAATAACTCATTGTATGTGAATTCTTAAGTTAAATACATCTGATGATTTTTGTTGGTTTTAGGAAAAATCTCCGAATGATTCAAATTTGATTGACAAATTCATACCAGGTATTTAGCAGAGGAAAGAGGAAGGTAAGAATAAAATAATATAATTGTAGAATTATAAAAAAAATATTCATCGATTATCTAAGGTGGTTCCTAAAATTAAATTTAAATATTTTCATGTAACATTCATTTAAATTATAAAAATTGTTAACATTTTTATTTTCAGTGTATCAAAAGTTTTTATCATTATCTTCTAATCAAGTAAAATATTTCATATCTTAAGGTATAAAATTAAAATGCTCAGTTATTAGTAAAATCCAAATAAACTTATAAACCAAAAACAATTAGTAATCAACTAGTTTTAAATATTTACATATTTATTTTGAACAGTTATGAATAAATTGTATTATTAATCTTAATATTTACTGACAAATTGTTAGTTAATTTAAGTTAAAAACTACCCATGAGTATTGACAAATAGTTATCCTATTTTTGTTACAACTGTTTTGATCTTTTTTACCAAGCAATCAGTATCGATACATTCAAAACTTTTATGAGGTCAATGTTGCTATTAGTTGTTTAGTATTTTCCAATTAATATTAATTCTTAAAATCTTTATTAATTTAACCTTTATATTGTTTTCAGTTTAAATACAGTTTTTTACTGACACATTTGAACTTTATTAACAATAATATCAAGTATTATTTTTAATGTTTGTAAAACATTTTTTAAGATATTGTTATTAGAACGCTTTATGAATATTTGTGAGAATGATACTGAGCTTTCCTTTATGTAGTCAGTAGAGGAGTATATAATTTATTAACATTACCATATGAATATGTTATGCAATATTTTTTTTTAAGATTAGTACTCTTTACATAATAGAATTAAATATGTGAATAATGCATTCCTTCGGTTGACAGATTTTTGTAAAATATTTTATTTTATTTTCTATTATCATAAATGATCTGTAGGATACAATTAACCAAATAGGTGTTTATTTTATATTTATATTTAAACTTTCATTTTAAAACTAAAAAATATAATATCAATATACTCATATAAATTTTATAATATATGAAGAACCCTGTTCTGGATAATCCTCAACAGTTCTTGATCTTACCACACCCTTCAGCATCCTTTAAACCAGGGGTCTCCAAACTACGGCCCGCGGGCCAAATCCGGCCCGCCAGTGCCATCAATCCGGCCCGCGGCGGCGGCGGGAAAAAAAATAAAAATAAAAATAAAAAATCATCGATTAATAATAACTCCGTTTTATTTACTTAAGCTAGGTAAATGTTAATAACTTCTTACCATGGCGCTACAGACCGATGTGGTCCCTGGCCTCCTCAATGAGCCTTCGCCAGGTGGCTCGATCTTTTGCGACTGCTTTCCAATTCCGTGTATTTAGCAGGGTCAGTGCATCCTTTGCAACAGCATCTTCCCACCTAAGTCTCGGTCTGCCTCTGCCCCTAGAACGCTCCAGTCTCCCCTCCAGCAGCTTCCTCGGAACCTGGTCATCCATCATTCTGGCGACATGTCCAGCCCATCTCAGTCGTGCTAACTTAATAGTTCGCAGCACATTCGCTTCCCCGAAGAGTTCATAGACCTCATTGTTATGTCGTCTTCTCCATTGGTCTCCTTGCTTAATGGGCCCGAAAATCCTTCTCAATACCTTCCTCTCGAAAATGAGGATTTCTTTTTCTTCTTCCTTGGTTGTCAAGGTCCATGTCTCGCATCCATAGGTAAGAACCGGCCTAATTAGGGTTTTATATATTGTACTCTTCGTCTTTCGGGAGATCAAGGGCTTTCTTAGATGTTTCTTTAAGCCAAAGTAGCATCTATTGGCCAACATCAGTCTATGGCTTGTTTCTGCTGATATCTTATTTGTGGCGCAGACGATTGACCCAAGGTACTTGAACTGGTCCACACTTTGGAATCTAAACGGTCCCATTTGCAGGTGCTCTCCTACTGTGTTACCATCACTCATGCCAGTTCTCATGTACTTTGTTTTTTCTTCATTAATTGTTAGACCCATGTCTGCAGCGGCTTCCATGAGTTTCTGGAATGCGCTCTTAAGGGCATCGAGCGAGCGGGCAATTATGTCTATATCGTCTGCGAAAGCCAGTAACTGGACGAGTTTGTTATAGATAGTCCCAGTCACCTGGATGTCAGAGCTTCTCACTACTTTCTCCAAGGCAAGATTAAACAACATACACGCCAGGGCATCACCCTGTCTTAGTCCTCTTTTCGTTTCAAATTCTGTTGACAGAGTTGACTGTATCTTGACCTTGCACGTAACATCCTTCATCGTCATCTCTATGAGACGTACCAGTTTTGGTGGTATCCCGAACTCTCGCAGGGCTTGGTAGAGTTTGGGCCTCTTGATGCTATCATATGCACTCCTAAAGTCAACGAAGAGATGGTGTGTGTTCATTTTAAATTCTGTTGATTTCTGGAGTATCATCCTTATACCAAATATTTGTTCTATTGTGGATTTGCCTCTTCTAAATCCCGCCTGGTACTGTCCTATCTCTCTTTCCGCATAAGGCAGTAATTTGGAGCACAACACTTTTGACAGTACCTTGTATGTGCATTGGAGCAGTGTAATGCCTCGATAATTAGAGCATTCCAAAATATTTCCCTTTTTGTGTAGTGGGCATATCATTCCTTTTTTTTCCATTGCTCAGGCATTTTTTTCCTGTACCCATATATCCAGTATGATATCATATATGGCCTTATGGAGTTGTTCACTTCCAAGTTTTAGGAGCTCTGCTGGGATACCATCTTCACCTGGTGCTTTGTTATTTTTGAGCGCCTGGATGGCATCTACAACATCTTCATACTCTGGTATATCCATTTCCTCTTCTTCTTCTTCATTGTTGTCTGTACCAGTCTCTTCGGTTTGATCATCTTCATACAGCAAGCTATTAAAATGGCGGGCCCATCTTGACAATATTTCTGTCTGCTCTGTAATAAGTGAGCCATCCTCTCTCCTAATGTTAATAACAAATGCCTATAATAAGCATAAAATTAAAATTTACTATAGCAAATAAATGAAATGAATCCAACAAACATTATAAATATATGTAAACATTATAACATATAAAATACTAATAAGATTTATGTAGTTGTGATTTCTCACTGATAATAGATTGTAGTTTCTGATTCAAATGTTTGAAAAAAAGTGAAATAAACATTTGTTTTCTCGATAATTATCGATTTTTAATAACTTATATCTCGAACACCGTTGAGAGTTGGACAAATATGTATAGAAACAATTTTATAGGAAATTTAATTAGCTTTAATTTCGATCCATAGATTATTTTTCTAGAGTCCACGGTTTCCGAAATATAATCGAAAAACCTAAACACGGGATCTTCTCCCCTTCCCTCACAATTTCCCGTAACCCCAGGGACCGGAACTTTTAGTATATTTACCTTCTAATTACTCCTAACGAAGCTGTGAAGTCAAAAATAGTCGCATGATTCATGCATTGTACACCCCTCATTTCAGCACTCTCACTGGAGTCGCGCTTTTCCGCGAAAGCACGTTTTTCGGCACTTTTTTGGCTATAACTCCGAAAGTAATAGTCCGATCCAAAATATATTTTTTCTATCTGAAAGCTGGTTAGTTACATTTAATAGAAGAACTTGTATATTAAATTTTGATCAAGTCCCCTAAAATATCGATGTCAGCACCCTCAAAACCGCTTACTGTTTTGAAATCCACGTAAAACACCCTAGCCAGCACACTACATATGTATGTTTTGGCAACATCTGACGATTAGGTCTTTTTTAGTGGCCTTGATTGGATATACTACGGAGTTTAATCAAAATTACATATAAAGGGTCTAATAGTAAATTTAACCAGGTTATAGTTGAAAAAATGAAAGTTCAGATCGGAGAAACAGTTATGGAGTTAAAGTGAAAAATGTTCCAAAAAAAAAAACTTGGATTTCAAAACAGTAAGCGGCTTTGAAGGTGCTGACATCGATATTTTATGGGACTTGGGACACTGGGAAAAAGTGTTTTCACGGAAAAGAGCGACCCCAGTGAGAGTGCTGAAATTAGGGGTGTAGATGCATGAATTATGCGTCTATTTTTGATTTCATAGCTCCGTTAGGCGTAATTAGAAAGTAAATATACTAAAAGTTCCGGTCCCTGGGGTACGGGAAATTGTGAGGGAAGGGGAGAAGATCCCGTGTTTAGGTTTTTCGATTTTATCTCGGAAACCGTGGACTCTATAAAATAATCTATGGATCGAAATTAAAGCTAATTAAATTTCCTATAAAATTGTTTCTATACATGTTTGTCTAACTCTCAACGGTGTTCGAGATATAAGCAATTTGATTGAAGAGCCAGAAACGTACATATGAAATTAAAGTAAATTTAATGATCTACAATTTTGATTCTGACAATATTTCTGAGAAACGATCCTGGAAGGCACTAGTAGCAAGTTTTTGTCTGAACTGGTACCCGCTTCTCCTTTCCCGCGCTATGTCTCGAAAACGGTTAATCCAAAAATGAAAATGAATAGAACAAAAATACAGAGAATATTATTTTCTAAAAGTTTTGTAACTATTTTGATTGACGGCCGATGGATAGAAATAGAGATATTTGAAAAAAAAAAACAACTGATTTTTGTGACCTTTGACCTTGTATATCTAATTATGCTAACGTGCTGAGATCGGTGACTTTCTACCACTTATTTAGAAGACCAAAACAAAGGCATAAGCAAAAATTCAGCTTCATTGGTTTATTTCCGAGATTTGCTGTATAAAACTCATTTGACTGGGCTATTAGTCCTCATGTAACAACGTATAAAAATGTGTTTATGTTTTTTAAAATTAATTATGGAAACACTGTCGAAATTTATTTGCGCGAGCTTGCGATGTGAGCACCTTACGATTTAATGTGCTGCTTTCTCCTAACATTCTATAACTTATTATTATTATTAGATTATTATTTATTAACATAGCACTACATTCCTGATAGTAGAGACTTGGCTTGCTCGAGCATAGATCACCTGTCATCACGGTTAGTGCTGCCGCCTTCCAGTTTCTGGCACCAAGTAGAGTTAATGTTTTAGTAACAATACCATCTTTCCATCGTAGTTTAGGTCTTCCAATACACCTCGTACCATTGATTTGTTCAGTAAGAGTTTTCGCGGGCATCTCCTCCGGACTCATTCTGGCAACATCGTAGCCGGGAGAGCTTAATAAACTTGGAGATATCCATATCTTTGTACAGACTTTGTATGTCTGCATTTGATCTTCTTCTCCAGGTTCCTTCCGAGTATACACCGCCAAAGATTCTGCGAAAGACTTTTCTTTCAAACCTCACGAGCAAAAACTCATTGTTCTTTGAAATCGTTCAGCATTCAGATCCATATGTGAGAACAGGTCTGACAAGTGCTTTATATACTCCTAACTTAGCATTCTGAGACAAATGCTGCTCCTCAAGTGCTGCTGTAGAGCAAAAAAGCATCGATTGGCTGCCATAATACACCGTTCAATCTCGTCATTGATGTCATTTCGGACATAAATCTGCGTGCCCAGGTATACGAATTCCTGGACCACTTCGATGTCATGTAGTCCTAACTTTACTTATCCACACTTTACTGACTAGTGGCTCGATAAACTTGTACTTGGTTTTGTCTCCGTTGATGGATAGTCCTAGTCTCTTCGCCGAATTGTCGATTGCAGCAAAAGCGTTTTGTACTGCTTCTAATGATCTTCCGACTAGATCTATGTCATCGGCATATCCAAGAACTCGTACACTTTTGTTTAGAACTGTGCCTCCTGTTTGGATTCCGGAATCTCTTATGGCTTTTTACAAACAAAGATTAAGTATAAGGCAAGCCAGACTATCTCCTTGTCTCACACCTGCTGTCGTGTCAAAACCTCTTGAGAAAGCCCCATGCATACTTACAAAGCATTTATTGCCTTCCATTGTCATTCTCACCAGTCTGACTAACTTCTGGGGTATATTCATTTCTGTCATGGCCATTTATGCTTCCCCTCTATCAATCGAGTCATAAGCCTGCTTAAAGTCTATGAAAACATGATGGGTATTAATACGAAACTTCTTGTATTTTTCAGGATCATCCAGAGGTTAAAATTTGTTCAATAGTTGATTATCTTAACGAAGCCACACTGATATTTTCTAATTTCTTTCCCTGCGTATGGAATCAATCTCTTGTATAATATGCTGGAGAGAATTTTGTATACTCATGGAAGTACTGATGTACCTCTCCTTGTTACAATTCTAGGAATCCCCTTTATTATTGGATTGGGTGTATAATCGCTTTCTTCCACTCCATAAGAAGGCATTCATCTCTCCAAATATCCATAAATAGATCCTGCAGGAAAGTAACCAGTTGAGGGTCATAATGTTTATATATTTCCGCTGGTATGTTATCAGTACTTGGAGCTTTATTATTCTTTAGTTTTTCGATGGTCGCTGCTATTTCTTCCCCGTCTGTTGGTTCAATCTCTATTCCTCCAGCCAGTCCCCCTGCGATGATGGTATCATCAGTAGTCAGCTCATCTATCTAATATTTTTTGCTTTTTCGTGATTAGCGAGCCATCTTCTGCTTCGCATGCGGGAGTTCTGGATTTAAATAATTGTCTACCTTCCTTCACCATTTGAAAGGAATTTTTGTTTTTGAAAGATTTTTCCATATCCTCCATCTGCTTATTCCGCCATCTTCTCTTCTTTCTTCGATGAACGTACTTCTCGCGACTCCTTGTGGCTTTATATTCATCCATCGAACTTCTTGTGTGTCTCCGTTGAATCATGTGTTTTTATAGACCTTGTTCTCTCTATCTGCTCAAGCAAGGCATTCCTCATCAAACCATGGTCTTGTTTGTTTCTGTTTGCCCTTAAGACCCAGAACTTCTTCTGCTTTCTCAGTTAACGCATTTCATAACACCAACTTTAAATTTGGTACTGAAGTTGCTTTTGGTACTTATATGTTTGAACAAGTTTCTGAACTTGTATACCATGGCTCATAAGTGACGTGCGACAACAGAATCTCGACTGATGTCCGGAGAAAAATTATCTTAGCGAATCACTGTTATTATGGACAACGCTCGCATCTTTCTAGCAGCCTCGTCTCTCACCGCACTAAGGTTATCCGATACAAGACCCTCATTCGCCCTGTTTTACCTTATGGCTCTGAGACCTGGACCACTACAAAGGCTGATGAAAATGACCTTATTTTGAAAGGAAAATCCTCCGTAGAATATATGGGCACACCTTTGAAAATGGACAATGGAGAAGGCGTAGTAATAGAGAAACCTATAGTCTCTATAACAAGCCTAATGTTGTAGCTATCATTAAGGTAGGGAAGTTAAGATGGGCTGGACACCTCGTGCGGATGTCGGATGGGTCGGTACAAAAATAAATTCTAATAGAACAGATATCCGGCCGGCGCAGAGTTGGGAGACCCAGGTTACGGTGGTCGAGTAACCTCTCAAGGTAGGTGGGGAGAGATCCAGGAACCCTGCACCACTCTAACTGCCCCTGATCAGCCACACCTCTCTTCCTTCACTTTTGCCCAAGTGCCATCAGCCAGCGCTCAGACTATAACTTCCTTTAAACATCATCTATTTCTTTACCTTCTCAATTACCATTCTTCCGAACGTATATAAAATATGAATATTTTAGTAATATATATTATTATAATATACGTATGTTCTATTTTTTTGTCGTTATCTTTTTTATTTTGTAACTCATAATGCAATTATTAATCACTTGTCATAGCCAAATGATTGTCCTATGTATTGCACTCATATTTTATTCATAAGGGACAAACTGTCCCAGAATAAAGTTTATTTTCTTTTTTCTTTTTTCTGTATGCTCCATCAATATAATAAGGAACAAATATTCACGCCAATGATTCTTTTGGTGATCATTGCATACAAAAGAAACCCAGGTTTCAGGATTTTTCATCTTTTCAATAGGCATGTAATCAGCGACCGTCGATTAGCTGACAGTTTTTATTTTCCGCTTCTTTTCCACACTAGTAATTAAGTCAAATCAAAATACTGTTACAAAGATGTTTTTGAAACACACACCATCCTGCTAAGGCGTTACGAACTATTACTATAGCACCTCTATTAGCGTTTTTATACGTCAATTACTGTCATCAAGAAATGAGTAGAATACACCAGAACTTCGTAACATTACAGTACAACACAATAATGATTGAACTAGGGACTTTAACTAGCTTCTTCTCGCTGAGGGTGCGTACTCGGAGACTATTCTATAAATTATAGGTACCGGCAGGAAAATTAAAATGGTGTTGGCCCGCGGAGCCCTTGGAAGTAGTTAGTGTGGCCCGAAGGCTGAAAAGTTTGGAGGCCCCTGCTTTAAACTATCAATTGTTTAGTTTGTATAGGTCTTTATTTAATTTGTTTGTTTTTGTACTCTCTCTTATGTCATATCAGACGTTATTAAAAAATAATATAGAATTTGATTGCTAGTCTGAATTAATATTTTTGTGAATTAAAAAAAAATGAGCAGTATTGCTGTGATATTCTAATTAACCTATGAGCTATACACTATTTTAATAGCTATCTATCTATAATAGCTATCTATAGTTTATAAATCTAAGCCTATTGAAATTAATAACCTTTTGTCCACCAACACTAAATGTGCTCAAGTATGGTTGAACTTCCATCTACCACTGTGGTTAATTTTTCATCTTCTTCCACCCAGAAGATAACTCCATAACCATCTCCATTCTTCCCACTTCCATCTGGTGTTCTCCCATACCATCCCCTTATTATTTAATTCTGCTTCTCTTCGAGTGAGCCAAGATTTGACCAAGTTTTATTTTTTTTAAATTAATACCTAGATTAATTGTTATATTTTCTAATTTATTTTTTGTCGATATTAAGTCTGGTCTTTGTTATTTAAATCATAATTGCTAAGCAATGTGAAGTCTGAGCTCTCATTTAGTATTATGTTGTAGTTAGTCCGATTTTACCCATGAATGACAAGTTTATATATAGCATCTCATTGGAACTTAGGAGTAATTTATAAAAACTGGAATATATAATTGGAATGAAAGACCTAAAATAATATATGACATTGAATAAGATTAGAATAAGAAATGATGAACAGTTTTGATGAAATGAAAAAATTAAATTAATAATTAAAATTTAAAGTATGCATATCATCAATAGTTTATTTTATTTTTTAATTAACATGGCTGTGGCTGTAGCATAATAGGATCCACCCCTTCCTTCACAGTGTAATAACTTAATCAAATCAAATAAAAATATATTTTTAACAAATTTGTAAGTTTTTTTATGATTATTTTATCTTATTTGAAACATCTCATTTTTTTTACGTGTTAGATCAGTTACTTGTTTCATTTACGGAAATAATTTTTTTTTGTGAAATTCATTTTAATAATACTCTGGTGATACCGGACTACATTGTTACTAAATTATATTTCTTAAATTCCTAGGTATTTTTTAAAATACTAACTTGGCGACGCGTCGATAGTGTATTAGGTGAATATGGACAAAATATATTCAAAACTTGTCCTCCATTGCAAGTTCCCACAGTAGAAAGATAAGGAATCTGTTTAAACAAAATCTATTTGAATAGCTCGAGATGAGCAACATCACGCATAGAATTCCGAGTCCTTTATGTTGGTATCTGTCACGATCTTTTTCTGTGTACCTACACCAACAGACGAGTTTTCCTACGAAACGATTTCCTTTCACATACATCAACTTTTCAATTCCCTTCATTCATTTTGTCATCTCTCTGTATACATAACATTCCCTATTTTGACCTCCACCAAACTAATTGCGCCTGCATTATTAACCGTTCAATTTAGATGGGAAGGTAAAAAAATATTACCAGGAATTTCGGGAAGAGTTTCAAGGCTGGGTAACCAAATCAACTTTTTTGGCTTATATTTTTCTTTCAGGTTTTTTCCATAACGAAAATTAAAAATAATATTCCTGTTAATGTAGTTTTTATAAGGCATTCATGAATGAATTTTTATTATTAAATACCTATAATTTATTACTCATAGATGAATTTCGAATGTTGTATTGTACTTTATCGCATGAGAATTATACATAACAAGATTTTATTTTGCATTTACCTTGTACGATATTAATTTGGGCTTTTGAAATTGAATTTCTTAACACGTTTTTATGAGTGAAAATGTATGATTTATTTATTTTTTATATTCTTATCTATACTTTTATATTTTAAAAAAAGTCAGTTTTCGTTTGTGATCACTTTTTCAATTCAATTGTGAATAAAAAAGCTATAAAAATATAAAGCGGCATGTTGATCCCAGTGCAGTTTGAAAATCGACCGATATGTGTCCATTCTGCTACAGAGTTTGCAATGGTAAAACCAACAAACCTAACTCTACCAAATTTTAACATCTTGATAGTTCTTGAAAGGTTTATAATGATAAATTTTACTATAGAAATTAAAATGTATAGTTTATGTGCCCAAACATGGCCAAACAGTTATATACTTTTATGGTTATAAATTAAAATCCATATGGATCGATAAGATTCTTTCTGCCAAAGTTTATCTCTAATTGTATTTTTACGTACTCTTTAAACAAATAATCAATGCCATTTTAGCCAGGTTAAAATTACTGCCATGGTGAAAACATCATCGCAGAAATAATGCCATATTCCATACTTCAATACAAGATTTTTATCGATAAACAAAGAAAATTCAGTTATTGGTTAAAATAATCCAAGTTCTTTATTTCGAGAGCGGGCGAAGCCGCGACGGGTTATGCTAGTCTGATATTAAAGTTAGCAGCACTTACAACTAAATTGACATTTTAAGTATAAATTTAGTCCTGTTTAGTAAGTGATAATGCGATAAAAATCCTTGAACAAATTTATAAAAATTACATTAACCTTATTAATTAGTATTCTGTTCTTATAAAAATTACTCACAAGTGGACATTTGGAGTTCTAACTCACAGATTTGAATGCCGATTTATGTGTGGGTAGTAAGGACCTATAATAGTGCAAAACTAAATTTATAGCCGCCAATGGGCATTAGGAGTAAAAAAAAAAAATGAAAATCAGGTTTTATTTTTTTTCTCACTTCTCAGTCTAGATAGGAAAATGATTATTTCACGTTTAATTGCAGTTATGTATGTTATTTGATATAAAAATACTTCCGTTATGCTCAAGTCACCACCCGGTGTTAGGGTGCTCAAAAACTCTAAAAAGATGACTAAATTCCATAGAAATCCGCTGTAAATCAGTGAAAACAACAGTGAAGTGAGTTGTTTTTTTGAACAACTCACTTCAAATCTCGCTTTAACGCACCATAAAACCCTTATATGTGAAATTTTATCAAAATCAAAGAATATTGATTTTTTTAAGTTGAGATTTCATCAACAATTTCTAACGGCCATAACAACTGCTCCGTTCAAACGATTACAATAGTAATAGCATTACTAGAATCAGCATACATTCTGCTTTTTATCCATGCGTATAACATTGGGATTACTCCAGATTTTATTGGACAAAAACTGATGTGAATGAAAAAATCCGAGGTCAGCTATAACTTGAGGTATTTCAAAAACGGGAAATCCTGCAACCTCCAGATTTAAGCTAAACTATGCAGTTTTACGGTTTCTTGGTGACCTTAAAATTTGGTTTTAATCGTTGGCGAAATGTGTGAGATAGCGCAAATTATTTACATTTTTTCAGAAATTGATGGCATCTTGATCTTGCCTGCCTTCTAAAATCATACAAAATTTTAAAGGAAAAAAAAGTTATTCTTGATTTCGACAAAATTTAGTTTCTACATGTTTTTTGAGATGAAGAATCTGAAAATAATATGAGTTTTTAGTTTTAAAATTGTCCTCACCTATATTAAATAAATAAGACCTTTTAAAATGATCTATTCATATTATTATTTTAATTTTTACACAATAAATATCAAATAAGAGTCTTATTTATATAACATGGGTGAGACAATTTTAAAACTAAAAACTAATATTATTTTCAGATTCTTCAAGTTAAATATACTTAAATAGTTTTCATTTATTACTAAAGTTATCGCTAATGTTCTTAAGATCTTTCATTAAACTCTGTAGATGAGAGGAATCGTATGCTATTTCTCTGGATTTACTAATACTGCATTATTGTTCCAAAAACCATTATGAATATATCGCTAGTACCTTCAGTAATTTGAAATTGTAATTCTATAGCTTCGTTTCCCAATACCGTATATCATGAGCAGTGTGACGTTTCGCTTATAGTTTTATCGAAGATTTTTTATTTTTTTTATTTTGTACAAAACAGTTTTGATCTAGAATATTGATAATTAAGTGTCAATAAACTTAAGAATTTACTTTTTTCTTAAAAAATTATTTTATAATTATAAAAAAAACCCTCTTCCTCTACAACTCATGAAGGGTCTTCGCATCAGTACTTAGGTAAGGAAGTACTGTTTCTTAGCCAACAGTTTGAAAGGTGATTTGGCCAAAATCTTGCTCAACAGCCAGGTTTTACTCCCAATTTAAAGTACCTAACCACCTAGTCATACCAAGCTAAAATTCCAAAAAATAAATTTCCTTCTAACAAGTGGACTCCAGCCCGCGCCCCACAGTTAAGAATTAAGTGCCTTACCCACTAAGCTTCCGCACCCCCCTTCTTTTATTTTAATTTTATTATTTATAGCCATTAGAGAATTAACCAGCACTTTCTATGTGTTTACTACGCGTTAAGTAATAGTTGTTGAGCTTCAAAAATATTACTCGGCCTGTGAACTCAAAAGTACTCTAGTTTTATCGTCCTAAAAGTTTTACGATAATGCTTCAGGTGATATTACTTAAATATTAAATTTAATGATTTTAATTATCTTGGCTGGAGAAGAGGGTTCTATAAGAAGTAATTCTCAACATAAGTGGCCCCTGGAATAAATGTAGAGCTATTACTATAGATGGCCTACTCTCTTCCACTCCGCTGCTTATGGACTCACGTAGGATAGAAAGCAAGACGGTAATTCACCTAATGCAGCAGATGGTACTCTTCTTTGATTGGTGAGAACCTAAAGTCAAGAAACCCTATTTTATTTCCATTGTGTAGAGTGGAACAACAAACTAAATTTGAAAAACTATATTACTAAATTACATTCAGCTCCCGATAATTTTTACTGGTCATTCGAAAAATATCATATATTAAAAAAAAGAAAATCTTTAAACTCTTTTTTTCAGCTATTAATTGAAATTTATAACTGTATACTATGTAATAAAAACACATCTAGTAAACCTCAAGATAATGCTCAGAATGGCATGCCAATTCCTTATGAAGCAATATCCATTGGTAGCAAGTCAATAAAATTTCTGTATTAAAAGGTCCTGAGGCCACCTTCTCTTCAGAAGCCTCGGAGAGTTATCTAGAATAGAATGGGAAGCAAGTTTAGAAACTAGTGGAATTGAATGGTTATGGAATTTACTATGAAACGATAGGTATAGGGTTAAATCGGCAACGTATGGTACATTAAGATCTTTGTGGATCGGTTTGTGACAAAGTAACTAACATTTTTCCAAGAATTTTGGATTTTAAGGATTGGATGGTATTCACCAAACCATCGAATTCTTCCCGCATCCAATCACACCAGTCCAAAATCTTTCGAAAAATCCTTGATGCTCCCTACTTTGTCACCAATGAACTGATCCACAATGACCTTGACCTTGGCACGAACCAGATACCTTTCCTTGCATAATACACTTACTTCTCCAAATCCATTTGTTGCACAATTTGCTTTCCATTCCATTTCTGGCAATCCTCCGAGGCGTCTGAAAAGAAGATGGTCACGTGATCTTCTTCTTTTGTAAATATTTAATTAGAGTACCACCAATGGGTAGTTCCTCTACAATTTTTCAGCATATCATTATTTTTAATTTTAAACTGCTTATTTACTGAAAAGTTTAATACAGTTAGTAAATTTTTAGTTTTAATACAGTTGTAAATTTTTATTAATAAAAAAAAAAAAGTAAATGAAAAAATTCGGTTCACCTGAATTCAAAATTGCGGGTTAATCCAAACTGTGGTGAGCTAACCTTGAAATACTACATTCGTGTTGAAGAAAACATCGGTTTCCATGGTTTCCGAACCTAAATTCAAGTATTGGTTTCATAAGAATGAGGAAAATAATGAAGAGTTACAACCACCAACTCGTCCCTTTGAGAAATAATATTTAGCTCAAATAATGATAGCGTCCCTGTTCTCAAAAAAACTAGATAATTCTATAAAATAAATAGTAAATAATTAACACAATAATAGACATATAGAAGCTGCTATTTCAAAATAGATCACAGTATTTATTTCAAATAAAAATTTAACTGATATCACTAAAGTCATACTTTAACTAATATTTTACTATTTACTTATGCACCATGTCTGTTAATTATTTTGTTCATTTTAAAATAAAAATCACATTGTACATCACCATATATTAGCACTCCTTAATTTTGATTAATTGATTGATATCTTTATTTATAGAAACTTCAAACTTTTAACTGGGTATGACGAAATATTTCATCACATCCGACAGTCTACTGCAATCAAATTGACAGAAATTTTATTCTTAAATAATTAAATTGATTTAATTCAATTAAATGTGAGTGCGTTTTAGTGTCAGGCTCTTCAGCATTCTCGTAAACTCAGCACATCGGTTCGAATCCGGCCTGGGGGAGGTTTTTTGTCCGAAGGCACAATAAACATTAACAAATTTAATGTATCTAAATTTACCATAATATGTAATTGGAATTACTTCTTATGTAGATCTTATCTATTAGATATTTGCGTGGTTTAATAAATGGCGCATATATTTTACTTGTTTTTAATCTATGAGTGGAATGATTCTGTTGGGAAAAACCAACCATTGAATATAACTAATTGGTTTATTTTCATTCAAGTCAACCCTGTTTATCTTACATGTTTCATATAGTTTCTTAATCCGAATATATATATATTGATTTTTTTTTTCCATATGGGTAAAAATGATTTTGAGGAAGAAAATAGTTTTTAATTCGTCAAGATGCAATATCCGATGGTTCAAACGATTTCGAAAAATAATTCAGAAATTAGAGATTTCTCCGGAACAACAAAAGGAGTATGGTTTGGTTCTTGTACCGGGAAAACAAGGAACTTCTTGGAGGGCCTTGTGGAGGCGAGAAATACTGGGATAATGGCCGAAAATAATATTTTTCCTGGGCATTATCCACCACCACATACATGGAACATAGGATGGACTAATGCAATTTATGGTTATTATATATGTGTACCAATTCATTTTTGGTTCTAAGTGCATAAAAAAAAAAATCATTGAAATATGTGTGTGTTAAGTAGTAGTAATAATATTAATTGTAGAAAGAGGAGGGGAAAAATCAGGAAAAAAAAAAACGAGACATGTAAATATTATGCGGGTGGTAAAATAAAAAGGAAAAAATAAAATTAAATAAACAGAAAAGAATGCAAGAGAAAAAAAAGTATTAGTTTGTCTAGTATATATATATATATATATATATATATATATATATATATATATATACTAATTATTTTCATATTACAGCTAATAGTGTTATCTTTAGTTATACAGATTAGTATGCTGTGTATGTAGCAACCCAATAAAGCTAGACAGCGGTATGTTTTTTTTATATCCATAAAGCATATATCTCTCTGTCATACCAGTTCAGAAAAAAATAAATAAAATCCTTACAAGTCCTTAATGCCCCTTATTATTCCACAAATAAAATTCATAAAGAGTTTTAGATTATTGAAGATATAGCAGAAAAAAATACTTGTATTTTCATTGTATCCTATATGGTCAGCCCACTTTTTTTTAACCTTGTACTCTTGACTTTTTTAACTTAATGATAACACTCCGTGACATCCGAAAAAAAACTTCAACTCATGAGGATGTAACAAAGAACTATCATTGGAGAGCTTCAGGGTTCCTTCCCAAGACACTGTTTTATTTTATATATTTTTTGTACATAGAATTGCGCTATAAAAAGTTTATATGATCAGACACAAAAAGAAATATAGCTTTTGAACCAATATGTTCAATGATTAAATAGTAGTAGTGTATCAGAAAAATTGGTTGGTTGCTGTATTCCTATGGGAACGAGTTTAGACGTCGTTCTAAACTACCTTTGGTTTGTTTTTTAAACAGTCAACTACAGATACATCTAATTATATATAGAATTCATTATTTTTTATTTTTTAAATTAATTTATACTTTGATATCCTCCAAAATAAAAGAATATAAATTAATAAAAGAAAGTTTTTTATCATTATTTCTTGTTATTAAGGATTGAAAACCTGAAAATATTACACTGTAGTGTATTGTGAATTGAATCATCTCATAGGATGTGGATACATGTTGTGGTCGAGTAGAAAAAAAAAACAATCTTGATCGTGCTATCGCGTCATTGTTAGGTGTGACCGTGAATAAGATCAGTTTTTTAAATATATTTTAACAATACTTTGAAAAAAAAATGAGAAATTAATTACTGGAGATCAGCGGAACTTGAGGGACAATTCTAAATAATTTTAAATCTTTAGTTGATAATAACAAAATAATAAATTTATTTATATCAGAGAAAAGTACTGGGATCTCCGATATCTTTGCTTTATCCTTCCATCTAGGGAGGAGAACCAGTTCAGAAACGTACATTAAGAAGTAAAATTGTATTTTTTTATTTATTTATTATTATATTTTAATTCTAACATTATGGAGAATATAGTAATTGTGGTTAAGAATCTTATCCTTGATTACAGAAATGGTCAACTGTATCTAGGTAATTATTATTATTTTTTTAGGTTAAATTATTTTATGATTTATTTTGCTTTCTTTGTAAATAAGGAATCTTAATAGCGCGACTCAAGTATTTAATACTCCTCTATGTGGTATAAGTTATGGTGAGGATATCTTATGCAGGATACCATCACTATGAATTAGAAGACATTAATTAGTAAACTCCTTCTTTTACGTATTTACCGAGGACGACTCCTCCTCAGATAAGAGATTTCATCAATTAGAATTAGATTTAGGAAAAAATATACACCAATAATAAAAAAAAAAAAGAATAAATAAATAAAAATGTTTCTAAATTAGAATGTCTTCCATGAAGAATATGATGTGCACGTAATGTACCCAGTAAAACGCATTGTAGATCATCATCATTCCTTTGGTTTCCTTTTTAGTAAATGTATTTTTATGAAATAATTTATAGTCAATTATAAATTATTGATTGAATGTTATTAAGCTTAAATAAGCTTAAGCTTAAGATTGTGGGAGGATGTCACCACCAGAAATTGGAAAATATTTTCTTGTATTAAATCGTATGCGTGTTTCTAATCCCTTCTAAAAAATTTGATAATGGAGACCGAAATCGGTAGAGTTCATCAAGGAACAATTTATACTTTATATATTTCCTTTGAATAAACTCTTTAATGATCACTTTTCCAAGACCGAGGGGTTAGATTTTAGATTTATCTTCTGTATTATGCATAGAAAAAGTTTCCTCTTGGTTTAACTAAATTGAAATGAGAAACGAGATAAGTAAATTTAAATAGAAGGGAAGTAAATATTTGGAGAGAAGTTAACTCGGCTGTAACGTTGGCGTTTATTCAACTGAGAACCAAATCCCAAACTATCTTCGTTACTACAGGATTTTCGGAGAGAGAGAAAAAGGGAAAGAGAATAAAATTTTCACTTCAGAAAAAAATCTCAAATATTTTGAATTCGTGAATTAATAGAAAAGGAAAATACAATGATTAGGACTCTTTTGTTGGCTTTTCGAATTATATATTTTAAAGTAACTATGCTAATATTGGCATGCCATGATCAAATTTACACACAATGGAAATTATAGTAAATAAATTTTTATAATCCCAGAGCTTCATTGTACTAAATATTTAGAATGTTTTAAGAGTGGTAAGAGTAGGTTTATTTTCAGGATAGAATAAAAAAAACTATTCTTCTCATGTTAATGTTTAGTTGTTATTACACACACGACTTCTACAAGAAACTGCTTGTCGGTTTCGTCTACACCGTTTACTTTACTGCTGTGTTTTAGTTCATTAAAATTATTAAATTGAAAATACGTTTCATAAATCCCGGTTAAAATATTTGAGGGCGTAAGCAAATAAATCATCATGAAACTGTTAGCTGAGGAAATAAAAAAATCAATCGGGTAGAATTTGTTTTAATGTCAGCTATGTTGATTTTTTTATATTTGTTGAGCTTGTTAAGCTCTAATCAGGAGAAGCGGAATAGAAGTAATTTTTAGAAATCACAATAAATTGCAATAATTATTCTATTTTATTTGCTCATTGAATAGGAGTAATACCTAAATATTTATTATTATTTATTTATTTATTTTTTTATCATTTATTCAATTCATCTCGTTATAGATTAAACTAGACAGTTTTAGTTGAATACCTAGACTGAGTTTATATTGTAAATGGAGTATGATTGTATTAATAACTTTTTTCTTTCTCTTTAATTTTTAAATCCACACCTGTCACTTATCCTGTGAAAACATGCAGATGTGATGATTGTATGCAAGATAACTAGCATGTCAGGCATGAGGGAGGTCAGCTCCCAGCGGTACTTACTCCGAACATTAAACATCATGTTTAATCAATTTTGACGGAGTAGATCTCTCAAACCACTTCTTTTTAGTCTTCTTCTCTGTGTATTCCCTGGTATACTTCTCGAGATGATTTGTATTAGTTGTTGATTTGTCCATAAAGTTTTTTTTGTATGAAGTCTAGATGTGATCTTGTCCAATGGCTATGCGTAAGTCTTTGTGTAATGTTATGTTATTGGCGTACCAGGGTGATTGTGTAATGAGTCTTATAGTTTTTGACTGGAAAGTCTGTATTTTTTGGATGTGTGTTTTTTTAGCTATTCCGTAAATTTGTGAGGCTTTAATAAGGCTCCGTAGAGGTTTTAATAAGTAAGTAGAAGTAATTATTAACTATTAATTTTATGTTTACTATCATCATTATTTTTAGTTCATTTCTTTAAATTTCCTTATTTTACTTTATATACTAAGTATATATATTATTTCCGTGTATTGTAAAGTTTTTTTGTTTCTTTTTCATTTAATTCTTATTGTTCACATTGTGTAAATGGAATCATAAAGCCCTCCGTATTACATATTATCCTCGTTTGAGGCGGGCTATTATACTTAAAAAGGAATATAAAATTATATAAAACAAATGTTTATAAAACCACCAACATGGCCAAACACTGAGGAAGGTGTCATTCAAGATAATGGACCCTTCTCGTTCTCGACGAACATAGAAATGGAAGAGGATAAGAACAATCCGAGCACTCTGGGTGTTTCCAGTCAACTGATCGGAGCTCTAAAAGCATTGCGGTTTCAAAGGCTAAAGATATAAATTGGGTAAGGCTGCCGAAAACAGGACTCCTTTTGTCCTGGAATCTCCAGGCTGGCCCTAATGTTCAACGGAGTTTGGATGATCTCCTGAAGGAATTGTTTCTACAAGTTCAATATGGCCTTTGATTGAGTTCTGATTCAAGGATATTTAGACAGAAACACACAAGACAAATTGATTTTGCCTATTATAATATTTTTCCTTGGCTATTTTTAATTTTGTAGTGAAAATCAGGTGACTGATAATAATAAATTACAAATAATGCTGCAAATAAGTCTATAAGTATTGTTTTTTAAATAATAGATATTAACAGTAATTACAAGTTGACTTGTACATGTGCACAAATAAAATAAATGTACCGATAGTGGACGATTGGATAAATAAATTGTTATATTAAGGCAGCTAGAATTTGTTTTTTTGTTGTTTTTTTTTAATAAATTATTTAATTATCCTCACTGAAGATCAATGAATAAAATGGATTGCCATGATTTTGTTATCTTTTCCAAACTTCTCCCTCCACTATGTGAGGGCAAGCCGGGCTCAAAGAGATACCAACGCTACTCTCTCAGATGCTTCACTAGTAGGATCCAGTGTAGGCTGAATGAAAGCGTTAAGGCTCAGTTGCTTATTGGAGAAGCTGGCTATTGCCAGAAGTCCAATCAAATAAGTATTTATAATAGGTCTCGGGGTTAATGCCATTTTAATCTGCGAAGTAGATTATGATAAGAATGAGCCAGAGGGTTCGGATGGTTAGAAAAGTTTTGATGGAATTTTGAGAATTTGAGAAGTTTCGTTGGAGACAATGTATGGAGCATTTACAATAGTACGAACCAATTTAGATTGCAAGGATTGTATGGGTTCGATATTATTTTTCAGTCTCCCATAGTTTAAGTCCGTAGGTCAAAATACGTTTAGTAATGGTTTGTTTTCAACGAAAAGGTGAGATGTCCTATTATAGTAGTCTGTGCAATGGGCTGAAGTCTCTGTTAAGTTCTTTCCTTTTAAGTCTAGTGTGAAGGACCCATGAATGTCGTTAGTCTTAGTAGAAGCCAAGGTACCGAACTTGTCAGCTTTTTGCAGTGGAATATAATTTATATAAAGAGAAGGATAGGATGTGTACAGACTTTAAATTAGTTTCTAACTTACTGTAAATGAAGTTTCCATAGAGGCAGTTTAAGGAAATTCAGCTTATTTTGGTTACTATAGGTACTACCATATTGATAATTGATGCAATGTTTTGAAAGGGTGTTCGTTCTTGGAACATTAAACTTTACTAAGGAGAAAGACACAACTTTTTATTTGTTTTAATCAGTCAGTTTATTTCTTGAATAATTAAAGCTTTTAAAAAAATAAAATTAAAAAAATATTTAGTTTTCATATTGATTACTTTCTGTGATAATAAATTATTTTTAAAATCAAATATTGATATTGAGAATGTACTCGTAGAATTCATTTTTGGTACTAACATTTCTATTTAAAAAATCTATTTATTTCATATTCTCAATCCTGAACAGAGAAACAAGTCCCAGCTAACGGTGGGGGAGGAGAAGAGAAGGACCCAGTTTTGGGTTTTTCGATTGTATCTCGAAAACGCTGAACTCTAGGAAAATATGTTACAGTTAAAAATTAAAGCTAATTAAATTTCAAATAAAATTGTTTATATACATATTTGTTGAACTTTCAGCGGTTTTTGAGATACACGTTATCGAAAATCGATAATTTTCAACAAAAAAACATTTGTTTCAAGAGCCAGAAACGTGAAATTAAGGCAACTTTGAATCTGACATTTTTTATGAGAAACGATTGTGGAAGGCACTAGAAGCAAATGTTTGACAAAAAATGAGGTAAGAATGTTATTTGTTTACATTATCTCTTTATTTTATTGTTTTACTTTATTTATTTATTTTACTTTATTACTTTTTTCTTTATTTTATTTTTTTACTTCTATAATGCATGTTGTATAACTTTATTTCTCATTGCCCTTAATTACGGCGGCTTGTAATTTTTATTCAATACAAAAATAAATAAACGAAAAGACATAGAATGTGATATTTTTCCGACTACTTATCAAAAAGCTTTGAAAACCTCATAACAGAATTCATCCTTTCGATAATAAAATAAAATACGCAAAAAATCTATTCAAAATTAAAACCATGAGCATTTACATTTATTTTTATTTTTTTTTAATTTCCATTCTAATCTCTTTCTTATATGTTTAAACAACTTATATATTTTGTACAATCAAAATATTGAATGAACCCACTTCCAGAACCCTTTCCAAAAAATATCTCAAGGATTCGAGGAAGTTTGTTGGAAGTAAAATTAGAATTACAGATTAAATATTTGGATTCTCGAACTTTCCAGGATCCCTCGCAAATAAATTAGGGATTGAAAGCAGAATCCAGGTTTATTCAAACTGAAGGAATACGGAGGATGATCTCTCCAATAATTGAAACAATCAGTTAATTCCCCCTTTCAATTTCCTCATCGCTTTATAAAAATAAACAAAAACGTAATGATGAATATAGACCTGTCATTTTGTATTATTTGTTTGTTTATTTTTTTCCTTTTGTATTTTTGTATCATCCTGTATCTCGATTGAGAAAGCAATTCGCTTACCGTCGAGGGCTTAATTCTTTTCAATTAAGAGGACACTGTTCATAAAAATAAAAGCGAAAAAAAAAAAAAAAAAGAAATAGGAAAATGTTTTGTTTCGTTCGAAAGCAATTTCTTTTCACTAACTGTTATACGTCCATTGGTTATTTCTTCCTCCATGTTATTCCACATCTGCCATCCTAAAAAAAAATGCAATTAAGTGAATTCCCTATGGTTCCATTCATATTTAAATGAACTTTTACTAAATTAACATCAGTTAGTCGTGTTTAAATTAATAAATAAATATATATAGCCCACACGTAGTCTGATGATACGTGTGTGTTGGGCTGAAGTACTAAAATTACAACTGCGGCCACTTTTTAAGAAAATTTCGAAAATTAAAAGTCCCTATTTAAGCTACTGACACTATCAAGGCTTGGGCACACAGAAAGCGGTCTTTCGCGACGGTCAGCGATCCAGTGGCTGTCGCAGCGGCCTGCGATATAGGGACGTCACATAGGGAGCCCACAAATTCTGGTGAGCGGTCCGGTCTGTTCTCTTTCCTCTCGTGGCTTGGTCCGTGTTGGCGTTTTTTATATTGAGTATGAGCTCGGACGAAGAAATTCTCCTTCTGCTATTTGCATTGCAAAACCAAAAGAGGAAAAGACGATGCTGGGTGCATGAAATTAATAAGAAGAGAAAACGACTAGGGGAATATAACCACTTATGCATCGAACTAGAGTCACATAAAGATAGGTTTTTCAAATATTTCCGGGTGTCGTGCCAAGGTTTCGAGAAAATGAATGATTTGATAAAATGCAGGATTGGAAAGTGTACAACGAACTGGAGAAAACCAATTGAAACAAGGGAAAGGCTAGCCGTTTGTAGATAATATTGTAGAATGAAAATGGAATGGGTAATAAGAACCAAATTAAAAGGCCATAATATTAGTAATAAATAAACAAAACATTGATTGAATTGCCCAGTGGTGACAGTGTGAATGAATGTGACTAAGTGAGAATATCACAGTGTAAGGTGAAATTTCAAATATTGTTAAATGTAATAGTAAAATAGTATAGAACTGTAAATATAACATAAATGATTGTAGAACCTGAAGATGGAGAAATTGAGCTCTGAAACTTGTCGAAATGAATGAATAAAAATGAATAATGGGGAGTTATGCCTTTTAAAAAATGAATAATTTATTAATTAAAAAAATGGTACTTACTTGTTGAATTTAATACTTTTGCTATCGCATTCCATGCTTCCGCCTTCATCAAAACATTTTTGTAATGCTCGTTGGCATATCATACAAGCACTTATATTTTCGAACATTTTCAAACAATAATTCGATTTGTTCGGTCATTTTTTAATCGCAGGTGGTGAGGCGGTCAGGGTTGGATTTGTAATTTTTTACAACTGGATCGCTTGTCGCCACGACGAAGACTGAACCGTAAGGATAGACCGCGTGCTGTTGAAGGGGATGATGCAATGTTGCGTATTACAACCAGACCGCCTGACCGCTTCGGTCGCAGATCGCAGACCGCCGCTACAGACCGATGCCTTTAGTTAGCTCTGCGTGCCCAAGCCTTTAGTTAGCTAGCGACGACGCTACAAGATCCAATGCTTAGATTTTAGTACATAACCGCAACACAGTAATTGTTAAGCAATTGAAAAAATCAAAACTAACCGACCTTATGTACACAAAAATGTAGGTTAAGCTTTTTACTCGAGGGACTTTATCTAAAAATATCAGCAAGCGAATAAAAAGTTTTGCGTCAGGTTCAAAGCTTTGACACAATTTCAAGGCTCGAGGCATTGAATTATTTAAAGTATCTCTTAGCGTAAAATAATAGACAGTGTTTTCACCTTTCTATTTCCTATAAAAAAATTTTTTGGAGGAAACGGTAAAATATCTCCATTTTGTTTAAATATTTTTCATCCATTTTTGCAATAAATTTCCTATAAAAAGTTACCTTGCGAATATTTAGGGAGGAGCGTCTGTTATTTCAAACTGCAAAGGTAAATCAAATGATATGAATGTTTGGAGAAAGTATCATTTAGCATACACTTTTTTGAAATCGCTTGATGAAAATCTGTATTTTAACAAAGAAAAAATATAATATTTATTGACATAAATTTTGTTGTATTCATAATAACAACAGCGACTTTGACCTCTCTCAGTACTAAGCACATTATCGCTATTTCATAGTTATTTTCCTGTTTTTTTTGAAATGGGAGGGGATTATTGTTTATTATTTTTATTTTTATTTTGATATAATGATTGAAAATTTGGAAATTAAGAAGCTACAGAGATAAAAGTACCATTAGAAAGACCCTTGGCTTATCCTTAGCTTGAGGGCCCGGATTATTTTTTTCTTTTGGCAATATTACGTTTTAGTTACATTTTTTGTATGGTTTTTGTAATGGAAAGGTCATTGCAAATAAAAAGGTTTCCAGATAGGCGCCTCCCCTCTACGATAGTGTTTTCACGAACTCATCAACGTTTATCTGAAACAGGTTCCGTTCATAAGTTACGTCAAGAATTGGGACAAGTTCCTCATGATGTTGAACTCGAAGAGGAAATTATTGATATAGTAAATGAAAATCCCATAGCAGTGACCGTAGGGGCTGTGAGAAAGAGAGCAAGAAGCTGCATTCGAAATAATATTTTGAAAATATATAACGGACTCTGGCGGCGCTTTATTAGTGATTCTTTTATTTTCAAATTAACAAATTTTTTCTTTGCTTTTTATTCTAATGAAGTGTTTCTTTTATTTAAAATACAGATATATAATGTCTTATTTATATATTTGTATGCTATGAGAAACTGCTAGTGAAATCATTACTTTTAAAATATTTCGTAGTTTTTGAAGCATGAATCTGAAGTATTATAAGAAATTGTAACTTCCCTAATTTTAAACAGTTTGACATTTTATTATAAGGAAATTTATTGCTAAATCCGAAAATGTGATCAATTTTGCTTTCCTCCAAAAAATCGTTTATTTACCATTATTCAATATAATTAGTATCCATTCTAGTTATAAAATATCAGTATTAGCGAATATATTAGTATCCATTCTTTATTATCAGTATTAGCGAAATAGTAAGTATAGTTTTTATAGCTTCAGGTCTTTTTTGTTATTGGCTACTACTAGGTGGATCGTTATTTGTTTTATGAATTGTTTTAAATCTAAATTCATTACGATCTGTGTGAAGCTGCGATTTCACGGGCCATAAATATTTAATTATTTATTCATCAGTCTCTAATCAAACAAATAAATTCTGATTTGCTGCATTCTCATCTAAATGATAATCATATATAATTTTTAAAATCGCAGTTTTTATTTTTTATTACACGTAAATTCAAATCATAATAAAAATTGTATGGTAAATATAAGAAATACGCATGAAGAAGATAGCTTTTATAAAAACTTATAAAAAAAGTGGCTACGTCGAGTTGCTACTTAAGTCTTCTTAAGGGCAACAGAATCAGTAGGGAGACGTTACTAACAATTTGTTCCTATTTCAAATATAGCATTCACCATCATTTATCCCATTTCAACCCCCTTTGTCACTTCTTATCTGAAAAAATCGAACAAAGGATCTTCCTCTTCCAATTTCATTGGAAATTTTAATATTTAGAATTGAAATAGTAAATCGTTTCTTGAGAATTATAGCCTCAACGATATTTCCACTCACAGATATAATTTTTAACCTGGCACCGTTTGGACAGATTAGATCGTGAAAAACATAATCGGACATCTTGTTTTTAAATTTAATAAATGACAAAATTTACTCTATTATCAGTCGATTTTCAAATTTCACTGGAATCCCCATGTCGCTCTGCATATTTATAGCTTTTAAAAAAAAAATTTGTTTGAAAATAAATAAATCGTATTATCAATTTCAAGCTCTAGATAACGCAGTAACATTGTAATCTCTTTTGCGGAATGACACTCACCACCTGTCGGTAGATTTTCTAACTTCTCTGAAATCTACATATTTATTACATTTTTAACAATTGAATTGGAAATCAGTAAATTTTATTATTGCTAAACCATCCTATATTTGAATGAATGAACGAATATTTTTTATTGCTTTATAAATCCAAGTTTAGAGCAAAGAGTTGTGAGCTGTTATATAATTAAAATTATTTAAACAAAAATAAAATAAAGTAAGAAAATCATTTACAAACTAAACGAGAGATATTTACCTAAAATTTGATCTAACTATATACATGATGAATTAATACAAAAATAAAAAATAAATAGCAAACTAGTAATAAGTTAAAGTAAAACAATCCATCATTTATGATGATGCAAATAATATTTGATACAGGTCGGTTTAGTTGTTTTCGTAGTTAATGATCATAAAGGAAAAGTGGTTTGTTCTTTTGTATAGTAGTAAAGATTTAGTTTGTAACTATTTTTAAATTTTACAGTCAAAGTATTTTAATCTATCTATGTTGACCGCAGCTGTTTCAGTTCTCATGGTCTACCAAGTTCAATAGCCTTGTATTACAGTTTTTGCGGCGGAAGGGAAGTTACTCAAATCGGCACTGATAGGTGTAAAAGGGCACCGGCATAGCGTAGCATGTGTTATAGGTCGGCCTGTAAGCAGATCACGGACCGAAGCTGTTAAGTAATCAGGAGGTGGAAGAAGGGGCAGGTGGTAAAGATTGAACTCGATTATCCCAACCTCTCGGGAGATGGCGGCCGGTAATGGAATAAAAGTGCCTGTAAATTATCGACTGTAGTTCGAACCGCAGCGGTGTGTGAGCTGTGGTCTGCCATGGGAAAATATCTCTTCTTCTCCAGCGCATCCTGCCTCTGCGTCCACCGAAAACTGCTCCAGTCATCCGGCAACTATGTCCAGTCGGCTATGTCGTCATGACTGTACTTCCTGGCAGCTCAATATGTTACATTATTCAAAAGTACAAAGGAACAATTATAATTATATCACCTCAGCATAAAATATTGATTTTTAGAAAAATCAGGATACAGCTGTAAAGTCACTGACAGATTTGAAATCGATGTAAGCAATGAAAATTGAACCTTGACTATGTCGTGCCACGATTTAATTTTAAATGCAAGAAATTTGCGATCACTCCGATCTTTATGAAAATCAATTAATATCAAAGGGGACAGGATTAATAGTTGTCACTCGGGGAAAAATGGATTAATCTATCGAAAAAAAAATCAATTCGTATACAGTAATTATGTGTGCTAACATGATTACAATCACTTGCCAATAGCCTATGAAGAACTACTCATTAAATACACTTCAATAACTATTATGTATTAGACAGTTCCTAGACTGTCTAATCTTATTACTCGACGACTCGGAGGTTTATCGGGAATCGAGTGAGAAGCAACTTGAGAGACTAGTGGATTCAAGTGGATATTTAGCTTATCATGAAAGCATAGGTATCTTGTATGAACCAAATCTGCAACATATGGAACATCTAGATAGTTATGTATTATTTGTGACATAATAAGAGCATTGAGGATTTTACTAAGAATTTTGGATTGTGAGGATTGAATACCGGTAAGAATTGGAAGGCTTGGTTGAGCCCCATATCTCAACTCTGTATGTCCAAATGGCTCAAATTACTGTAATGTAAATCACTCTTTTGTAATTAATTGTTAGCTTTGAACGATCCTCTAATAATGTTGGTGTTGTCGAAACCGACTAGCAGTTTTTTATCTTTCAAGTCTCAAACAAAACTTATAAAACCAAAAACTATTTTATAACACATTACTAAAGCACCCCTACGGAGCAGAACATTGGGTTCTGCAAAACCGAAACCCATTCATAAAATACTAACATCTCTGTCAAAAATGTTTGAAACAATACTACACACACCATAGTACATTTCGAAACACATAATTTTCACATTTCCATACAAAAAATCTTAATCAACTTGTCAATCAAGCCCTTTAAGTCAAAATTGTCAAACATAATTATTAAAAGTTCCTACTGTTGTGCCTGATGTAGCGTTCACTGAATTCGCTTCCTTCATTAAGTTCCAGATTGCATCAACATAAAATGCAACCTTATCAGTTGATTTTTCGATTAAAATAGAAATACCAAGAAAGTTCAATTTAATGTACATGTGACTGAAATGGGAATAAATAACATATTGAGAAGCGACATGATTGCCGTTTTAAATAGAATGTTCTTTGTGAATGATCAATAACGAAGTTCATGATTTCTTGATTAATAATGAAGTTCATCAAATTTATTTTAATGAACCTTGAAGTTTAGGTAAACTGGTATAAAAATCGTTATAGTTTATTTGATTGAAATACTATCATCTGACAGGCTATAAAACAATGTTTGTTTTCTTAAATCGCTTATCTATTCCTCTAAACTTGTTTTGAGATATCGTTCAACCTCTATTCGTAACACAAACTTTCTTACATATTTTATTTATAATAAAATGTTTATGGGTTGTATTTGCCTTTTATTCTTTAAATTACTGATTAATTCCATTGTAAACTAATCCTTCTAGAGATTTGAAAAAGAAAGAAGTTCTTATCGAGAACTATCTTTTATGAATAAGTAGTTTGTCCTTTAGTAACTTCTCTCTAGCAGATTTTATATTCACTCATATGATTGATACAATTGTTAGTCTCAAAAATACATTTTGATATCGATATGTCTGGGGGTCTATAGTTTTTTTTTTGGTGTAATGTTTTTCTTTCACATTTAAAAATTTAACCTTTTGACACACTCTCGTTCTGTTGGTGTTACTCGGATCGAAAATTTACCGATAGTTTCCTTATTAGAAATTTAATGGAAAATATAATTGTTATATAACATTTGTCGCTAGAACCTATCGCTCAGGAGCTAAATTGGTTTGATTGTGAAAGTGAAGTTGAAACTTGAAAATTTGTCGACAGTTTTCGTAGTAGAAATTTAAGGAAACATTGTCAATATTTGTCATAAGGAATGAAAAAAAGTCACGTTTAGAGACCCTACTTAATTTTTGTTTATTTTGAATAATGATGTATTGTTAACTTAATTTAAGTAATTTGATAATTTTAATTCTAATATTTGAATTGGGAAAAACATTAGATTATAGATAGACATATCCACGATTTATTGGTTTTCCTAGTCAGGGAAATCACAGTTTTGGTTTTGTATCATAATTAAAAAATTAAAATACCTAAGAGAGATATTAATAAAAGGACCTTTACACTTTAATCTTGGGTATAATAAATTTGAAATTTGAAGCAAAGAAACAATTATTGACATACCAACAGACTGAGGAACAACCCTGACAAGCTCTAGTTCCTTTGTCTCAGCTGGTAATAACTCCCCTTGATAATTAATTCCACCCCCGGACTGTCTAATGGAATGGTCTGTCAGAGATGTGAGCGCACGCCACGCTTAGTGTTCTCCGAGTCCGCCACGCATTGAAGCATATTCCGACTAATTTATCATATTTGGACAAAAGATAATGACGGACTTGGCTATCAGAGAACAAAACGTTTTACATAATGGTTTTTGAAAAGAAAAAATGAGGAGAACCCATACTTTTTCCACTCAGTTTCCTTCCAAAGGTAACTCCATTCAAATCAGGCGCAATTAAAAAAAAAAAATCCAGGTATAACCACTAAATAGAGGCTGAGTGTGTCCCATGAGAGTCTCTCGACCCCGAAGTTGTTCTTGGCTGAAAAGAAGAGGAAATACCGTACCTAAATTTATTTATCAATATATACTTCTATCTGTTGAATACTATTTAAATATATATTGCATATAAATTAGGCAAGGCAACTCATTGGATAAGGCCCTTCACTGTCCAGTTCCCGGGTCCAAGCTCAAGTCCGGCTGAAGGCATAATATTCATTGCCTGTCATTTCGTCCGTGAATGTCGGGAGACCCTCCTATGGCACTAAAAAGCAGTCAGTCAGTTTATAAAATGTGTTCCCTCAATAGGGAAAAAAACTTGACACATGAGCTTAATTTCGGCCAAATTTTCTTCTTGCACAACCGCTGACATGAAAACAGTACTTCCTTACCAATGAATGTTGATTTATTATTTTTTTTCATGTATGTTTATTTATTTATATTTTCATCCTTCAACGAACCCCCTCCAACGAAAATCTGAACCAAGACTTTTATTGGTTTTAGTGGTACAAGACTTATTTTTATTACATGTATGGCCCATGGATTATTCATTAATTGTTATAACTTCTTTAAAAATACTTCAAACCATCAGAAGCATTTTCAGTGTTAACAACAGTGGTAAAATGGAAGATATATCAAAACTTGCGACAGTTCCAATTGTGCAGTAACGGATTCTTGAAGGGTTATCTTAGCTATTAAGACTAACTATTAAGAATGCTTTATTGAATAACTGAAACTACAAAAAAAGTATAAAGGATGCGAAAAAGGTGTGATGAAATAGTGTTCATACGGATCCTCTAACACTGCGTGATTCTAAGGTATGAAAATCAGTGAAGCGAAACTCATAAAATAAACTCCGCGTCGAAAGTATCGCAACACATTGAAGTATTTGAATTTTAGAAAACGTCTGTTTTTTCATAATAAAGATAGGTTCTGAAGTCTATAATAAACATAATTAAACTGGAGATAAACAGGTTTTATTAAAATAAATTACAATATTTCTTGCAATAAACAAAAAAGTTAGAAACCTCACATTTTAAAAAATTTTCTTTTTTTACCAGCTTAACAGATTTTTTAATTTATATTTAATAAGACGTATTGCCCCCTCTGGCTTGAATGACTGCTTCCACTAGTCTTGGCATACTTTTAAATAACGAAACGAATGATAAACATGGACTGAAAGGAAATTTGAAAAAATTAATCTAAAATTCTATCGTTTTTATTATTAACAGGGAAAAACATCGATGAGGCTAATCCTTAATGTCTCACGTTCAATAAATAATATTAATATGAATATAAACCAAGTATGGATTGAGATAAAAAACAGGAAAATCTCGAAAACCATGGGTGCTGCAATACTTTTGACGCGAAGTGTATGTATTTGGCATTACTGAAAATATTCGGGGAAGAGATGGATAGGATATGCAAGAAGAACATGAAAGGCAGTTTTTTAATTTAATAGACCAAACGGAGAATAGGTGGCATTAAAAACAGGACATTTCGTTTCTTACATGATAATTATCGAGAACTCGATTATCCAACGTGTTAAGAGTTTGGTCTCCAAGAAATAGAAAAACACCTGTTAGACTATCTACTTTTTTTTAACCAATAAGACATAGAGATAACATCTAATTTATGTAGTGATGGAAATACAGCTAAAAGTATCTTTTTGATTTCAAAAGACTTTTAAAAAAAATAATTTTTAGAGAAACAAACAAAACCGACTTCAAAATCAAACCTACATACACAAACTTAACTAAAAAAAAAAAAAAAACAATATTTTAATTGCTTCAAAACAAAAACCATTAAATGAAAATCAACGAAATTATCGATACTTGTATACCTATTCACAATTTATGACCAGTTATCTTTGGAGTCGGTGCCAGACAAGAAGGGCAGTTTAATCCTGCCTTTACAGTAAACTTTCGAATGGCCAGTGGTGTGGCGGTGATGAAACAGTGGGAGGATCTTTACGATTACAATTTCTTTTCAAATTCTGTTTGCTTTGGTTGGCACCGACTCCAAAAATAACTGATCATAAATTGTGAATAGGTATATAAGTATCGATAATTTCATTGATTTTCATTATGTGGTTTTTTTTTTTGAAGCAATTAAAATATTATTTTTTTTATTTTTTAGTTAAGTTTGTGTATGTAGATTTAATCTTGAAGTCGGTTTTTTTTTTTTTCTCTAAAAATTATTTTTATTATTCTCTTTTTAGTGGTAAATGTATTTTTGTTTATATACCTAGTCAATTCTCGATCTTCAAGCTACCCTGAAAAATAGTTCGACTTACTGAACAAAGACTTATCGAGGTTATCATTCCACTTACCTTCATTGGGTAAGTAATTGGGAAAATTGAACACAAAATGGGAGTTGAAATCATTGCGTATATTTTTCATTAATGAGTATGTGTATGTGTTTGTACATACATATAAAATCATTGATACAGAAAATTAAATACCTAAAACCAATTTATCATATAACTATCAATTGAATTGCGCTTTTTTCTGAGGGTGCCTTAAAGTAGACTTACCTCCTTCCACCAGTGGCAATCTTTTCTTTATTCTTTAGGACGGTTGAAAGAGAACTACTCGGAATTCACTAGCAACAAACGCCCAACTTCTTTCTCCTTTCTGCACTTTGCAAATCAATTTAACTTTTCGTTAATTGAAAGAATTTTTCAATAGCCACTGTAAAACCACTCAAGTAAATAACTAATAATAAGTGACTGGTGTAACTAAGAACTGAAAAGACAAACAAAAACAGGAACATAAATTACACATGAACTTCTTTTAATTTGAGTTCGAGTTATAGAGGCGATGACTTCTAATAGTTTGTTTCATAGAGGTGGTCCTAGAAGTTCTCTCTTTTGAACCCTATTTTCAGCTATACTTATTTTCGACACAATTTTTCACGTTATTTGTCTGAAATCGTTTCATTGAGGTGAAATTTAAGTGTAATGTACTTCCGACCGCAGATTTTGTTCGACTTATTTAAGAATTTAGCTTATCGTTGTACAACACATTGAGAGTTGACTGTATATGTAAATTATTTTTGTTAATAATAATTTAGATTTAGTTACCATGGAGATTTTAGATAATCATAATCATAAATATGTTTAAAATATAAGGTTATATAACAGTGATTTTTATTAACTGGTTTTTTTGATTTTTCTTAAAAAGTGCTGCGTTGATTTCAAAATATTTTTTATGGGACTACCTCTGAAGTATGCTCTACCGGCCTAATCAACTCATCTGTATCTTTTTTTCTTTTTTTTTTGTGTATGTTACGCGATTACTCCGTCAATTCTGAATCAATTTTGATGATTCATTTTTAGATCGGTAGGGAATACTTCAGAGGTGGTCTCATAAAAAATATTTTGAAATCAACGCAGCACTTTCTATGAAAAATAAAAAAAAACAGTTAATGAGTGATTTTATTAACTGTTTTTTTGATTTTTCATAGAAAGTGCTGCGTTGATTTCAATATATTTTTTATGGGACCACCTCTGAAGTATTCCCTACCGATCTAAAAAAGAATCATCAAAATTGATTCAGAATTGACGGAGTAATCGCGTAACATACACACACAAAAAAAAAATACTGACGAGTTAAGAACCTACTCTTTTTTTGAAGTCGGTTGAAAATGACTAAACCCAGCAACACTGTTTCATATGGTGGTATCAATGTTCAGGCTATTGACCTCTTTAAGAACGTAGCCATAGGTGTTTTGTCAGCTCAAGATGTGAGCTCAACACTGAATGTGGTAATAAATTATAACAAATATTTCCGAGCCATCATTTCTCAGTATTCCACCTGACGATCTTTCAATGTAATGACAGGCTTTTTGGTTGTGCCGCACGGTGCAGTGATACACCGAAAGGTAGAGCCCCACGGGCCGCCTACACATTTCATTTTCATTACCACACCGGACCTCATTACCATGCCTCCGATACCCAAACTCATTATATGCAGAACCTTTGTCTAGGCCGCCCCGTGTCCAAATGGCTTTTCACTTAACTCTTTGTAGGATAATGCCTTCCGGATCACCTGGTCACAGGATTACAAATATAGATGTATTACTCAACTTGATTAATGGCAGACTTATACGCAGTTCCCAGAATGCATCACTACACTGCCGTAATGAAGCGAGGAGAGGGAAATAGTTGTATCATTACTCAACATATTAATTAGAAGCTGATTGGTAACGCGATAACTCCAGAAGAGATATTGGTAGTGACAGACTATGTAGGAGTGCAGAGTTCTTCCTGTTTCACGCTTATAAATGATTATTTTAACAGACATTTATCAATTGAGTCAATAGATGGGAGTATAGTAAATTCAGGAAAATACTTCATTCATACTTTCTGGGTTGCTAAATCCGAAATTTTTACTTTGTCATCTTGAAAAATCCTGATTTTCCAGTTATTTTTCCTTCTATACGTAAATCAAAAAATCAAATATTTAAAACAAAAACAACCTACCTTATAAGTTTTATTTTATTTCCTATAATTTTAACCGTAATTTAGGTTTAATCTCTTAATAATTGTTTCCCCATCTTCACATAGCAATACATTATTTATCACGCATTTTTAGATATTTTCTCATAAGCATTACCTTAATTGCCTTTAAAATAATATTAAAATAAATAAATAAAATTACCAATACCTAATACTCATCCAGAACTAAACTCCCCGTCAAAAGTACCGCAACATTTTGAAATATTTGAATTTTATAAAAACAATATTTCTTCCAATTAACAAAAACGTTAGAAAACTTACTTTTTAAAATTTCCATTTTTTTTTACTTTTAAATTTTAAATTTATATTTAATAAGATATATTTCCCCCTCTGGCTTGAATGACTACTTCCACTAGTCTTGCCATACTTGTAAATAACGAAACGAATGATAAACACGGACTCAAGGAAATTTGAAAAAATAATCTAAAATTCCATCGTTTGTTATTAATAGGGAAAACATTTATGTGGATAATCCCTAATGTCTCACGTTTAATAAATAATATTAACATGAATATAAAGAAAATATGGATTAAGGTAAAAACCAGGGAAATCTCGAGAATTATAAATGTTGCAATACTTTTGACGGAGAGTTTATATTGAGTCTTCATCCTTTTGTGGGAGATCTCTGTTGTTAGCACAATAATACTAGGGTATTATAATGATATAGACACTATTATAATCGAAGCATAGGATTCCAAAACAAGATAAATCCATTTTTTTAATTTTTTCAGAACTGGTCGTTAAAGGTAAACGTCAAACTGGATTGGGAAGGGGCCTTATTTTTTTAATGGCCATCTTTAATGTGATTTAATTTTTTTATTAGGAACCTTTCACCTAAATAGTCTAGTTAACAAATTGTTCAAAATAAAAATTTTAAAAAAGCTGTAAATTGGTCTTAGCTGGTTTTGGAACTTTATGCCTCAATTGTAGTATTTATTTATTTTTTCTTGAACGAGCACAACCGTTAATTTTATTGATACTTCAGTCTCAATAAATACAACATTAACGATAGAGCCGACAGAATTTCTCAGAGTAAAAACCAACTTATGGGAAATATTGAACTTGTTAGCCGGGAGTAGGGGCACGTCCTCACCGCAGAGGAACTTCATATAGCCTCAATTAGGAAGCCGAGACTCCTTTTCATTCCTCAACCTAACTCCGGGTACTTTCTGATTGGGTTGTCGTGGTTGTACTAGTTTTCTACAATAATTATATTACAACAAAGGGTGGATCCATATGGCGTAAAGCTAATCATGCTTTTCTAGTCTTAATTATTATTAATAGTAGTACAGCATTATAATTCAAAACTTAAAAGAAAAGAAAACCATTCTATAAAACTATAACTATAAAAGAGGTGTTTATTTAATTTTAATATGTTACTTTTCCTTTAATATCTTATGATGTTATTTGGACTGAATCAGACACCTCCCATAATAAAAACCATATTAACGCCAATCTACCAGTTTTTAATATGTTTTTTTCTTTATCATTCATCAAAAAAGATGGTCTCGAGACCTTTTAATATATAACTATCGCTGAATTGAGATCAATGGTAGTTTCTTCACATAAATTATAATTAATACTGCAATGTTACTTTATGTACACCTATATTGTACCATAAATAAATTTATAAATTTTCATAAATATATTTTTAAATAAAGCTTACAAAAACTGTGGCTATTGACACAAAAATCACAATGTCCAATTATGAAGGTTGGGAGAAAAAATATAGGTAAACCAACTTTATTCAAAAATGTGAGTAACGCATTTGATGTTTATAACCTGTATAAAATAATTATTATTTGAAAAAAATCAAAAGTTGATTTTTAAGTTAACCAATTACTTCCTCATTGCACTCTCACATATCTAATAGTAAAAATAGAAAAAATTAAAAAAGTTACCTGTTTCCCTCTTTGGATCCTTCATATACAGTAGATGTATGCCTGTCTAAAGTACATATGAAAATAATAATTCCTATACGTAGATATCCTAACTATATACCTCTTGTTCTTTAACTGGTCTAATTCTTTACTATTTCTAATTATAGTTTTAAAGAATATAACCTGTCTTGTATCGCTGTTTTACTTTGGTACTGATGCTTTACAAAATGTATATGTTAAATAAGAGCTGATTCAAATTTACGTTTATTCATAGTATTTTGTATACAGTTGTTAATATCAATAAATACTAGAAAAAAAAATAGGTTTTTCAAAATGACATAATTTGATATTGGCAATCATAATGGGTGCAATATTTAAATGAATAGTTTTAAACTAAGAAATTAAGTATCTTGTGACACATATCATTGCAATAAAAATTATTGATTTTTTTTTTGTCGTTGCAATATCAATAGCAATTTTCTCTTCTTTTAATTTATTTATAAGTTCTTTGTGAGCAAGGGGAGAAACTTATAGCACAATTATTTATCACCCGGTGATTGTGACAGATTGTAATTTTTAAAATAAAATTATTTAATTGGAATAAAATTTATTGCAATTATTTTCTTAGATACATTATGTCTTCAATTATCCTTCATATTTAAGATACTTTACTTAGTACAAGTACGGTACTGATGATACCTAAATATTTTTATTATCTAATGGCTGAAGTGACATATTGCAATATTTTTTCAAATAATCCATTTACGCCCACTATTGTGTATACGCAACATTAATCTAACATTTTTTTTATTTTTACAAGTTCAAGTATTTTGCCATTTATAAAATAAATTTTGTGTTTTTTTTTAATACATAATAGTACAAACGGTTATTTTTCAACGCTAATGAGTTGTAAGATTTAAATGTTAAATTACACTCAGACTGCTTTAAAGTATACTACAAACAAAAAATTAAAATTGTGATTTTTGTGTGGGAATTGAATTTTTTAAATTTCTTTGAAGGATTTTATGAGTAAAACAATTGCAATTAAAGTTTTCATGAAACATTATTATTGAAGCATTTATAAATATATCACCTTAATTATCTCTTTAAAAAAAATATATTCTACAGGCCAGCATTGCATGAACGCAACATTTTCTGCCGCTATGATGATGAAACGATTTTTTTTTTTTTTTTTTTTTTTTAAATCAAAACTAGCCTTGGCCTTAAGGTTAAGCGTTAAAAAAAAAATTATTTATTATTATAATAATATTATAATATAATAATTATTTATTATAATATTTCTTAGATTGCCGTTCGTTATAATAGAAGTATCGATAAGTCTATAATTTATAAGTTTCGCATGATGGTTTATAATGAACTGCAAACGATATTTACATCTTTGGCTCTCCATGAAACTGAATTTTCATAAATGTTATAAATATCTGGGAGGAAAGTTTTAATAAGTTGTACTAGCTCTACCGTAGAATTCCCTTTGAAACTCCATATGCTATCTCTAATCCAAAAGGGCTCCAGAAAGCTCATTACTCGAGCCCGCTGCGATGATTTGATGATCAAATATTCAATCATCGCTTATAAACTGCTTGGCTCTCCAATAATTGGCGCCCGCTCTCGGTTCGAATATCTCCAGCACAGCAGTTGGAAGCAGGACCCCGATATTTACGATTATTTTCTCAAGGGGAAATTTAGGGGGAGGATCCGAGCTATATCCGAGATCATATTGCTCAGCTCTTTGAAAAGGCCAACGTGTGTAATTCTCTCCAAAATTTCAAAAGGAAAAACCAATTAAAAAATCTTTATAATTTTGTTCATTTATGCTTCGCTTATGTTATAAAAATTAATTTTGTATTCCCATTTTAGATTTTTTTTTATCGATTAATTTTTATTACCTCGAAGACATGGCTCATTAAATATTACTGAAACACCGTAATTTTGTTTTTACTAACAAGGGGACGTTTTGAATTGTAACTCACAGATTTAAATGTCGATTATTGTGTGGTTAGTATGGACCTATAATAGTGCAAAACTAGAGTTATAGTCGCCATTGAGCATTGGGAGCCAAGAAAAAAAATATAAATATAAAAATCTGGGCTTTTTTTTTTGTTTGCACTATTATAGGTCCCTACTACTCCCAAAAAAATCGGTATTCAAATCTGTGAGTTACAAGTCAATCCTTCCCCTTGTGAGTTAATCAACAAAACAACCTTGCAACCATAGAAAGAAGAAGAAATGGTGCTATAATTGATTAGATAAATTAATTATGAATTGAGAAAACAACTGTTTTACATGGAAAAATCAAGACTGAAGAATTGAGGTGAAGTAACGACTTCAACAGACAGGAACGGGAATAAAAAATGAAATATATTAACGTTGAGGAAAACTCCAGAAAATGAAATGTCTACTTAAAATTAAATGTCTGTGGGTCTAAAAGCCCCCAAGATTAACTTCTAAAATGAAAAACAATATTTCTTTATTATTTAAAAAGCTGCCGAGAACAAGAAACAGCAGTATACAATACAATAAAGATTTTGGATATTTTTACCCACCAGTGATTTTAAGAACTGTTACGGTTATAAATAACAAAAATATATTTGATTAAAAACATAGGTATTAAATATTATAAAACTTGAATTTTTAATAATATTTACAAGGAAAAACTTTTGTAAAAAGTTTCTGGAGCCCAGTATTCATTAATATCTGTGATAATTCTTTTGAATAGATCCTCACCTCTGTTGATCATCATATTTAAGTGATCATAGTGTCACTTAAATGATTTATTATAATGACATATTGGATAAGATTATGTAGTTATTTAGCAGCAGTAACAGTTACTATATAAAATCACTGGTGGGACTATTCTAAAAAAATTGGACAATGTATTAGTAATTACAGCAAAAAATGGCGTTGATATATCAGTAAACGACGAAGTTATAAGGTTTAAATATTTGGTTTTAGCCATTTAAAAAAAAATTCATAAAAAATATACCGTAAGACTTTGTATATAGGTAAGTGACCTTAAATAGGCTCAAAATGAACCTCCTACCCGAGATACCTCTTTGGCCAACGATCTTCCGAACACCCTGTATAATGTATAGAGATGTAAATATAAATAAAAAAATAAATTAGGTGAGTAATGGATTTGTAAGGTTGTTATAGGCAAAGGTAGATCACTAACCTCGATTTGCCTGTTAGCACACTGCTTCCTGTAGATATTCACAAGAGACTTTGTGACCTGATTTATTATTGTCAAGCATATGAAGGCTTATTAGATTAATATTGTTAATTTCTGTCCCTCTCTATAGGCTCTAGCCCGAGGCTTACAAATGCACAACAGACTATTACACTACCGCTCTTATAATTATGAATACACTGCTAGTACAAATCCGAGGCTTAGAGCTAATAGATGCATAAACAACAGTCGTTTTAATTGGCATTTGCCTTAAGCATAGTGGTAGTTAATTGAATTATTTTAGCTCATGTTGAGTCAATTCAAATACAGCTTCTAAAATTACAGATCAAAGTCCCCTTGGGCCGGTTCAGCTATGTTGAGGGGAATGGTAGTAGGCGCTAAAGCGATCAATGGAAACCTAGACTTTGTCAGCAAAGGGATTTAGTGTCTTAGCCCCTGCTAATCTGATCGGGTTTAACAGAGACTCTGTGACCTTTCTTCTTTCCGGGTAATTGCACCAGTCTGCTGGAGCCTTCTCCATGCCTGGAATCCCGATCAAAGAGTTCCTAAAATGAAAGATTGCACTTGAATAGTACACCTTGTTTATATTCACACTGTTCAAATAAATTTATTAAAAATTTTCTTGTTCTTGAAATGAAGTAAAATCTCATTATTAATAGAAAAAAAAAAAAACTCTAATCTGGTCCTGAAAGTCTGAGGTTACAATACTCTTACTCAGACTCTTTTTATTGTCGGATCTCAACAGGCAGTTGGGAATAAAGTATTGGGATCTCCTGGAATTCTGCTTTGGATCCATAAGTGGACCACAGACTTATGTTGGAATTTCTAAGTTTAAATATACTCGTATGTATATATTGTATTTAGTATAAATGGATGTATAACACTTTTTGTTTTACCAAATTTAAATTTGATCTCCTGGTTTATTTATTTTATATTTCTTTTAATAAGGATTTATGAATTATTAGCCACTTCTATTGTAATTTGTTTTACTATGTTAAATGTTCAAAATTCACCATTAGTTCTAAAAACACACCAACAATTCAAAATATCAGCACTTTGATATATAGATAACATAAGTATATCAATTAAGGGTAGGCTGGGATGTAATAAAAAGAATTAGGTCTATTTACTTGATGACCCCACCTCCCTTTTTCTTTCTATTACGTCCCAGTTTACTCTAAAGCTTAAAGAAACCCTTCTATTATTTGCCTTCTTAGGTGCAGGCACATCGGTTAACATGTATGATTTTTTTTTCTTAAATAAATAAAGGCTTACCGATCCCGAAGGTTCGATGCCGACACCCAGCAACACGCACCCCTCTCCAAGCTACTCCCTCAAAACTCAAATCCCCCAGGTCGGTACCAGACGCAATCCTCCCATTTACGTCTTGGTCTACCCCTTGGTCGTTTACCCGACGGCTCAAAACTGGTTACTATATTACGGAATTCGGTCATTACTAAACCCAACGACTATGCATGCCCGTTTAACCGTCGCGCTGCTATTGCCTGTACTATATTTATTGGATATAACTCCCTCACTTTCGCATTGTGAAGCCTTCCAAATTCTCTCATTTCTTCATCCTTTTTTTGGCACTACTTTATTTTCGAAAACTTTAAGGTATTGTTCCTCCCTTAACGAAAGAAGCCAGGTTTCGCATCCGTAGAGAACTGTTGGTAGTATAAGAGTCTTATAAATCATAATTTTTAAATTTCTGGATAGTAAGCGCGAACTAAGTAGTTTTGCGACCAAGAGATAACAAAGATTACCGACTTTTAACCTTGCCCTTATTTCCTCTCGAATTTCATTTTTTTTTAATATAATAGACCCTAGATATTTGAATTGATCAACGTGTTCAAACTTTATCCCGGAAATATCTACATCGCCGAAATGTTCACAGTTTCTACTACCTGCCATATGTTTCGTTTTATCGGTATTAATTACTAGACAAATTTCGTTAACGGTTTTCATGTGCGTAGTTGCGTTTAATTTAATAGTTTTCTGGTTTTCACCCAAAAGTTTTCACACATAATTAATAACTGGAATTTATCACCCATCTCTAATCCTTTTCCCGTAAGTATTACCTTGCTAATGACGTATTCTAGTGCTATGTTAAATAATACCGGAGAAAGAGAATCTCCCTGTTTTAAACCATAACGTACCTCAAACTTTTCAGAGTAAAAAGTACCGATTAAGGCTCCATTAAATGTTTCGGACATGCACATCTTTACTTGATTAACCAATTTCTTTGGTATTCCCAGTTCAATCAAAATATTAAATAACTTTTGCGGTAAATGGAATCGCAAGCCTTTTGGAAATCGACATAGAGCTGATGCACTAAACCCTTAAATTCTAATTTTTTTTCTAAAACTGGTCATTAGGAAAATATTTGATCGATAGTTTAACGCCACAGTCTAAAAGTACATTGATAGTCTTCTATTGTATCCTCCGCGTAATCAGTAATTCGGTTCGCTAGAATTTATGTAAATATTTCATAACACGTTGGAAGGGGTGAGATACCACGATAGTTGCAGCACTCTGTTCTAGGACCCTTTTTGTGAATCGGAATAAGAAGTATTGATTCTTTCCATTCTTCGGGCATTCTTTCTTTTTCCCAAATCATTGTTACTATTTGATAAATTTTTGAAAATCCAGCTTCTCCAAACGCTTTAACTAATTCAGCAGGGATATTGTCGTTCTGATTTATAAAATTTTAATTTTATGTTCGCTATTTCCACTTCCTCCTAACTCGATTCTTCTACTAAGGGCTCCGCGCTGAGAAAAGTAGAAGGAGGAATATGTTATTTTTCGAACTCAAAGTAATATCAAAAAATGTTCTGAATTTTTTACCGCTAACTATTGTTATTTTTATCTCTCATTCCTTTTATTAACAAAACGTTTATGCGATTCGTTAATGCCCATATACATATCTCTTAATTATAAGGGATTTGCCAAAAACTAAAATATTACAATAATGTACGTCAATAAATCATTGATAAATATAATCCTTTCTATAAAATTAATAAGTATACTATTATTTGTATAGTAATAATTTGTCCATCGATTGCTGATAAACATACTTTATATCATAGAACCCTTTTTTCGGCTTAAACTAATTAATATTTAATTGTAAATAACGATACGATCACAACTTGCAGCCGATATTTACTGAGGGTAGTTCTATACAAAAAATCAAATTACTGCCAGCTGTGAGGTAGGTAGGTAACAATATAAGGTGATTACACATCTATAACATAATCTTTTTTACTATAGGTGATTATTCCCAATTGTTGATTAAACGATCCGTTTAAAACATAATCTGTATAGCTTGAGGAATAATTACTAATTCGATTATTTATGAATAAATTGGAACTTACGGACTATAACACCATGGTTTGCGTCAACACTGCTTCTCTCTATCGTTACTTTACAGCAACTTCAGGTTACATTAAACGAGTTATTATAGCTGTTTAATTTATGAATTACTGCATATTAAATGTAAAAGTCATAGGACTGATTAACTTAGTTTCGCAGTATTGTGTTAAAATGTTTGTTTGTTTTTTTTAAACAAAACTCCTACATCATAAACCAAAGCATTTTTAATTATTATGCATAATGCACACAAATGACCAAGGTTGAATAGCTGAAATTCGAATAAAATAGGAGCTACAGTTTTTTAAGTAAAAAACAACATGGTTTGAAGCTTCCCGACTTCGGTGATAAATTTATCGTAAACTGACCATTAAATTTACTAATGCCTTTAAAATATGGTTTCATCCTAATTTTTCAACTGCTTTCTATTCCTTCCACTTAGTTAAGTAATTTTTAAAAATAAAGTGGAGATGTTATGAATAAAAGCTATGAATAAAATTTGGAAATTTGAACGCTTGTTTTGTAAATGTTGGAATAGTCGGACACTGCGAGCATTTTCATTTCTATCAAGTCTATTATGTCTTACTTACTTCTCTATGGTTTTACTGCACTTTTCAGGAACCTACTCCTTTACAATAGGATTTCTCTCCTCCACTTTTTCTCACCCAAAGTATAAATTTCACAAAGCTGTTTCTTGATAGTTCTCATAGTCTTCTTCCTTCTGATTTCCCATCCAAATGTTTCCTGTTTTGTCACAAACATAGATTGAGAGTTTATTACTATCGTGCTAACCAATTCAACTCCAATTAAGGGCAATTCGGTGATGATAATTAATAGTGTGATTATATTTTTATTTAATATTGTGTTTTTAAAAATATGAAACTATGGATTTATATTTCAATTTTTACTCGTGAGTCAGGACACAAATTAAATTCTTAACCTTTATTAACTATTTACAATATATGGTTACTCATATTAAGTGCTGAGTTAAGCCCTAAGTATACGGCTTAGCAGCCCAGGTTCAGGGTCTGCCTCAACCTCCTACTCCGTCTGTTGTGTCCATCTTCCACGACTCTCTTAGTCTCTCCAGCATGTACTTCCTCCATTACCAGACCTTCTAAATGACCTCTTCTTATTTTCCGGGTCCAGCTTAAATCGGGGTATACCCCCTCTATCTAACCTTTAAATACCCTCTCTCAAATTTCTGAATCCTCTGTCCAAAACCTTCTACGGAAGTGTTCTATTTAAGTTGCTTGCCGACAAAGGACTTAAGTGGTTCTGTGCTCATATTAGAGATAAGTATACCTTAATTGAGTACCTGTCGGGATATAACTGCAGTAAGGGGACCGCTAACCCTTAAAACCTTTTGTATATTATAAAAATTTGTTTGCTATTTGGTTGTTAGAGGAATATGTCACAGGAGTCTACCATGCTATTGACGTGACCCGCATATCTTAATTGACACCTCGAATGTCAAAACATCATCAGGACAACAACGCGTGTCCAGCGACTATCTGTACGCGTTTCTGTCTTGTTCTAACGTTATACAATTCCTTGTACCGTACATAGATGCATTAAATTATAAGAAATAATAGTTCAAGCTACCGCTTACAATAGTTTTTGAATCTTTCAATGTATAGAAATGAATTTTATTACAATTGGACATTACATATGTAACCATGAAACCTAAAATATTTAATTAATTATCCTCACTGCAAATATCTAGGTATAAGAAGTTCACCAACAACTAGGAATTTCTTTAAAATGGTTAATTATGCGTTAATTTTTCTCAACGGGAGTTTCGTGATTACAATAAATAATAGAAAAATGGGACTTCATTTTCGAATTACAATGAAAATAATGGAATTATAATTTTGATAATTGTGAATATCAACATTGATGTTCAATAATATTGGGCGGTTTAACATCGACTATCGATAAGTCAATGTTTCATTCCATTCATGCACATTAAGACGTTTTACTCTTTCAAAAATATAACATTTTGACACAGCCAAGCTCTGTTGGTGTGGCTTATTTTATAAAATTTGTCGTTAGGACCTGCCATTTAGGAGCTATATTAGTTTGAATTAAAAAAATCACGTTTGAAACCGCTATTTTCTCTCATCTTTGTTTATTTCGAATTATTATTGATTTCTAATTTAATTGCATTATTAATTTAATTCGATCCTTTAAATTCTAAAATGCTAATTAGGAAAAGCAGTAGATTATAGATACAGATAAATATGATCTAATGTTTTACCCAGACAGAGAGAAATAAAGTTTATCTGTGTGCCAGACCTTGCTTAATATCAATTTTTATTTTTTTATTTAAAAATCTAATTAGTAACGTTGATTCAAAAATTCATTTTCAGCGTTCATTTCATTAGGAATGTTGACAATGATTGCTGATGTTTATGTGTGTTCTGAACCGATACCCAAAGCCAAAACCCCTCTACGTTACAACAAAGGCTGTATACAGATTCTCCCATTCCCCTAGAATTCCGACATTTCAATCATTTAATCAAATCACTCTCTCTGTTTGAATTATGCCTATTCCACGAAATGTTAATTATTCATAAATAGTTGACATTGGCTTTGTAAAGTACATTGTTGTTGGAATTTTCAGTGAAAGTAGTTTTTTATTAGGCTTTGAAAAAGCTTTCGAAGTCAACCGATCTGATAGTGATTGTCATATATAATGAATAAGAGAAATTAAAAGCGGACTTGCTGCTTATTTTTAATCTAGCAATGAACTTAAAATTGCCTTCAGTTGATCGTTGCTGTTGACTTCCGATTAGCCTTTGGGGGGCAAAGGATCCTTTTCAGTTTAGAAGATTTTTTAAAAATTTATTCACTTAATACTTTATTATTAAGATGTTTCAATCGACCAAAACGTATCAAATTCAACATCATGATTCAATAGCTTATGATAACCTTTTCTTAGGGGGGGGGGGAAGGAATTTTCCTCTCGTATTCGACTGCTTCAACTTTTACTAGACAAATATGGAGAAATTTCGAATAGTTACTAAATACTCAATTACATGACTGTAATTAGACCTATTTGGACGTTAGAGTTGAGCTTCAGGATGCGCAGTAGCTCAATGGGTAAGGTTCTTGACGGCTAAACTCCCATTTTCAATTTCGAATCCAGCTGAAGGTAGAAAATTTATATTCTGTTTTTTCAGTCGTGGATCGACCTCGAAATAAGGAGACACTTCTGAATCACACCCAGCCTCTATAAACTGGATAGGTACTCTTAATTGGGGAAATATCTTTTAGGTAGCAGTACATCGTTTCTAAGTACTGAAGCCAAGACACGTTTTGTTTGGATATGGGCATCAGTGCTCTACTAATTGTAAGCCATTCATTCCATCTCGTATCAAATCCTTCCTTTTTGTTTGTTTCTTATGTCACAAATAAACTTATCCGTTACGATGTCATATACGGTATTGATTTGGCTAATACATGATATGATATTACATTCCCAATAACCCTCGGAGGCGTCTGAAAAGAAGATGAAATAGAGACCTATTATTGTAGAACTTTTATAGAGGCTAATATTCCATCGATCCCTGTTGAACAGATCCGTTACCTGGACAAACGTTTAACTTGGAATCCATATATAAGACTCGAACGACATGAAACTGTTCGTGATTTTCGAATTCTTCAACATTTGCAATACAAATGCTCTAAGATGCCGAATAATTGCACAGGACTCGTTTACATGCCACTAATTAGACCTATTTGAACACACGGAGTTGAGATCTGAGGCTCCACTAAACCATTTAATTCATCTCTTATCTCATCCATGCAATCTTATTACATTGTCACAAATAAACTTATCCATAAAAACTGTGCTGACTTGGCCCAAACCTATCCTTCGATAGTAAAATTCATGACTATTCAAATACACTAGTCTCTCAACTTCCTTCTCGTTCTATTCCCGACAACACGTGGTGTCTAAAAAGGTGGGCTCGAGACCTTCTCATATAGACTTTTTATTGAAGAGCAACCAGTAGTTGCTTTACAAACAAATGACATGTTATGATGAACGTTATAATCACATTTACGAGAAGTATTTTCTTTGTATACAATTGAAAAATTTCAATAGCTATTAATTATTTATCTATATTGATAAAATAAATGGGTACCTATTTGCTTTATAAGTTGATGACAGACTTAATTGAATTATTGTAATCATTTGTTCGCTCATTTATTTAATGTATTTATTTTTCACGGTTGCAAACTTTAATAAATGAAATTAAAAAAAAAAAAAAAAAAAAACAAGGAATTTTCTCTAATAGGATTTTCCTAAACCTAAATATCTTTCGGAATTCTACCCAGTTCTATCGACCCATGGCTTGATCTTTCCTGATTGCATGTCCCATCAAGCTCTCTTCCACTTCATCCTTTTATCTTACTCTAGGTCTCCCCTTTTTCCTTCTTCTTTCCACATCCAACTCCATAATCATCTTTAATCATTTTTCAGAAATCGTTATTTTGACATTTCCAAACCTAATATACTTATTATACCTTATAATATTCCGTGTAGGTAGTATGCCTCACAAAAAAGTACCTCAAAATCCCAGCAGAATAAAACAGTATCTTCATTAACATTTAATTTTTTTTTTTTTTTTTTACTGAAACATTTTACTAAAGGGATAGTTGGTTTTAAATATTTGAATATGACTTAATTTGACAGCTATTTTTGGTAAGAATTTACCAACTTTACCTTGACAACTATTACCCAAGAATGTATACATATACAAGCATAGTCATGTTGTAACAGCATATGACTACTTATGTTACCACTGTCTATGCACTCAGTATCTGGTGGTACAATTGTGAGTTGTGATATAGTGATATGTTAGTCGATACCAATAAGAATGTTTAATCAAAATGTTGATTAATATGGCATTAAAAATTCCTAACGGGAAGAAGCCGACTGGGAGATCTCCTAGAGTAACATCAAAGGTGCAAATAAAAGTTTTAAAGTTAAAAATAATTTTGATGAAAACTTATTCTTTATTAGATAATTTTGAAGATCCTTGAAGTTTTACTACCGTATATTTTTTTTCACTTTTACAAGGTCTCAATAACATCGACATTTTCAAGTATGCATCTAATAAATGACAGGTGGAACATAACCGATTTCGGATGGAAATTTGCTATTTCAATCAGCAATCCTTAGAAAACAAACAAACTTATCCCCAAAGATCCTTATGTACCTTACGTTTCTGACTTAAATCAAACAATTATTACATCCAATTAATTACGAAGGACTCATTCACATAACAGTAATGAGAAATATTTGGATAAAAACAAGTTTATCCAGAAAGACATTAATGCATTATTTAGCCCAAACCATGTACCTACCCTTTCACAGTAAACTTCATAACCATCCAAATCCTCCAGTATTTCATCTCGCTTCCCACTCTATTCTAGGTAATCCTCCAAGGTGTCTGGAAAGAAGATGGCCTCGGGACCTTCTAATAAAGAACTTATTGAAGTGCTACCAATGGGTAGTTGCTTTGCAAGCAATTTACATGCTAAGAGCATTATCATCCTATTTCTTAGATGTATTTGAATTATTTTTTGTATGCAGTTGTAGGTTTCAATAAATAGTTTTTAAAAAAATGTTATTTCATCCTGTACGTTTCTTTTTTTCTTTTATAAAATTAGTTAAATATTACGAAACTCTCCAAACCCAAATTTTGTATTTTCGAATTATCTTTTTTCAATAGTTCATTTTATAAAATAGTTCCTCAAAGCGACACAATGTCGTATGACGTGGGTCGTAAAACTAGTCACGAAATAGTTAACGAAAATATGCAAGACCGTCACTGGAATAAATTCCAACCCGTATCAGTCATCATTGTTGACTGACACAATATCGCTAAGCAACATTAAGTTCCCCTCCTTGAGTCATTAATTAAAACCAATGAAGGATATTCCAGTCAAAAGAACAACAAATTGATATCGGACGTTGAATGGGCGGATCGTGTTGCAGTTTAATCATCTCAACGAGGGACTTCATTACGTCTCTCTCCCTCTTCTTAAGTTGCCCCTTTAAGGCCAGGCAGTTTATTTAGTACATAAGTTCGTTAAATTTATCTATTTGTTACTGTTCCATCACTTTATTTTCTGATAAAGATTATATTCACCAGGCATCTATTCCTGAATTCGAATAAAATAATTTTATTTTATTATTACTATAATTTAAAAAAAAAATAAAAATATATTATACATTGAAAGGGTATATTTTTCTCAGGTGTCCTGGAGGATTTTTGAGCAGCACCGCTAGCAAGAACTGAGTTTTTTGCGGGTAATAATTTTAATTATAACCCATTTGTAATATTCTACTGATCCCAGATGAATCAATCCACTACCTAGGCCTCCATCTGGTCAAATGACTTATTTGGAATCCTCATACGAAACTTAATAGAAAAGGAGCTTCTCGTAGTTTTCGACTACTTCAACATTTAAAAGACAAGCTTTCAAAGCTCCCAATAAATTACAAAAGACTTATTTACATGACAGTAATTAGACCCATTGGACATACGGAGTTGAGCTTTGGGGCTCCACTAAACCTTCCGACTCTCTCTTAGCGCGACACTAAATCCTTCTTAAAGTCCTCAATGCTCTTTATTATGTCACAAACTAACCTATCCATAAAAACCTTAATGTTCCTGATTTGGCCCTAACCAGATACCTATACATCATATTAAACTCCATACCCACTCGAATCCACTATTTTCCTACCTTGCTTCACTCTCAATTCCCGATAATCCTCCGAGGCGTCTGAAAAGACCATGAGACCTAATGTAGAATTTTTTATTTAAGTGCTACTGATGGATGGTTCTTTACGTCATCGCAACGATTTCCTCATATTTACTAATTGTATATATGTATACAGTTATAAATGTCAATAAAAAATTTAAAAAAATAAAATAACCATTTGTAGCTTTATATTTTGGAACGAGTTTAAAAATTATTGGGTTACTGTATCAACGAATATTTTATCTTTATGTTGTAAGTATTTGATAATAAACTTGATTTTACTGATACCACATTGGTCAATGAGAGTTTTTCTATGACCAACTGTTTTAGATTATTGGGGTTTAACGTCCTAATGTACTCTAACTAGGACAACAAGGATGGGTTATCCTACAGGTTACCAACCTATTCTAGCCAGGTAGGAAAGTCAAGATCCGAAATATATTTTAAGTCACCCATGTGATATTGGAATCCAGGACCTTCTCTATCAATGATATGTTTAATTTAAGATATGCCCAATTTACATGATTCACAGTTCAGTATAGCGTTCGAAAGCATTTGCCCTAAACGAAATGAAACAACATTCATTAACCTTAAACTAAACATCATTTTAAGGAAGAGGCTCCAGAAATCTGCTAGTATACATTTTATAAAATACTAAATAGATAGTTTCATAAATTATCGAATTAGTATTGAAGGAAGATTACTACCCACTAAATGACAAAATAAAACGGTTAGGACCATATCTTAGAAAAACCAACTTACCTAATAGCTAAAAATTTATAAGGCTCACTAATGATTTGAAAAAAAAAAACTGTGTTGTATTGTAAAAAAAATTCCTAACCTTACTTTCTACATGACTGGCAAAAGCAATAGATTATTGCTTATATATTATATAATAAGCAATTATTGCTTATATATAATATATAATTGCTTATATATATATAATCTGCTGCTTTTCTCAATTTAAATTTTAGATTTAAAAGGATCAAATTACTTTAACTAATAATTAAATTAAATTAACTATCAATAATTATTCGAAATTAACAAAGTTGTGAAATAATAGAGATCTCAAACGTGACTTTTTTCATTCAAACCAATATAGCTAATAACAGTAGGTCCTAGTGACATTGTTATGAAACAAAAAATATTCTCCATTAAATTTTTTAGTCGGGAACTGCCGTAAAACATTCGATCCGAGCACACCAACAAAGCTAGAGCGGGTCAAAAAAGCCCCAACATTTAAAAAATGTAGGCAAATCGTGACTTTTTTATGGCTCCTGAAGGGTAGGTCATAGCGAGAAATGTTATATAACAAAAGATGTTATCCATTAAATTTCTGATAAGCCAAATTTTCGATCCGAGCAACAGCTGTGTGAAAATGAGTGTGAAAAAAACGTTACACAAAAAAAAATACAGACCTCTAACCGAAAGACATATAAATTTCAAAAATAATTCAAGAAAGATTGTCTTCACCAGTGGACGTGTTAACATTGGAAAATTTTGACACGTTTCTAAGTACAAACTAATTAAATTTCCTGGTTTATAGATCGAGCTTAGCAGAATTTGGATTTTTGACCACATAAATGCGAAAGCCTAATGTTAGTAGAGGAACTTTGGAGAATTAAGTTCGGTTAGGAGCAGTGTAATTAACTGGTTCAAGGAACAGCCTTCAGTAGCCGTTGCTATGTTTACATGACAATCTCCAACTATTGTTTTTGGCGATTGTTACCGAGAATTAACTGATTAGGAAATTAATTTAGTTTAATGGGGATCAACGCTGTAGGAACAGCAAAATATAACGAATTTCGTTTCAGAATTAAACAGAGTAATATTAATGTGAATTAAATACGCTTAGCACTGCCTCCCCGCCTACCCCATATGCCTAAAAGGCGAGGTAGGGAACAAAAAAAAAAAAAACACTGCCTCCCCTCAAGCATGGTATAAATCGTGAAGTTACAAGAGAAACACATAAAGTCAAAATTAGCTTTCAGCTTTTCTACTTGGCTTCATTGCTATTTCTGGCTTACTTTAGAACTTATCTTTCAAAACTGAACAAGTCGATTTTCAATCATTTTTTTTATCAATTTCTGATTAGACATTATCATACTTTTTTTTTCTTTTTTTTTTTACATACGTGCACCATAACTCGGCTTTTATTTCCTGAAACCTGTTTCAACATAAATCGAATTTCAGGGAGTTTTATCGAATGAATAGTGAAAACATTATCTGAAAAGCCTCTATATATATATATATATATATATATATATATATATATATATATATATATATATATATATATATATATATAAGGTTTAATACTCAATGATAATGAACATAGACCTTAATATGTTCAGTATCATTGGGTATTAAACCTTACATTGAAAATCTAATAAAATAAATCCTAATAATAAATAAATGTAATAACATAAGATCCTCTGATCTGTCGCTTTATTGACAGTTTTCCTTTATTTTATGTTAAACGATAATTTTTTACTTTGCTTTTTATTCCAATGAAGAGTTTATTAAAATACACATTTCCATTAAGGGATTGTCATAATGTTTTATTTACACAACTGATTTGTATGCTAAATGGGAACACCATGTTTTTTTTTCGGTTTTAAAAGTAAATTTCTCCATTAAATCGAAACAGAATCACTACTTTTAACATTTCATTCGAAATCTGATTAAATTTGCAAGTTTTTGTGAAATTTGCAGGTTTGTGGATGGTTTTTTCAAAAAACGGTAATATAAGACATTTTAACTTCCCTAAATAAGTTGAAGTTCTTTTGATCCCAAGTTTGTATAATTCAAGGTTACATGTACTCTGTTCTTATAGAAAATTTAATGCTAAATTCGAAAATGTTGTCAAAGTTTGAAAAATATTTAAACGAAATGGAGATATTACTGCTTTTATGGTAAAAAAAACGTGGTTTCCTCAAAAAAGTCTTGATTTATCGTATATCTTCATCGGATTGGAATGGAAAGGTAAAGTGTGCAGCATTTTTCTACATTTTTGATCTAGTTTCACCCATTTTTTTTTCCACTAAGAGGTACTCACCCTGTATATATATGGATAATTTCTTGACTGTTACTATTATATGTTTAATAAGGTTCTTGAGGTTCAGTGAATCAATAAAAACAACTATTTTGGCGACGTTTCGAGAATATATTATTTTCATAATCATGCCAATGTTACTGGTGGATATGCTATGGTATCTACTAACTCTTTATAATTTAGTAGTAGATACATATATATTACCTAAATCTTACAGATGGATCCATGATAAAAATACTATGGTTGACTGTATGATGTAATAGTAGAGAAATTGTCAGGGGTGCAGTCAGGTATATTTAACACAGACAAGATTTTTAATTTTAAAAAAAAACATATTTTTGGAATGCCGGTGAGGTGTAATTTGGAGGTCTTCTTCAATGATGTTGTTTATTGGCCATGTCAGACCACAATTACCCTGAAGAAGATCAGGGCAAGGCAGGTCGAAACGTCGGCACTCTTAGTATATTTTTTTTTTTTTTTAAATTAAAAAACTTGGATGTATTAATTCCAAGCATCCCTTTCCATTTCTCTACTACTAAAGATGAATCGTAAATATGTTTCACTTTCTTTTATCTTTGAGGAACTTATTATTGCTATTAATATGATTTATTTTTCGCTTCACGCGGAATATAAATAAGCTAATCATGTTATCATTATTAATATCTGCGTCCATTTCACCTTACAAGATCAATTACGTATATATGATATCATGTTAAAAAAACATGATACTTCTTTCTTATTCTATTTTGTGATCAAACAAAGCATAGGTACCGTCATAAAAAAAGGATATAAATTCTTATAAAGAAAATTGCTCATCAGATTTTGTAATTTTGTTTCATTAGCCTGAGGAAGATAAACATTTCTCTATTAACTTGTGTTTCTATTAAAAGCACACCCCTCTGTATATTTTACCTAAAAGTAGAGGCTTAATTGCCTCTTTGTTATTTCGGACGAGAAAAAGGAACGAAAAAACATTTTATACTCTTTGAACCGCAAACTGATATAATGAAGAGAACCCTAGAATGGGATCGGTTAAACAAAGAAAACATGTCCTACAAAAGCAAAAAAAAAAATACCAAAGCCCATTAAAACCATTGATTAAAGACAACTTTTTGACACCGTATCACAATAACTTTTATAACAAAATATAATAGTTAATTATATTTCCTAATTATTTCAATAAAACATTTTTTATTTCCTATTAATAGAATTATAAGAAGCCAAGTTCATATTATGATTTTGTGTTTATATACTCAACAGCAAAAAAAACCGGACACTCAGATTTGGTCTCATAATTTTGTAAATACATTAATCTTTTTAATTTATGGTAAGAAATGGTTTACTTATAAGTTATTCAAACAAAATCTGCCACAAATGAATAATTTTCATTGATCAATAACAAAAAATTATAAAATAAAGAAAAAAATAATAAATTAACACATTTTTAAAAAACTTTATTCTTCAATTTTATCAGGTTTTCTGACAAGGGGTGTTCTTCTAATAGTGGGTATTTTCCCCTCTCCTACGACGAAAGGCGCTAATCCTGTAAGGCATAAAAGAAATTAAAACAATTCAATAAATAAAACAAAAGTAGAATTTGAGAAATTTCAGTTATAGGAATTATTTTTTAAAATCAAATCCACATTCTTTCAAGACATGAAGGTATGTATTTATCACAAAGCATTTTTTTCTGTGCCATTTCACAACGTATTTAACAAAATTATGAGACCAAATCTGAGTCTCCGGGTTTTTTTTTTTTGCTGTTGAGTGTAGATTCATATATATTTCTATATTTTCTTTTTTTTTTTATTACTAAAAAACTTGTAGGCTTCTTACAGAAACACATGTAAGAACCCTGGAGGGTGTTAAATGCCTAAACGTTACTGTGAAACATAGTTTTCATGGTAAAAATGAAGCTATGGGTACACATAGCTCGATTGCCAGTCCCTTTGGAACCAATTAGTAAGTGCCCTTTACAACCGAAGTATGTTCAAACACTCGGGGTCCAGTTCTAGATCCACCAATTATGGTTGATTAGGGTAAAAGGCCTATATATCTCCGAAAGAGACTGTTCGTGGACCGAACTTTTGGTAGGCTTTCTAAATCCCAAAAAACTATAGCACGATATCCAATTAAAATATGGGGGCAGGTTCATCCTAGTTGATTCCAATAAGCTGACGAGCTTCACTTAACTGATGGGTGTGGGTAGTAGGTTTCATTCAGTAGCCTGACATGACCGGAAAGTGTTCTGTTTTAAAAATTGGTCACCAAACTTTAATCAATACGGCTAGAAAAAACACCCCATTTTCAGAAAGATATACCTAAATTAAATAAAGTAATTAATAAATTACGTAAGCCATGTATGACATGGCTGGCCTTAGTTTCTCAATCTTAAAGAACCCTACTGTCAAGACTTAATAATCATCGAATGGTATGAGAACTTTCGAATCATACAGATCTATGTTCTGATTCATATACCCCGAATTAAGCTTAAAACAGTATCAAATGTTTATAAATGTGGCAAAGATTTCTTATAAAAAATGAAATGAAAAAATCTTCAATCTGAGACACATTGTCTACAAATATAGCTAACTCTTATCTTAGCATTGAGACCGGATGTATTCATTTATAGATGAAATTTTCAATAGAATGTCAAGTCTGTGCTGATGACGTTTGGAAAGTCCAGGACTTTAAAAGGATTAGGACCTCTTGGGGAGAACTCGAAGAGTTTATAAAAAAAAATCAGATATTGATCGAGTTATATTGTAACGTTCTATAATAAATATGATGTAACTTATCGCTTTCCAGCCTCAAATGATAATATTTACTGTGACAAGAGGCTCTCATTATAAATAATTAACCCTGCCTATTGCAGACACAGGGCTCATGTCAGTGACTTATAAAATTCCATAATTGAGTAAACCTGAACCTGACGTTCCATTGAGAAGCAGGAGAGAGCTGTATTATAATGACTCTATGATAATTTCAAAGTCCTTTAAATGTTTAAATGTGACCGCTTACTCCGCTCACAAAAGCCTTTATAAGCTCTACTAAGTTGTCAGGATTATATTTCCTCTGGATTTCATCTCATTCTCCTATTAAATGCGTTCTATTAAAATTTCATCCAACCCATGGAATAGGAATTATGTTGAGCTTAAGCGCACTTGAGCACGTGTATTAATGTATTAGTTTAATAAAAAATGTTACTACAAAAAAAAAAATTATGAAAATAAAAAAAAGAAAGACATGCTCTTGATGACTATCATTCTCCTGGTATGCAAGGACTCATGATACAAAATATTCATATTTTGAGAAATATAAAGACATAAAACAATATTCCTGTAAATCTGTAAAAAAAAAAAAAAAAAAAAAAAAAAAATTGTTTTTTAATGTCCTTGTAGCGCAGACGCTTCGCTAATTGATATTATTAAAGCGTCACAAATTTCAACCTTTTCTACGTTTCATAAACATATCTCTTGAACAGCTGATTTTAATGAAAAGCTTATTTTCGAAAGTTCAAAAGGAGGGGAAAATTGTGATTTTTTAAAATGTTTTGACGCTACCAAATAGTGAGCAGCCTAACGACAAAGTCCAATTTTTTTATTTTAGTACACATGCACAACACTAAGAACGTATAAAACAAATAACACCACTCTACCGTTTGTTTGTTTATTTTGTTTAACGTCACTTTATGCTGCTATGGCTAATCGGACGATGCTACGGTGGGAGTCTAATTAGGATAGGGATCTTTAACGAGTACCTGACATCGCACAGGCTCAGGACCCCCCTTTTACGTCCCTTCCGAAGAACAGCATAGCTAAGGATTTTTTACTCCCTTTAAAATATCGTAAGGTCATCTGCTGGGCTGCGAACCCGCGATCTTGGATTAAGTAGGTTGCTATGCTAACCACTACACCACAGGTGATCCCTACACCACTCTACCTTTTGCATACCATATGTAAAATTTTAGTGGAATATGGACTAATTTTAACTGTATGTTTGCATAAATATGTTTAGTCAGCTATTTATATTTAGAAGCATTAGCTGAAATAACACTATATATTTTTTTTTTTGTTTATAGCAAACTAGCTCACCCTTAAATCAGTTCATTATAAAGTTTGCTCTAAACATCGTTGTTTAGGTCTTATAGTAAACTCATGAAAAAAAGAAACAATAATAATAATAAATAAAAAAATAATTTGACTTTTTTAGTAAATTTGAAAGCCTGTAGTATCTTAGCCCCCATTTAGGCTACAGAGCTGATTTTCCTCTAAATTTAGTCAAGTTTTACTTTGAATATAACAAGCTGTTCTTGAAATTCAGCCGTTCAATGGATATTTCGGTAAAACGTAAAAAGCAATTAATTGATTGTTGCTTATCTATAATCTTTCTTTTGATAAATGGAAATTCCGATTTTATTTTTTCATGTCTTTGCATACATTTTCTTCTCACGAAAACACGTGGTATTCAGAACGTTGGGTTTTGTACATCTCCCAATTATGTTTTTATTGGTATTTTTAATTTATTTATTGATATTTACAACTGTATTAAGTAATGCAAGGAATAATTATTACGGTAACTTAAAATAACTCCATTGGTAACAATCGAATTAAAAGTTGGAAGACTAATGAATACAAGTGGGTTTGAGAAAAGGCGTCTAGTTTGGGACCACATCAGCAGCATATGATGCATTATGATCGTTTTGAATACTTTTCTGGTATAAGGTTTTGGATTGCATGGATTGGATACGAGATAGGTTGTATGGTTTAGTGGAGCCCCGAAGACCAATTCTGTATGTCGAAAGAGGTTTTACATATTCTTGTGTTAATTAGTATTTTATAATTGATTGGAAGCTTAGAACATTGGCCTAGAAAATGTTGAAGTAGTGGAAAACAATATCGAATATTTATTTTATAAATTTAAAACCTCTAATTCCCCTGCATCTTATACTCTAATAGCTTAGTCATTTAATTAATCAAGATTACTAATCAAGCAGTTACAATGTTGAGTTGGACTTCGTAAAAGTTTCCATGGTTAAAGTGTTATCCCAACTTCCTTAAAAAATATATAAATTTAATTAAAGATTGTATAATTAAAGAACTATCTCAATAACATACATCATCTGCACATTTATACTGGATCAGGTTTATAATGTTCAATTCTAGATTGAAACAAAAACCAGACATACATTATTTCCTACTCTTATTTAAAATAATTTTTTTAACAGTTTCATAGTGTATAAGCTGTATAATATTTTATAGTTATGTTGATATTTTATACATGCATTGGCCTGTTATTCTTTAGTATGAGGGAGCTATTGTTTTTCTACTGAGGGGGTGATGTGCGTGGAACGATTTGTAAATGTACCATGTCTGGGTTTTTTATCGCTCTGGGAGGTCTGGATGGGATTTCCACTCTTCTTTTCTTCCAGCAATCCTATAAATTATAAATATCTATTCCAAGTAAATCCTAAACCATAAATATGTATAAAATGGTAATATCATGAATATTTTTCCAAACATCCCATATGAATCCATAATATATTGTACTTTATCAACCTCAATATTTACAGGTAATAATTCAAACTATATTTATATATATATATATATATATATATATATATATATATATATATATATATATATATATATATATATATATACCAGGTATGCAAGTTTAAAATGTCGTTTATTTCTTAAAATATATACACAGTAATTTAAAAAAAAGTATAATATATTTTATTCAAAGTACTGACCCTCGCTTTCTACACATTTTGTCCATCTCTCGGGCAATATATGGATACCATTCCAAAAGAATGCTTCATCTTTATTTGAAATCCATTCATCGAGCCATTTTCGTACGTTTTCGAAATTGTTGAAGTGTTGCTCCGCCAATGAGTGTCCCATCGATGAGAAGAGGTGATAATCAGAAGGCGCCAGGTCAGGTGAATACGGCGGGTGGGGTAGGAGTTCCCAACCAAGCGAAGAAATCGTTTCCTTAGTCAATCTGGCTGAATGTGCAGGAGCGTTATCATGCTGAAGAATGACTTTGGCGTGCCTGTGAGCCCATTCTGGGCGTTTTTCGATCAATGCGTGACTCAAATTGATCATTTGTTGTCGGTAGCGCTCGGTATTGACTGTTTCGCCGGGTTTGAGAAGCTCGTAGTAGACTACTCCCTTCTGATCCCCCACCACACACACAGCATTGTCTTCTTCCCAAAACGATCCGGTCTTGCACTCGATGTGGATGGTTGTCCTGGCGTTACCCATGATTTTTTTCGTTTGGGATTCTGAAAATAAATCCATTTTTCATCGCCAGTTACAACTCGATGCAAAAAACCCTTTCTTTCGTGGCGTAAAAGCAGCATTTCGCACACAGTTTTTCGTTTTTCCATCTGTCGTTCGTCCAATTCATGTGGAACCCATTTTCCAACCTTTTGAATCTTTCCCATAGCTCTCAGGCGATCGGAAATGGCTTGCCTAGTGACATTCAACTGTTCTGCCATCATTTGTTGGGTTTGGGTATTGTCTTCGTCTAATAAAGATTGCAATTCGAAGTCCTCAAACTTTTTTGGTCGATTTTCTCGTTTTTGATCAGTAACATCAAAATCACCACGTTTGAAACTTTGAAACCAACGTTCACATGTCCTGACGGTTGGAGCAACATCGCCATAAGTCTCAACAAGAATTCGATGACATTCAGATGCCTTTTTCTTTTGATTAAATAAGAAAATCATGACATGCCGCAAATGCTCTTTATTTGGCTTAAAATTAGACATTTTTAACACCAAAGAAAGGTATGATACGTCCACGTAAACGACTTAAAAACAACTGACTTTTGTAAACAAATGACTAACAAACAAAATAGCGTTTAGAGATAAGCAAATCCTTCAATAGGCTAAGAGCGCATTCTATTGGAATTAAAACGACATTTTAAACTTGCATACCTGGTATATATATATATATATATATATATATATATATATATATATATATATATATATATATATATATATATATCTGACAAGATCCGTAGTTAGCTTGAAGTATTTTTTAAGTCTTCTCAATATTCCCGCCAAATCTATATTTTAATTTATCTTTTATTATTATTTAAAATATTTTTTTAATTGGGCTTAACTCCAACTAGGGCAGAAAGGAAGGGTTATCTTACAGGTTAGTAACCTATTCTAGTCAGAGTTCGAAGGTCAAGATTCATTTCGTAGGCCCGTCACGAAATAAATTTTAACCCACCCAGGTGTAATTCGAACCCACGACCTTCGATACCGATTATTTAAAATGGTGAGTTATATTATGTTTGTAAAGTGATTACTTGTTTGATAGTAGTGACTACATTTTTTTCTTTAAACTCTCATGGGCTTAGTGAGAGTGAGATCGTGGTTGTGACTGACTATTAGTCCAGTCTGCGATTACTAGAAAAAGGGGTTCTGCTACCGAAAGGTCTCAACATTAAGATTATTTAGTATGTTGTATATATAGGGCGTTTCCCTCTTGGAAGACCAAACATAAATAAAAATATCGCAGACCGCACCTTTTCTATTCCAATCCGTTGCAAATATATGATAATCAAATAAATTTTTGAGAAAAACCACGTTCCTTTTGCACTGAAAATCTAATAAAATAACAGACTCCTTTGTGCTGGTGTCACTTTATTAACAGCAATAAACTTTTTCATTCCTTTTTATTCCAATGAAGAGTTAATATCTTTTTAAATACAGATATTTACTAAGCAATCATCATGTCTTTTTTACCCGTGTACCTGATACTTAAAAACACCACATTTTTCTGGTTTGAAATCTAACTTTCTCCTTGAAATCGACACGGAATCAGTAATTTGATCACACCATTCGAAAGCTAGGTAAATTTTCAAGTTTTGTGGATTAGTTTTCGAAAACCGTTGAGCGCTGTAGTATAATAAGGAATTGTAACTTTCCTAATTAAGGTGGAGATCAAGATCTTAAGTTCCCAAATTTGTAAAACTAAAGCTTATATTTACTCTGGTCTTATATGAAATTTAATGATAAATCCGAAAATAGGATCAAACTTAGGAAAATGTATGATCAAAGTGGAGATAATGCATATTTTGTAGCCAAAAAAATGTGGTTTTCTCAAAAAAATCTTTTAATTATCATTTATCTGCAAAGAATTGGAATATGCAGCATTTTTCTTCATTTTTCACGCTTTTCAAGTTTCACGCAATGTTTTCACACAAAAAGGTAATCACCATGTATATAGCCAGTAATAAAGTCATATGTTTTGAGGACTATATGGAAAACGTGGTAGAAGTGAGAAATCGCTAAATTTCCGACTATACTTCGGTTTTTGACGACGTTTCACTGAAAAATGTGTTATCTTTTTTTTTTTAAATGCTGAATTTTCTACAGTTTTAATAACATATTTGTATTTGGAATAATTATCAAGATATACTGCTTGAAAGTAATAATCGTGAAATCCTGGTGTACAAACAAGGAAACAAATATTAAATATTCTTAATATTTATTTTTCATTTTTTTTTTTTTTTTTTTTTTTTTTTTTTTAATAAACTAACCAATGTAAACTTTTCAAACGATCAATAATTAGTTTGTGGTGTATGTAGTTAGTAAAAGTATAATATACCACCGTTAAAAATATTTGAATTATTCCAAACATTACAATGATTTTTATGTTCTCTAATCACTAAAAAAAACTTTTTGAATAAATTTAATTTTTTTTATTATAAAAATTATCGATATAGCATAAATTTGGTTCATTACTTTTGAAGCAAGAACGTCGATTTTTTTCTGGTTTTGAAAATTATTAATGCAATTTTTTTTAAAATAGTTACAAACATGAAGGGTGCAATATTTTGAATAAAAGATGTTTCTTTTTTCAGGGAATGATTTGATTTGATAGAAAGGACTTATGTCGCAAGACATGCATAACCGAGGAGAGAAATTGCTCTTCATTCACAACATAGCAGAGGAGAGTCAATAATGAAAAATGGACGATTTTCTGCATAGCAATACAAACAAAACTACAAATACATTTAATTTTTGTTTTTTTAATAAAATCGTGTCAGTTATTTTTAGTAATTAAATACAGTAGAGCGTCAATTATCCGAACTAATGCTGTCAGGTGGTTCGGATAATCGAAATTCATGATTATGTGTAAACAGCTTCTTCAAACAGTTCACTTTTCGCTTTTTTCAAAGTTTTACGACTCACAGCTCCCGTCTCGCTGTAAAGATAATGGGGTACCTGGTGATTGATTTAGAATTTTTTTTTTTTTTCACTTTTTTTTTAGCCACGTAACGATTTCCATTTTATCTTTAAATGAAAAAATCTTCCGTTTCCTTTTTGTTAGCATGAATGATGACGGGTTAAAACAAAAAGTAATCACTACGGCGGTGTATACCTCACAAAGAATGACTTAAGAATTAGAGTAAGATCTATTACCAACCAAATGATTAGGAAGATACTGAGAGAAACAAACGAAATGGTCTAATTAAGTATACAGTTCTCAATAAACAAAAATGTAGGTATGTATAGAAGTTCATTTATTGCAGTTTCTGAGAAATATTTTATCCCTTATTAACATGCATGGAAAAATAATTTTGTTTTTCATTTAATTTAATTTTTAAATAAAAATAATTTTAACAATACAAATAAATAATTGTATGATCAATTTAATTAAAATTACATTCCAAAAAAAAAAAAAAAAAAGTTCCATTAATTGAACGTTCCGATAACTGACATTCGGAAAATCGATGTTCCACTGTATTTCATTCTTTGGTAAAATTTCCGATTCCCCGAAAAATTATCATAATATGTTTATTATTAATATATCTTGTGCTATAGCTTTTTTTCTATATTTTTCTTTCCTATACTTCATACTTCTTTTTTTTTAATACCTCATCCAATAACTATTTCTGTTTATGCTCTATATTAGATATGACATTTGCTTGAGGTAACGTTGCTTATGCACTGGTTAAAGTTTAAGGGGACATTAACATCTAAAAATCGATGGGTTGGAATTTTTTGCCTATCAGGACATATCAGTAAACTTAGCGAATAAGGCGCATGTTTCATTTTTAAAATGTGGCCCCCAATCCTGGAACATCCCGCTCCAAGACACAATACTCCAATGCCAGATAAAGGAGGTTAGTGACTCCAATTGACGCAGACAGTCGTGAGCCGGGAAAATAAACACAACTCTGCAAAAAGTAAGGCAACTCAGCCTTCGCCGTGAGCCCCATTATGTAGGAATCCTGGGTCCCATCCCGATCCTCGGGTCGGAGAAATTGGTGTGCATAAATATTTAATGTCATGAGCTATGTTTTGGTATTTTCTTTTATTAAAATGGATTATAAATGAAGCATAGGTAATCCGATATATTGTCAAAAGTACTAAATTGACAATTTTTTTTTTTTTTATTAATATGGTTCGCACACTTACTGAATAAAAGTCAGGTTTCCAGAGATTTCGGACTTAAAATCTACTAGTATACACCGGTTTATGATAAAGTAAATTTCTCGATCAATAAGCAAGACGACTTAATATATCTATGCTGTCAGTTCAAAACTACAATAAATTTTATCCCAGATTACAAGAACGGACCAGCGTACTTGTAAATTTACTAGTAACCATACAGAGAAGGCAAAAAAAAGATGTTAGTTGACCAACCTCTAAAACCAAGACAAATTCAAGACATGAGTTGATGGATATTGCTCCCCATGTAGGGTTGCCATCTGTCCGGCTTTAGCCGGCATGTCCGGCCAAATATTTGTGTGTCCGGCCTGTCCGGCATTTGTTAGGCTTTTTCGTCTTCTCTTTGAAAGTAACAATTTTATGGCGTGGCGGAAATGAGACTGTGTTCAGATCTTGGAAACTCCTTCCCCTCTTACCTTTTGAACTACGCACTCGCGCGCAGTTATTTTCACCACTAGGATCAAGTAACACAATCAGTTCTTGTGTTTTTCTGCATTATTCAGTCAGTGGAGACCGAATTTTCGGTGAGTTAATTTTATAACTTCTTTTACGTTGCACTGTTATGTTATTTACAAACCTCAAATACAAGTAAAACATACATCATTTTCTTTCAGAACTCACTATGTCGAAAAGAAATTGTATATTTTCTGATACCCTACAAAGTCAGTATAAGATGTTTAAATCTGGGAAAGAGCCATGGTATGCAACATGTTTAATTTGTAACCAAATAATTTCAATAGCTAATAAGGGCAAAGCTGACTTAGAAAAGCATTTAAAAGCCGAAAAACATAAAATGAAGATTCGTAGCAGGCTAAGAATTTATGGATTTTTATTATTTTTAGGAACATTTCAGATTGCTTTATAATTGGCTTTTTAATTTTAATCTATTTACTTTCTCCTTAGAAGAGTGCATATATTTTTATATTTGTATAATGAAAACTTTTAGTTTACTGCTAAAGTGGAGCTCTAATTTATTTATTTTTGTTTTATATAAGTGAAGTCTATAGAAGACTGAAAATGGTAACGGTTCGGATCGGCGACACCACCAAACTAGGTTGACCCGCGCTACACCGACCAGTTCGATCCTTACGCTTCACTTCATGTTTACATTTTTCGATAGTTCATTCCTATAACCTCACATGTAAACAATCACTTCTACAGTTTCAACTTGGATTGTGTTGTTTAGTTTGTTATATTGATATTTAGACTTCTTAAATCTAAATAAGTGAAACAGAAGTTCACAAAATGAGTTTCATAAAGGATTAAGTGTTTTATAAATTCATGTTTTCTTATTTCATCTAATCTTATGTGTAAAAGTGTTATAAAACTTAAGAAGATTAATTTGTACATGGATTTGGTGTTTTACATATTTATATTTGTTCTATCAATTTAAGTGATAAAATTTACAACTTGTAAAAGTGTTATGAAACATAACAAGATTTATTTGTACATAGATTTGTTTTTTTTTTTATATATTTGTATTTGTTGTTTCAATTTCAGTGATAAAATTTCAGTATACATATTTTGTGAATGGATTCTTTGTCATCCATATTACTTTTTGTGCTAAAGTGAGACAGATTGATTCAATAAAACATATCAGTTTATAAATAAATGTGAGAAAGTATATCACAGGTTTTTTATGTTTTCTTATTTCCACTTCCCATTAGAAAATATAGCAGAAATTAATATCTTCACTTTCAACTAGGATTCTGTCTTATATTATATAATGGCTTATAACATGGAGAATTGACAATGTGAAAATAATCATAGATTAAGAGGTAAATGACACATTACTATATAATTGTAGAACTATTGGTATAATGTTATAGATTAATGTGTTTTTAAAAAAAATTAGAAGCCTGATGATGAAACATTATCACCGAAACATGTAGCTACAAATGTTAAATAAATAGGAGTTATGCCAAATAAATACTTAAGGATTCTGTCTTTTTTATATTTATAATTTGTTATTTTCACTTCTCTGAGAGAAAGTTCATCAGGAATTAACTTTACTGGTAGTTCAGTAGTATATTAATTGTTGATTAAATTAATATTAATTCAAAATTGATTTAGTGTCTTATATTTCGATATTTCCACTTTAATATTTTCTTATTCCTCATTTTAATATTAGAAGGTAAACAGAAGTTAATATTACTTTGAACAGGGATTTAGAGTTTCTCAGTAAATGTAGGAGAATAACCTTTCTCCTCTAAAAGCAGCGACTATAACATCGAAATATATCGGAACAAGGTTAGAATCGATAAAAGGTATTCTGAGCGGGTTTAGGGGTTGGTGTCGCCGATCCGAACCGTTACCTAAGTGGATAATGTTATAACTAAAAACTTAAAACTGTATTATAAATTATGTAATATATCTTTGATTAATTAAAAATTATTATGTAACTTATCTTGACAGAGTTTTTTTTATTATTGACGTTATTTCCAACTTTAAAAACGTAAATCCTACTTTATAAAAGGTATGTTTGGCTTTTAAAGATAATGTCCGGCTTTTGTGGCAAATGTCCGGCTTAATACAGCGCCAAGTCCGGCTTTTGTATTTAAGGAGATGGCAACCCTATCCCCATGTGCTTTTCAAAGCTTGTGCATTTGGATCTCGATTAACCGACGTGGTTGCAACCGAGATAGGCTCAAAGAACCAAATCCTCGATTAGTTGAGACCTCAAAAAAGAAAAGGAAATACGTAACAAAAAATAACGTAGGAAAATAGACGTAATACAAATATCTATTAAATAGCAAAATAATACTTATTATGCATGTAACAATAATACACATAAGAATTATTATTACATAAGTTAATCCAAAAGCTTATAGCATGAAATAAAATCACTAATTTTCTTTTGTTTAAATACCGATATTCTATATGTCACCACACGACCTCTCCATTTTTCTAATCACCATAGAATGGTTTTGTATCAGTTCTCCCTTCTCCAACCCAGCGAACACTTCTTTATGAGAAATTGCTGATGACGATTCATTTTCCTAGTTGACCGGATATAGCCTCATCTCTTGTTTGGCAATCGAATGACTATGAAAAAAAAAAAAAAAAAAAAATAATGCCCAATAATATGAAATAAAAAAATAGAAGGCTCAGTTGATCTAGTCTCAGTTAATTAAGTCCCGAGTGTATTTAGAAAATATCAACAGCCTGATATCTATAATAGTATACAGTAAAATATGTCTTAAACGGAATGCTTTAGATCCGGCCATATTTTTCCGGCTTGACAGATTACCTTATTAGACAGGTTCCTTTTTAGTTTCCGTTTTTTAGTTACTAGGGATTTTGTAGGAAATATTCTGTAAAAAAAAGTTATACTAGTTGCAAATCTCTAAACGCAGCAAAATAACCTCAAAATTGGGGCGCTTCTCCCTCCACCGAGCGCGATGCGTCCCTGTTTTCGCATATCGTAATGAATTCTTTGATACTTTAGCTATCCAATGGTATAATTTAATTTTGGATATAGAGGATAGATTCGAAACTACAACGCCAAACTGTGTCCCCCCGATTTTGTTATCATTAGGGTTTTTGGATTGCCCCCAAATGGTAGCAAATTTAAAGACGTATTCAAGTCAAAAATCCGGGTTCATAGTAATTAAATAAATTTTTCACTTATAGCCTTCTATTATTGTGTGAATCATTCTTAGACCGTAAAAGTATCTAGAGTATCCAAAAATTTTATTTACCATTATATTGTGCCGTTTTTTTATCAAGCCATCCACAAGATTCTTTAAAATTTACATTACCTATTTTTTGGGGGACTTCCAAAGCTTCTTTTCCTTCCAAAGTTCATTAATGCCATTATCAGAGTCAAACTTTTTATCCCATTTTGACTGTCCTGCTGCCCCACTTAACCACTGATCCTTAATTTTATATTTACTTTCAACGGCTTTATAAACTTGTGATTCCCCGATTCGATATTCTTCAGCTGAAAGTTTTGCCGATGCTTCGTTATGACATTATTATGTAAAGTATTATTTCAATATCCTGATCGTCAGAGACTACTTTGACACGCTCGAATGAATATTGTTGAAAAGTATTTATAATTAAAATAGGACAGAAGATACAAATAATAAATACAAAAGCTATCAGGGGGGCATTTACTCGAGTAAATGAGTAATGAGCAACTGGTGAATTAATGAGCGGAGGTAAAGTGACGAGGAGATTAATGATTACTCAGGGTCATGAGTGATCTGCTGGGAGTGATCATTCTTAAATTTTGAGTAATTATTAATTAATCCACTCTCCACTTTTAATCATTGGGGAACCCATTATAATTTTGTATGCCATGATCCCAGATAAATTCAATCTATTCTTAAATTCCAAAAAAAAAGTTTGTTTTTTAAAAATTGTCAAACAATTTTATCTTTTTGTGAACTTACAGAAAAAGCTCCAGAGAAGAATTTTAATCAATCCACCAACTTGAGATGGTCGGGAGTAAGTACACCACTTCTAAGTTTCGAGGACTTACAATTAGTAAAAAGAGTACTATACGTGCATATAGTGATGTGAAATTCCCAGGAATTTAAAATCGAGGAAATATTCCCATGGTATATTGACGGCAATTTTCCCAAAATTCAGAAATTCCCAGGAATTTATGGTTAATTAGCAGGATAGTTCAAAAAACTATTGGTCAAAATCAATTGGTAAAAGCACTAATTATATGGTTAAATCAAACTCAAAAACTGTAATATATTTTAAAATGAAATTATAATTAAATAAAGTTCCCGGTATTTTATAATTTTTAAAGCGAAATCGCTCAAATTAATAGGTCAATGTGGTAATTGTGCAATAAAATAAAACACAAACACTCTGATATGCTTAAAAAATATTATTATTGATAAAAAAAAAAAAAAAAAGTCAGAAAAATATTAGAATGTAAAACTTTTTCTAGGTCCCCTTGTCACTGCCACTTTCAATAGGTTTAGTTTTTTGGATCTGGACTTAACTTCCTCGTTAGGAATAAACACATTTCAATGTTTAAAGGCCAAAGAATTGAGTAAATATTAAGAATTAACCTTTAATTCCTCTCTTGTTTATAAAAACTTTAATGTGCTAAATAGTGTGGCAATATTGACAATTATTGGTCTAACAATTACAAATTGTAAAGTTGAAAAAACAGAGAATTTATAAAAATAGGTAGTTTTTGAATATTTTAGAACTAGGATGTTTGAATATGAGTTCCAAGAAGAAATTGTTTGTTAAAACATGCTTGATTTTTAAATGCTTGCGTTTTTAATAATGGTTTAGGAATCAAAATCCATTTAGTTTGTTCTGTAAATGCATGGATATTAATTCATGGAATGATAATTCTTGGATTTCAATGTATGAATTTGCTTAGTTAACCTAATTTTAAGGTTCTGTAACCGTTGGAGTAAGTGTTGAAAACATTCAAAATTCTAAAAGTTTCATAAATTCCCAATTTTCGGGAATCTTCCCGGGCCAAAGAAATATTCTCGGCAATATTCCCTTTTTATAAGTTCCCTCCCAATGGGAATATTCTCGGCCCATATCACTACATGCATAATAGTATTTATTCATAGTAATGATTCAATTGTTTTCTATATTTATAATAGTCCTAATGTTTGAATGTCCTAATGTCGTCTGTTTGAATGTTATGTTATTGCTGTTTGTTTGTTAAACAAGTTTAACAAATAAACTAATAAACTAAATACTCACTCGAATCCACTTGTGTCTCAACCTGCTTGATTGTATCTCCATTTCTGGCTATCCTCCGAGGCGTCTGAAAAAATATGGTCTCGGGGAATCTTCTTCTAATATAGAACATTCATTAGAATGCCACCAATTAGTAGTTTCTATACATGTTTTTACGTTTACATAACTAAAAAAAATTATCTGCAAAAAGCTGTTGATATAAGATGAGATACTTATTGGTTCGTTATTAATTGCGATTTGATTGACAGAAGGCTTTGATTTCGAATCCAATACCAACCGATTTGAATAATAATTGGGATATCAACCGATGGAAACCAAATCCTTATTGGTCTTGTATTGTCGATCTTATTATAAAACTGTTAAGTTACTGATTGCGTGATATTTATTTCCAAAGCCTATGAGCTTAATAGCTGCTAAACGAGTTTCTCACAATCGACCTGCCTCAATCAATTTTAAATTTCAATATAATATCGATATAATAGCATTCACACGCGAAGCAAATTAAAGGAGCCATATATCTTGAGGAATGGGATCGGTTCGGCGATATAAATATTTATCGCCGCCCGGTGCAATAAGAAAAAAAATAAACGAGGCCGGAATGGCCGGATCGTATTTAAATAAGAAGAACAAAGGGCTTTGCGGAGGAGGGTCACGACTCTCATATTAATGCCGCCTTAAATATGTATAGGGAGGTGCTCTGGTCTGCTATGTCTTCCCAACTCCCTTTACCACTCTTTACTGTTCCACTATTTCCTCGGCTGGGAAAATTTATCATCTCCGTCCCCCTTAGGTGTTGGAGAATCCGAAACAACCTCGGTGTCAAGGCCATATGTCCATGACCCTCCAGAACCGCCTGTGACGCAGAAGACTAGGGGTATCATTATAGGAAATTCGGGTGTGTTCTACCAACGCAGTAGAAGAAATAATAGAGAACAGAGATGATAAAATTAGATATCTTGGGGTTACAAACAAAACACACTACTAGAGGATCTTCCTGTCTATCTGTCACAGATTTTGTTCCAAACTTTTTTTATGATTCTATATCGAAAAAAAAAAATAGTTGTCCTAATGGACTTTTGAAACAGAGGAAAAAAACTGTGAATTATATGTGTGTGTGTGTGTATATATATATATATATATATATATATATATATATATATATATATATATATATATTTAGTTAGCGTCCTCAATAAGGTGGTAAATCGTCCACCCTTCAAAGTTTGGGTTGGGTGTATGTGTATGTGTGTTTCGAAGTCATCATAGGTTCAAACTTTGAAGGGTGGACGATTTACCACCTAATTGAGGACGCTAACTAAAAAAATTAAAAATAATAAAAGTGGATTTACCCCCTTTTGCATCTCCACGCCTCATTTTAACTATTAATTGAATTTCATTAATTTATCGATAAAATTCTTGTATTGAAGTATGGAATTTAGCATTATCTCACGCATAGCAGTTATTACATGGCAGTAGTTTTTAACCTGGTTAAAATTGCATTGATTAGGTGTTTGAAGTGTATGTAAAAGCATAATTAGACATCCAATTTATAATTTTAATGTATGATTTCGTAATCCAGGTGTTATTAAGAAATTATTGCTAATAAAGGACTGCATTTTCAATGCATACAACTAATGGCCCATTAATCACATTTTACTCGGAATATTAAAAACAAAGGGATCGACATTTTGATTTGGAAATACTTTTTAATTGGGCAGAAATAAATTTATAGAACCATTTGGTTGGATTTAAATTTCTAACCACATAACTATATGACAGTTAAATTATGTCTCTGTAAGTGTAAGACATAAATAATACAAAGTTTAATACAAAGTTTGTATTTGTATTTGTATTGTATTACAAACTATTATTATAAACCTTCCTAGAGCTATTAAGATGTTGTCCTTAAAATGTAATACGTGGTCTAATTGTTTTACCATTGCAAATTGCAGAATAGCCACATATCGGTCGATTTTTAAACAGCACTGGGATCCACATGTCGCTCCATCCATTTAAAGGTTTTTTAGTGATAATTGAATTAAATTGATAATATAAATTTTATCATAAATTTCTAGCTCTATATAACACCATACCTTTGTAACCTCTCTAGAATGGTGCTCGCCATCTATCGGTCGATAATCAAACTTCACCGCGCACTACATATTTATAATTTTTTAGCGCAATATAAATAAAAATCTTCAAATTTTATTATTTCTGAACCTTTTGTTGGACTATGAAGATGATGTGGTTAAAATTTGGTATAAATTGGTAGTATAGCTCAGTAGTTTTCGCTGTTAGCGATCACAAACGAAAAATGGCATGACATTTTATGTAATAGTATTTATATTTTTAATCAAATTTTATAATAGCAACTATAAAACAAAATCCTTTTTCTTTTATTGAGTAGTTCTATAACCCAGGACGGGTCTGGACTTCCGTCACACTGCTCTTCTACACTCTTTCTCTTGACATAGTTCACCATCTCGTGACTCCGAAAACTTAGATCCTCATCGCCTACTCTTCTTTATCCAAATACGGTTCCATGCCACAGTTTGATTGGTATTCTGCCATGAGGTATTCTTATTACATGGCCCAGCCGTTCTATGCGGCGTGCTTCAATAAACTGGACAACATTGGCTTCCTCATATAAAGAGTACAGCTTTTCGTTGCCCACATATCTTTAGCAAGAGTTATCTTTCAAATACTCTCGCCAAAGATATATAATATACTTATAATTATATAAAGCATAAAAGTATATATAATTGGAAGTATACTTTAAAACAATTACATTCTGCAAATGTTATGGAATATAAAAGAAAATAATAGAATGAGGGAGATATCACCCAGTGGTGCACACCCCTGAACTACTGATTTATAATGCTAAGCAAGATCTCTTATCCAACCCCTCTTCAGACTTCGCCGTGTTACATCAGCTATTTCTGTTGTTACCATATTTTGTACAAGTCTGTTAACATGCCCATATAATTTATCATAAAAGCGTTTGTAGTTTTTCTGAGTGTACTTCTTGACACTTGAGATCTATCTATTCATAAGACCTTCTTAGATTTAACCTACAATCTAACAAGGAGATGTTTTGACTTGTAACTCACAGATTTCAATGCCGATTTTTGTGTGGGCAGTAGGGACCTATAATAGTGCAAAACTAGAGTTATAGCCGCCAATGAGCGAGCATTGGAGGGAGCGAAAAAAAAATGAAAATCACGTTTTATTTTTTTTCTCAACTCTCAGGCAAGATAAAGAAATAATTTTTCACGTAAAATTGTAGTATTGTATGCTATATCTTTACCACAACCAAAACTTGATAAATAATCTCTTTAATAATAATATCAGGTTTTGGTTTGAACATGAAATCCTGCTTTAATTTCCGGATAACGGGTTTGGATTGTGGTAAAGACTATTTCTTGGATTTGTCTACAATTTCTTATATAAAATTCAATGGACCATTTCGACTATTGGTAAATTGGAGTACATCATTTTAAGGATTGGAACACTCAAAAATTTCTATTAATATAAAAATTATAACATCCCTTGATGATATCAGTAATTTAATTAGCACATTAGCTAATTCTAGTTGTGTACGTGTAATTATATTATTAGAATTAGCAATTATATTAAAGTACTAATTGTAAGAACAAAAATCGGGTGGTAATTACATGTTTTTGTTTAATATTAATTTTAAATTACTTCGTATTTCAATTACCCCTCAAACTCGTAAAAAGGTCTTAGGTTTCGCCATGGTTCATTCAAGAGCAATGGTTGATTTTTTTTTTTGGATACTGAGCCTTCTCTATCTATGCTTCATACAGTATAAAGAAAACCTACAGAAAACCATAAATCCTCATAATGGATGGAGTAGATAAAAACGATGCTTTCTTACTCTATTCAGCCTTGAAGTACGAACTATAAATCTGAGTAACTACTGCTATATTTATTTTATAGCATTAATAGTGATTATTACAAACGCATTTATTTTATTATTAACAATAATAAATAGATCATTTTTATTATCTCTTCTCTGTATAGGATTGAACAAAATATTTTTTTCCTTACTATATTTTATATTGCTACTTGTAAATTTGTTTTTCGGAGTAATCACTTAATAATTTCTAACGAGCTTGGTAAAATTCATCCAATCTAAGGTACCACATTTCCCTCCTTCTTTACGGCTTACGATTATTTCTATGAAATAATTTAAAACAACTGTTTAAAGAACAGATTCTTTCGAGCTAGTTACCAAGCATTAATAATTGGTAAGTTTGATGAAACAATTAACATAACTATGGTACAATAGACGATAATTGAAATCACAGGCATAAAAATTGTTACTTAAAATACTCAAGATGATATAGAAGGATCAATACAATTAAGATTGATGAATTAATTGCCACTTCTATTGGAATCATTTTATTAGAAAACTAGAATCTTAAACATTGAGGAGACCAAACGGATTTCTTAGTAGATAGATATTGTCCTAGAAATCCGTTTGATCTCCTCAGAACTGAAGAAATAATTCCAATAGAAGTGAAAATTTATTTATCAACCCTAAATGTGAATATTTTTGATGAAAAATTAATGCAACTTAAAATGAGCTTAAAAGCAGTTAACGAAATTAGAAAACCTGCATTATTTTCTGTAAAAACGATACAAAACAATTCGAATTCAGTCCCCGAAAACTTTATTTTTTTTCTCAGCTCTCAGTCAAGATAGAGAAATGATTCTTTCACGTTTAATTGAAGTTATGTAAGGTATTTGATATAAAAATACTTTTGTTGTGCTCAAGACACCACCCGGCTTTAGGGTGCTCAAAACTCTAAAAACATGACAAAATTCCAAGGAAATCCGCTGTAAATCAGTGGAAACTTTTTTTGAACAACTGACCTCAAATCTCGATTTAAGGCACCATAAAACCCTTATATGTGAAATTTTATCAAAATAAAAAAATATTGATTTTTTACCCCTTTTGAAGAGGTTAAAATTTTGAAGTTGAGATTTCATCAACATTTTCTACCGGCCATAACAACTGCTGTGTTCAACCGATTGCAATAGTAATAGCATCACTAGAATCAGCATACATTCTGCTTTTTATCCATGCCTATAACATTGGCATTTACTCCCGATTTTAGTGGACAAAAACTGATGTGAATGAAAAAATCCAAGGTCAGCTATAACTTGAGATATTTCAATAAGGGGAAATCCTACAACCTCCGGATTTGGGCTTAACTATGCAGTTTTAAGGCTTCTAGATGACCTTAAAATTTTGTCTTAATCGGTTGCGAAATATGTGAGATAGCGCGATTTTTTTTCAGAAATTGACAGCCCCTTGCCTTCTAAAATCCTACAAAATTTTAAAGGTAAAAAAAAAATTATTTTTGATTTCGACAAAATTAAGTTTATACATGTTTTTTGAGATGAGGAATCTGAAAGTAATATCATTTTTTAGTTAAAAAATTTTCCTCACCTATATTAATAAATAAAACGTTTTAAAATGACATATTTTTATTTCAAATTGCAAACTTAATTTTGTCGAAATCAAAAATATTTTTTTTTAAGTTTATACATGTTTTTTGAGATGAGGAATCTGAAATAATATCAGTTTTTAGTTAAAAAATTTTCCTCACCTATATTATATAAATAAGACTGATATAAAATGATCTTTTTCTATTATTATTTTAGTTTTTACACAATAAATTTCAAATAAGACCATTTAAGAAATATACACATTTTTTTAAACCAAAACCTGATATTAATATTAGATTATTCATCAATCTTAGGATTTCTATGCAATCTTAATATATATAAATTACGTGTCGCCGCCTAGGGGCCGGCTAACACCTAAACTACTGAACCGATTTTAATCAAATTTGCATACCGTGTGCAGTTTGATCCAACAAAAAAGATAGGATACCTTATATCTTAATTTATAGTCGCAATATTATTTGTATATTATCTGTAAGTCACAATTATCTGTTAGCTCTCTACGATTCTAACATATGGCGGTATAAGGCTATACTATTATATAAAAGGACAAGCAATTTTTCGTTTGTGTTCACTAACCGCCAAAAACTACTGAACCAATCTCTACCAAATTTTGACTACATCATCTTTATAGAATGGTTTAGAAATAGTAAAATCTAATGATTTTCAACAAATTCTTTATTGAAAAATGAATAATAAGTGGATAACAGTGAAGTTCAAAAATGGCGGCAATTGCCATCTACATGAAAGGTTAAAAGGTACAGTGTTACATAGAGGTGAACATTGATAATAAAATTTACTTATTTTCAATTAAATTGTTATAAAAACAGCTTTATGGAGTGAAATATACCAAATTTTAACTACATCATGTTCATAGTACTAGGTTTAGCAACAATGAAAATTTAAATGTACAATGTTGAGTGTTAGAAACGGGTTTTGCCACACTACCACATACTTTTATGGTTAGAAATTAAAATCCAACCAGATCAAATCAAATAAAATTATTTCTGTCGAATGAAAATTATTAAAAATCAAAATTCCGATCCTCAGCTGTTTAATATTGTGTGTAAAAATATGAATTTTGAACATTTAGTTGTAAGCACTGATAATGCAGTTTCTTATACCGCAGTTTCTTAATAGTCTCTGTCCATCTGGATTACCAACTCAAATATTAAAATTGAAAATTGGATGTCTAATTATGCTTTATGTTATCTTCAAATACCTAATCAATCTAAATTTAACCAAGTTAATAATGGCTGCTATGCGTGAAAATATTATCAAAAATATAATTTTCAATTGTTCACTTTAATACAAGATTTTTTATCGATAAACAAAAAATCAATTATTAGTTAAAATTCCTCGACGGGGGATGATGAAGTTATATATAAAAGGACAAGCCATTTCCGTTCGTGATCACTAACCGCGAAAACTATAGAACTATTCTGTACCAAATATAACTACATCATCTTCACAGTTCAAGGAAGGTTTAGCAATAATAAAATTTACATATTTTCTCTTAAATTACTGTTTATAAATATGTAGTGGGTAGTAAAGCGAGCGCCATTCAAGAGAGGTTACAATGATCCAGTGTTAATTATAGCTAGAAATTGATAGTAAAATTACTAAATTAAATTAATTTGTTATCCAAAAAGCTACAAATATGTGGTGTGACGTGTGGATTCCAGTGAAATTTAAAAATCGAATATGTGGCAAGCGACAATAGCATTTTAGTAAAACTAATGAACCTATATGAACCAAATTTTAACTACATCATCTTCATAGTTCTTGAAAGATTTACAATTTGAAAATTTACTATAATAATAACTTATACTATTATATAAAAGGACAAGTCATTTTTCGTTTGTGATCACTGACCGCGAATATTACTGAACCAATCTGTACTAAATATTAACTACATCATTTTCATAGTTCTAAGAAGGTTTAGCAATATTAAAATCTACTGATTTTTAATTTATATTTTTATTAAAAAAGGTTAATATGTGGACAACAGTGCAGTATGAAAATTGACCGATAGGTGGGGAGTGCTATTCTACACGAGAGGTTACAAAACAGCTTGAAATTGATGATAAAATTTACTTATTAAACTATCAAGAAAATTATTAAAAAATATTTAAATATGGTGTGCGATATGTGGATCCCAGTGAAGCTTGAAAATCGACCGATTGTGTATAGAGCCATTCCACAATAGAGTTAACAATGGTAAACTGAACCTATCTGTACCGACATCTAAATAAATAATTTTTATGATTCTAGGAAGGTTTTGCAATGGTAAAATTTAGAATAACTAAAATTTAAATGTACAATTTTGAGAGGCAGGACCGAGGTTTGCCACACTGTCATATACTTTTATAGTTCGAAATCAACATCCAACCAGATCAAATCAATAAAGTTTTTTCTGTCGAATACAAATTATTACTAAATCAAAATGTCGATCCTTTGCTTTTTTATATCGTGTGTAAAAATATGATTCACGGGCCCTTTTTTTTTCGTAAGCACTGATAATGCAGTTTATTTTCCGCAAGAGTTTCTTAATAGTCTTTATCCATCTTGATTACCAATTCATACATTAAAGTTAAAAATTTTATGCCTAATGGTGCTTATATGTAATCTTCAACCACCTAATCAGTGCAATTATAACTAGATTAATAATTACTGCTAAAAAATCATTGAAGAAATAATGCTCAACCACATGTTAAAATACAAGAATCTTATCGATAAACAAATAAAACTTTAATTTTTAGTTGAAATTATCTTTAGTTATGAGGGCGGGCGAAGCCGCGACGGGAATGCTAGTTTGAAATAAAAATATGTCATTTTAAAACGTTTTATTTATTAATATAGGTGAGGAAAATTTTTTAAACTAAAAACTGATATTACTTTCAGATTCCTCATCTCAAAAAACATGTATAAACTTAATTTTGTCGAAATCAAAAATAATTTTTTTTTACCTTAAAATTTTGTAGGATTTTAGAAGGCTAAAAGGGGCTGTCAATTTCTGAAAAAATATAAATAATTTGCGCTATCTCACATATTTCGCAACCGATTAAGACAAAATTTTAAGGTCATCTAGAAGCTTTAAAACTGCATAGTTAAGCCCAAATCCGGAAGTTGTAGGATTTCCCCTTATTGAAATATCTCAAGTTATAGCTGACCTTGGATTTTTTCATTCACATCAGTTTTTTTGTCCACTAAAATCGGGAGTAAATGCCAATGTTATAGGCATGGATAAAAAGCAGAATGTATGCTGATTCTAGTGATGCTATTACTATTGCAATCGGTTGAACACAGCAGTTGTTATGGCCGGTAGAAAATGTTGATGAAATCTCAACTTCAAAATTTTAACCTCTTCAAAAGGGGTAAAAAATCAATATTTTTTATTTTGATAAAATTTCACATATAAGGGTTTTATGGTGTGTTTAAATCGAGATTTGAGGTCAGTTGTTCAAAAAAAGTTTCCACTGATTTACAGCGGATTTCCTTGGAATTTTGTCATGTTTTTAGAGTTTTGAGCACCCTAAAGCCGGGTGGTGTCTTGAGCACAACAAAAGTATTTTTATATCAAATACCTTACATAACTTCAATTAAACGTGAAAGAATCATTTCTCTATCTTGACTGAGAGCTGAGAAAAAAAATAAAACGTGATTTTCATATTTTTTTTTTTTTTTTTTTTTTTTTTTAGTTTTGCACTATTATAGGTCCCTACTACCCACACACAAATCGGCATTCAAATCTGTGAGTTACAACAAAGTTAGTAGGTTTTTTTTTTTTTTTTTTTCTTTCTTTAAAGGACTTTATAGGAAACACTACACATTACTGTGCTGTCCGAAAATTAAACCAGTTTTATATTTATCAAATTAAAGTATACAATAAATTATTAGAATAAAATTGTACTAATTAAAACAAACTTAGTTTCCTCCAATGTATTTCTGCCAACGTGTTGGTTTCCCCGAATGATTTAAACTATTCATTAACAAATACCTGATTTCTGTAAAATTTTTATCAAAAAATTTTTTTTTTTTGTTTAAAAAGAGTTACAGGTCCTTAAAAAAAGATAGTTCGTAAACTAGAGGTCTGGAGAGAAGGGCGGTGGAGGCAAATACTCATAACTAAGCTCCAACAGTTACATAACAACGATTTATTTTGTGGCCGAGGTAGTAAAACGAAAAATCACGTTTACTTGTGAGTAAAGACTGAATTATTTCCAAGTAAGGAAATACTAAAAAAAGATAAAAAAAAACCTTTGGTTTAGGAGCTGAATAACCAATATTGACATCAAAACAAAAAAAGTAATAAAATTAAATATGTATAAACAGATTATTACACAACGCGGTAATTTAATGAAAACAATAAAGCCTGCATAATTTTCCGGACATTATATAGAAAAATATGAGCAAATATATGAAAAAAAATAGTTTATTTGTTCAATATTTAGAAAACTCAGATTTTCTAGAAATTTTGAATGTTGAAATTCGAAATCAATAACCTCACCTCCAAAAAAGAAAAAAAAATTTTTGTTTCTACAGTAAAATTGCCCGGTTATCTTGTCTATGATATAATGAATGGTATAATATGGTAGTTGACATTGAAAGATTCTAATACAAGCATATTACCTATTATTTAATCTCACTTACTCATTGTTTGTGGCTCGGCTTCTGGGTCGGGGAACCCTCCTAGAGCACACCCAGCTTCGTTTATGTGGGTACCTTAAATGGGGAAAAACCTGGCGGTTGAACGAGTATTCTGATCAAAGCTCCTCCATCTACAACCGCTGGCTCAGAAACAGTATAGCCTTACCTAAGAACTGAGTTCAAGACCCTTTATGGGTTGTAAGTGGTACAGGTTATTTTTTTTCTCGTTATTATGTCTCTACGTAGAGTAAAATATATGTTATTTCATAAGAGTTTTACATGAAAATTCATACGAGTTTTCTCGGTTATTTAAAGCTCAAGATGGCAGAACCATAGAACATCAGTATAAACTAGAATCGTACTGTTCAAATAACCAAGCCGAGAAATTTGCTGTTTTGAAAGTTACGGAATACATAATTAACGAACCTCAAAAGACTAACACACATATTATAATACATACGGACAGTAAAATTTTAATAGAGTCGATTAATAATACAGCCATACATGACTATTTGACTGACCTAATCAGACGAAATTTAATAACCATTAAGAACAAAGGAAAATGGTCTCTATAAAATGGGTTAAAGCACACTTTGGAATTGAGGGTAACGAAAGGGCCGATTACCTAGCCAAAGAGGCGGCTAAAAGTAATTTGTTACCTTCGTATAACAAAGTTCCATTATCATATATAAAGCGGGACATAAGTTCTGATATGGTTAAAAAGTGGGACCAATTGTGGGTGACCTCATCAAAGTCACAAGCTTACACAGATTTATACCTCACATTACACACAGCAATTGCAAACACATACAAAGTAACAACTACAAGCTAACACAACTAATGACAGAACACGGAAACTCTAAACAATATCTCAAACGATTTAACATAATACGATCTGACATATGTAATGAAGACGGACAGACTCAAAATTTTAGACATGTACTTTATGAATGTAAAGCATTTGAAAGACAAAGGTTTAATCTAGTAAAAAATATTATTCTCAAACATGGAACATGGCCAGAAACAGAACAAAATTTGTTCTCTAAATTTAAGACTGACTTACTCACATTTATACGAAAGATCGACTTTGACAAACTGACAAATGATGGGCAGTGAAGGTAGTTTCTTGTTGGCTTTTGTTTTGTTTTTGTTATTTCTTTTTTTTTTTTTTTTTTTTTGTGATTTTGTTTAAATATTTTTGTTATATTACTACGTTATGTACGTTATGCTAAACTAATCATGTTAACTTTTAATAACATTGTAAAACATGTAGTATGCCTGTAAGGCATGGAACATGTTAATATACAAATAAACGGTTCTTATATGGGGATACCATATAAGAAAAAAAAAAAAAAAAAAATACGAGTTCTCTCGAACCACCTGATAGAATTTTAAGGAATAATGTATGAAACACTTTAGTTTAGTTATGGTCTCGGATTCAATAAATTTTAGGCAGAAGTCGACACTTCCAGATTACAATTTTTTGCAACAAGTCTATAAAATATTTAAAAATAAAAGCGGAGACAATCGGAGACCCCTGGCATTAAGGAAGGCTCTCGTCTCTGAGTGGATAAGAAAAAAATGTGACAGTTGCCGTCCGAGAGAGTGGTCCAATATGGCTGCACTGCCAGCGGCTCACCTCCCCAGGGAAATATGACTTCTAGCCTTCAAAGATAAATGAAGTATTCTATCTGTTTAGAAAATTAAAAATATATTATATGAAACTGTCATGTTTTTTCTCTTTTTATTTTAATTTTTCTAGTACAACTAATGTTCATTTCAAAACTATCTATATTCTATTGAATGCCATATTTCAACCAACTACTTTTCGTATTCCATCTAATTAAATTATTGATACTTAGAAATAAATAACATATGATAATTTGTGAAAAAGCTCTTTTCTTGCACAGGTAGCCTTTTTTATGAAATGGGTCCCCAATTAGGTGAACATTGGTTGTGAATGTTTATATATACTGCCGGTCCAATGTTTGAGACCCTCCTCATCCAAAATAGGTTAATTAAAAGGTTAAATATCTTCAATATCTCTTCATATCCCTTTATATGTGTTATTTTTTATTTACAAGTAAAAAAAAATTCCTTTCACTTTTGAATTTTTCTCCACAATACACAGATTCCGAGATATTTCATGTTGGTAAAAAAGAGATTTATTTGATAAGAATCGAATTAAATTTGAAATGGCTCAACAAAAAATCCTGTTTTTTATTCTATATTCTGAGTTCTGATTTAATTAAACACACGTTGCTGTTGAATTTTCTAATTTTGAAAATATAACTTTCTCTCCTATCAGTAGCTGCCTGGGACATTGCTAGAATGAAGAGCCAGATGGTGGGCAGAGGATATTGTGTGTGAGCTGGTAACGGGGCGGCATGTGCCTGCTTTTTGTCCACAGTTAGCTGCGGCTATTACGACCGGTCACGTAGCAAAGCTCTCCAGGCACAAAGCTTCCAGCAATGGTCCAGCGGCGGATGTCGGGCTTCGCTCCAGTAGCTCCAGTTTTTTACACTCTCCAGAACGGCCTCATCACAATCCGCCGTTTAATTGTATAAATTAGGGTCAAGGGGACTACTTTTTGCCCCCCTCATCTAAGGCTGCTAGGCAACACGCCCGGTTGACCACGGCTCTTAAAGACCCCCAAAGTAATTGAGGACTAATGTTTAAAGTCTTTTATGAAGAGCCCTGCGGAACACCTCATGCATAGTAATGTATATTATTAACTAAGTTTAAACTCTATTGATTTTAATCATAAAAACATCGCCCATAATTAAGCTTCCTCAACTCCTTATTCAATATTATTATAATTTAATTTTTTTTTAACACACCAAACTTAAAAGACAGGACACGGCTCGTAGTTTGCGACTACACCAACATTAACTAGACAAGCGTTCAAAGCCCCATAAATTACAAAAGACTCATTTACATGATAATACAGTTGGCCTCTAACTTTCCTAGAGTGCGGGTGTGTTTAAGTGATCTCTTGATTATTAATTTTATTATCTTCTTTTTTTTTGTGTATTATCTCATGTTATTTATAATAACTTCTACAAAATTTAATGAACTCGGAAGATGAAGTAGGTGTTAATCCATTAAATACCCAAAATTGCCAACTTTCTTCTAAAACAAATGGGCACGATGTTATAGAAGACTCAAATTCTAAGAAAAGAAATCTCGAAGGCTCTCCACTAAACCAATCACCGGTTAAAAAAATGGGTAAATATTATCAAGAAATTTCACCTATAAAAATTAGCAATAGATTTCAAATATTATCTGAAACTGACCTTACAACTAATAAGCCTTGCTCATCTAAACAAACAACCGCTCAAGAGAGTATTATCACTGAAAATAAACAAGTTACACCTAACATCCCCCCAATATTTCTACATAATGCAAATAATCACCAACTTCTGTTAAATGACCTAAATTCATTGTGTATGAATCCCTTTTCAACAAAATTAGCCGGTAAAGACACTAAAATAATGCTATCATCCATTGACGATTATAGAAGAATTACTCGTTATTACGATGAAGAAAAAATCGAATATCATACTTTTTCATTAGATAAAAATAAAACTCTTAATGTTGTGATAAGAAAGGTGCCCTACTCCATTACGGATGAAGAGCTAAAATCTGAACTAATATCAAAAGATTTCGATGTTTTATACGTTTCGAGAATATTAAATAAAGAAAAAAAACCCCACACCTCTTTGTTCAGTTGCAATAGTTAATAATACAAAAGCCAAAGATATTTTTAAACTCGAAAATTTATTTTCTGCTCTAATTTCAGTGGAACCAAAAAATAAAAAACAATGACATCCCCATGTGTACCAACTGTCAAAGATTCGGTCACACAAAGAATTATTGTCGTCTAGAACCTAGGTGTGTTAAATGTAAGGATAAACATCATTTTTCAAAATGTCCCCTCAAATTCACCGATAAGCCATATTGTGTAAATTGTAATCAAGCACATGCAGCTAGCTACAGGGGTTGCCCATATTATCAAACAATAAAAAACAAAACCAACTCACCTGCCGTTCCAAGCAATATCGAAAATAAAAATGAAGAAACCCCGTCAAATCGTAAAACATTTCGTAAAGCCACACCAAATATTCCGTATTCTTCTGCTTTATCACCTGAACAAACAACCACAAGAAAAAACTAACACTGAAGACAACAGTGAAAACATATTAACTGCTATTACGAAAATAATTATTAATGCTATAAAACCTTATTACTCGCAAATAATGAAACATTTAAGCTCGTTAGTAACCTCCTTCTTTACAAATGGGCCTTAGTGTAAACAACATCCCATCGACTGTTACTAATTCCTTTCCCACCCGTTATAATAAATATGTTTATTTTCATTATATTTGCTGCATTCCTAATGTTTCTATATTTATTTTAGTATGGCCTCTGAAATAAAAAAATTAAATCTTTTAAACTGGAATGCTTATGGTATTTTTTCACAAAAAAAGTGAATTTAAAATATTTCTTGAATCAAACTCCATCGATATAGCCTGTATATCTGAAACACATTTATCAAGTAATATTAAATTTAATATACCAGGATATATAGTTTTTTGAGAAAAGACAGGAACAGCTCGACAGCCTCTGGTGGAGTAGCTCTAATCATCAGAAATAATATTAGCTTCTCCGAAAATATTATTCTCAACATTTTTAATATCGAATTTGTATCCATCCGCCTGAACTCTACTCCCAGCACTATTATCACAGCAGTATATAAGCCTCCAAATAAAAAGCTTAGAGAAGAAGAAATTCTTAAATTATTACCTCCGAATGAATTTACTTTAGTATTGGGTGATATGAACTGTAAACATATCTACTGGGGGTGTCGTAAATCAAACTCGAATGGTAGCAAATTACTAGACATTTGTTCTAGAAACAATATTCAAATTACTGCACCTACTGAACCTACATTTTTTAGAAAAGGGTGTACGCCTGACATATTAGATATTATGCTATCAACAAATATCAGCCTACCTGTAAGAACCAAAACAATAGCCGCTCTAAATTCGGACCACATCCCAATATTAATTCAGTTCTCAACCGAAACTCCTGAAATTATCACTCGGAGTTCCATGATCAAAGGATTCATTAACTGGGATACGTACAAACAATTGATAGAAGAAAATATTTGTTTGAAAAAAAAAAAAAAAAAAAAAAAAATTCCTACATGAACATGAAATTGATGAAGCCATAAAACAATTTACTGAAAACATATCATAATGCATAAATGAGTCTACAGTAAAGAAATTCCACAAAAAAATAAACAGTTTTTTTAAAAAACGTTCCAAATTCTATTCTATCAAAAATTCAAGAAAAAAAAATTCTGCTAGAAGACAGTGGATACGAACTAAAAATCCAAATTTTAAAAAAATATGGAACAAATTAAGAAAAACTGTCAAAATAGAATTGGAAAAAATTCACTTTTTCACAATATAAAAATTATGTTACAAACCTGGATCCAAATGATCAATCCCTATGGAAGGCTACGAGACGTCTGTTAAACAAACATGGAAAAATTCCAAGCATATTAGAAAATGGTGATTTCATAACTAGCGATGTGGAGAAAGCTGAAGCCTTTGCAGACTATTTTGAAAAAACATTTTCTATCCCTACAAGTGAAATAGGTCCGTCAAGAAGAAATTTAGCATATGATGAGATAAATGAATTTGTATCAATACCACTAGCGACAGCTCAACGTCCACTGGAATTTACAACTCCGAAAGAAATTTTCGAATTTATTACAAGACTTAAAACAAAAAAAAGTCCTGGTCATGACATAATTCCAGCTATTGCCATTAAACAATTACCGAGAAAAGCTATCATTTTAATAACTTCAATTTTCAATAGTTGCTTGCGGACTGGTTATTTTCCTGATTATTGGAAAAAGGCTGAACTGGTAGTTATTCACAAGCCAGGGAAAAACGTCAAACAAATCAGCAGTTACAGGCCTATAAGCCTCTTACCAATATTAGGAAAACTTCTGGAATCAGTTATAAAAAGGCGCCTAACTTCATTTTTTCAAGATATAATCATTATTTCAGATTTTCAATTTGGATTTCAGATCAGTCATTCTACAGCACACCAACTATCACGATTATCAGAATTCATAGTAAATGGTTTCGAAATGAAAAAACATACACTTGTCACATATTTAGATTTTCAACAAGCATTTGACAAGGTATGGCATCAGAGTCTTTTATATAAACTTAAATCAATAGGCACTCCAAAATATCTATATGATATTCTACATTCTTTTCTCAATAACCGAACCTTCACCGTTAGAATAAACAATACAATCTCAACCACCAGACCTATCAATGCCGGTACTCCACAAGGATCAGTTCTATCGCCCATCCTCTTCAACTTTTATCTTCACGATATCATCCAATCGTCCGAAACCTCCATAGCTATGTTCGCTGATGACACGGCAATTTTTTCGCAACACGAAAATATAACAATAGCTAGAAATACCCTTCAAACTCACCTTAACGAACTAGAAAAGTACTTTGACAAATGGATGATCAATCTAAATATTCAAAAATGTATTGCGAAAATTTTTACCCTCAGAAGACCAACAAACCCTTCTGAACTGGTTCTAAACGGAAACAGACTTCAGTGGAATCCATCTAATGAGGCAGTAAAATACCTTGGTGTTCATCTAGATCGTCACCTTACTTGGAATCACCACATCAATATTAAACTCACACAAACCTACGCAAGACTGGCAATGCTGTACTCTATAATAAACAGAAAATCCACTCTTAAACCAAAAATAAACCATCCTTGTCTACAAAACAATACTCAGGCCATTAATGATGTATGGTTGTGAAGTGTGGGGAGCTGCATCCTCTACTAAACGGAAGAAATTACAATCTTTCCAAAACAAGATCCTGAGAATTGCTGTAGATGCTCCCTGGTTTGTAAGAAATAGTCAGCTACATCGTGAATTAGAAATAGAATCAATTGACGATTACATCAAAAAATGCTACACCAGGTTTCATAGCAAGTTACCAGCGGTTAAAGGTGCAGTAGCTTTCAACATAGAAGTACAAACAACATCCCGCAGACTGAAACCAAGACTCATGCAAGACGTCTTGATATAAACACCATTACTATTTTATTCAGTATTTACTTCTTCGTTACAACACCAACTACTATTTATTACTTATTACTACAATTTGATTGTATTATTCGTTATTTCTTACTTCACTTATTTGTTTTGTCTTAATTATTATTCTCTTATAACTTTTTTTTTTCTGTTTTTTTTTTATTATTATTAATTTTTTTTAAATTATTATCATAACTATTTTTTTTTCTCTTTCTTCTTTATTTATTTACTTCATTTACTTTATTCATTTATTTATTTACTTCATTTACTGTATTTATTTGTTAATTATTATTATTATTTTATTTTTTTTGTTATTATATACTGCCTCTAAAGTTACAATTATTCAAAAATGACTCGAAAACTTATCTGTTATGGGTGTCTCTTGCAGGAGACTATACCCTTCCTTCAACTATTGTTAAACCATTATTAATATGTTAAACCATCCATGTAAGGCTTACCAGGCCGATCTGGAAATAAAATAAATAAAAAAAAAAAAAAATACATGATAATAATTGGACCGATTTAAACATACGTAGTTGAACTTCGGAGCTCTACTAAACCTTCCGGTTCTTCCTATCCACTAGTCTCACAACTTGCGTTACACTCATTGTCGATAATTCTCCGATACGTCTGCAAAAGAGATGGCCAAAAGACCTTCTAATTTTGAACTTTTATCGAAGTGCTACTGGTATTCAAAAGACAACCGAAGACAGAAGCCTGCTGCTTATTCTCTCTAACTTAAAATTGGCCATACGCTTCTCAGATTTTCTATTAAAAAAAAAATAAAAAAAATTACACACCTCCTATGGACGACTTAAGTCTTTTATACGTACAAAAATTAGGTTAATGTACCCAAATCTTTAAAATTTCAACGCATTCAGCTAAAAATGTTGAATGAATTTTTTTTTTTTTTTTTTACTTTTAATAATAATCCCTCTTTCATTGAAAATTACCGCTCAATGTTTTATTGAGCACAAGTAAAATAAATTCATTTTAAATGACTTTTAACATATATATATATATATATATATATATATATATATATATATATATATATATATATATATATATATATATATAAAATAAATTTATCGTTTAACTGTTGGAATATAACTGAGTAGCGATATCTATATTTTCAACAGCCTGGTACCAAAAGAACCCATTTTTTTAAAAAAAGACTTATTTAACCGTTCATCTTTTGTTACAAATATTGTTCGTATTAGAATTTTAAGATTTTCAGCATGACTTTGCTCTTTGAACATTTTTGGCAAAAATCATCTGTGTAGTCAATATATAAACTTATGCCATAAGACGTAGATAAATACAGTAAAAGTTTGAAAATATTAAAATAAATATATAATTACTTAAAATTAAAACAATTAAATTTATTATGTAAGTAAATAATGAAGGGTCGCGAGAAAGAACGATCAAAACACACTGTTCCAAAATTTCATAATTTCAGCTCGGTATATGGTCGCACTTCCCCCTCCCCCCAAGCCCCTATTGGATTATTGTGCATGTATTTGTTTTTATTATTGGAATGGGATTTCTATGAGGTTTGGTCTTTTTCTGTACTAGATTTGTGTTTAGGTGATGGGCTCACCTAAACCTTGTTGTGAGGAAATCTGAAAATAAGGCCATCTTAATTACAAAAGACTCATTTACATGACTGTGATTAGACTTAGTTGGACTACGATGCTGAGATTTGGGGCTGCACTAAACCATCCAAACTAGATCTTCTACTATAGAATTTTTATTGAAGTGCTACTGCTCTTTTCAAGTTTTGACGTGTTATTGTAATCGTTCTTAACACAGTTACATATATTTTATACAGTTGTAAATTTCAATAAATTGATATAAAAAAAGAAATTTATTTAATTCGTTCATAGTTGTGGGAGGAATCACCACAGACAACGTCGGTTGCAACTGAACACATGTTCATGTTCATACGTTCACTGAACTTCTGAATAGAATATCGAAGCTATTTCTGTCCAAATTTTACTTATTTGAAATATACTTGACTATGATAATCCGAAATATTAGGATGCGCGCTGACGTCAAAGGTACAACTGAATTGATATAGTTGAGAATAATCCTATAATCTTATTTATAATGTTTATAATGCTCAATATGAATGAATATCCATAAATAAATTATTATTATATAGGTGTTCTTTAAAAATAGGGAACTATAATAGATAGGGATGACTATAATTCCTATAACCTGGTATTATGTAAAAATATGAATAAGCCAGAGGGAGTTATAGAATTTTTCGACAGGACTAAAACCGTAGGATAATCTCGGATAATAGATAGTTTTTATCATAACAATCAGAAAAAAATATACTTCCCAGCCTGTTATTTATGCGATACTCGAAAATAAATTATAAACAAGATAAAGAATAATAATATTTGAAGGTTAAGGTTTTGTTTTTAATTTGTAATTTAAGCTAAAAACATGATTTCTCAACTTTCAGTGGTATGTATTTACTGACAGCGAGCATTTTCAATTGGAAAACCATGGTTCCACAATAAATTTGAAAATAAGGCTTTGAGTAATTTAATATTTCATTAAATCTGAGGTTTAATGAAATATTAACAATAAACACAAGTCTAATTTTGACGAATCCTAAATTAATAAACAAAATGATTCCTAAATTCCCATTGACATCTCATGATTGCGGGTTAAATTTCAATTTCATTTTTTTTATCATTAAACCAAAAAAAAAAAAAATTGTATGGACCCTTTATTAATATTAAACACAAAGATGTTTTGTTTTGTTAATTCCTTTTCTCACTTCCCTGAACCAAAAATTAGATCTTCATTTGCGTTTTATGAAATTGAAAACATAGTTAAGCTGAAGGAAAAAGTGTATTTACGAGTAAAAAAAAAAAAAATAGTAATCCATATTGGTGGCTCTTCTGTATCTAAGCGGGTCTTAAATTGGTAGAGGAATCAGGGGTAATGAATAAATTCTTTTAACAAATAGGTGTTCGTTTCTCTTATTAAAAAACAACACAGTACATGCTTTGAACAATGCATCATATTAAAACGAAGATTTCTTGGTTGAAATCTCACATTGTAGAATGGTAATAAGGATATTCGAAAATATTCCTACACAAAGTATACGTTCCGTTTGGATATAAAATAAATAAAATATTGCGGAAATAAATAAAACACATTTTGCCGAAATACATCTTTTACTGCCAATCCTTGTCTCGGGCTCTCTTTTATGGCTCCCATAAACTACTTCCAATATCGAAACACAAAAAACAGCTCCTAACAAATTCTATAGATTAAAATTCCCAACATTAAAAATTTATATTAAAATACGATTTCCCTAATGAGTTAGATCTTATAATAGGTATAAATTTATATCAGGCCATTGATCCACAAAAAGAATAAATGGAAATTCATTATGGCACCGAAAATATCTTTATCATCATTTGTGACACGCCATAGTAGCATTGAATATTCTCATTCATTTCTTATTGTCTATTCTCATTTACTTGTCAACATGGGAAATAATTACCTTCAATTCATTTCAAATCAAGATTGTCAAAAGGCAATAGTAAAAAACAATACTATGTGATTAAATAAATTCAAATTCAAAAAGCTGGAGAAATTTTGTTAGTCCTTTAATTGGTTTAAAATAGGAATTGTTAAAAATATATCATAATATATCAAATTAGGAACTTTTTAAATATATCTTAAAAAGAAAAAAAAAATAATATTTTCTAAAAATATGATGAGATGTAAATTTAGTTATGAATAAATTGATTTAGTGAATGGGCCTCTCATGAAATAGTAAAATTAAAGAGATAATTATGACCACAGGCAATTTCAAGTTAGTGCTGCCATCTGTTACTCAACGGTCGAAGCTTAGTCGCTTATTGTCTTCACTAAAATCGTGACTGTTCTGTTCAAAAATCGACTAAAATTTATTTTTTAGGGATAAAAAAAAAAGTTGAAAGCTATTGTCGATAAAAAAAAACTTTGAAATACATAATACATTATTTGAAAATAAAAAATATTTTTCACCAATATGAACTTCTGAATTTTGTGCTGCTTATTTATTGTACTTTTATGGTAAGTAAAATCTATTTTCTTCTGTAATTATTATCATCTTACACTGAAGGATTAAATGAAAAAATGTGTTTATTAACATAAAAATATTTCAAATAATCACATTATTTTACATGGATAAAAAAATATAATTATTAAACCATGAATATTTTTTGTAAGTAATACATTTTTAAAGGATGATTTAGTATTACTTTGTTAAAATATTTTATTAGTAATAAATTTCTAGCAATGTTTACACAAATCCTCATTGTAGAGTTGTATAGAATAAGTACATACAATATTATTTCTGTTGTCCGTTCAAGTTTCATTTTAGTCAAGAACAAACAGTACATTACTGATCTTACAATAGATTAAACATCCTTAACTTGTCTAATTCAATTATGAATAGTGTAATTCACGAGCAACAGTAGATATCAGAATATCACCCATAAAGTTTGATAAATGGTTGCAATATCGGTTTTTCGAAAATGACCTAGTAACATTGTTACTAAACATTTTCATGAAATTTTCCTATAACATTGTTACACTGGTTAGCACTTATCGTAACTTGTTTCTTTATCTCCCAACAAATGTAAAATTGATTGTAGCAGCCAATGAACCATGAAAGTTAACAGGAGTAAATATATATATATATTTTTACTATAATACATAATTCTCAATTTACTTCAGGGTCATAAACTTTAAACTATATTTATGAGTTTTATTTTAAAGCCGGATGTACTTATTATGTTCTACATTAATGTGATATGTTGTTCAGATCCAATGTTGCCAGAATGGGGAAAATGTTTTTTATATAAATCTATATTCAGAGGCTTTTCAAAAGACCACTTAAACTGTCCAATGGCGACTTTGGTTCAAATTTTTTCGGTGATTCTACTATACAAAAAAATTTAAACATTTTTTTTCTTTTTGTTCAATGGTCCCTAGGGGTAGAGAAAAAGTGTTGAAAATAATCAGTAGTGAATGCATAAATGAAGAGTAAAATGTGAGTATTGATATAAATCATTATTTTTTAGAAAAACAAGTTTTAAATCTTCAAGTAAAGCACCTTATAGATTTTTTTGTACAAAAAATAATGTTAGATTTTGCTTTAACTATAAAAAGAAACCCATATGTTTAATTTATCACCGAAAACAAAAAATAAATTCTCTTTTTAGCTGTATCAAAATTTTGAGGTTCTGCATCTAATCATCAGTTTGTTTGTTAGTTTGTTTATTGAATAATGAGAATGGGAAATCTTTTTGTTGTCATTTATAGAAATAACCATTTTGTTGCTAAAAAACTTGATTGAAAAATGAAAACAGAATTGAGATTTTTTTTGCAAATAATTTTAGTTTTATATACCAGCACTACTTCATGTGAAATAATACAGGTTTATATATATATATATATATACAGGGTGTCCCGAATTTAAATGGCAAAACTTCAGGAACTTATATGGGACCGAAAAACTAAGACAAAAAGTCCTTTAGAGATTTGCTAGTTTTTTCTTAGTTTTAGAGAAAATTCGCAAAAAAAAATAAACAAAACGAAAATGTTACAGGTAGTGATTATCACCTTTCAAAGTTTGTCAGGCTAGGCAGTGAGATATGTAAACACTTAATGTTATCCTTTACATTCTTTTATTTGTTTACATTTTTGCTTCCTTCTAGGATTATAATTCCTAAATCAGTACTCAGATATTTTTGTGTGAATAGCATCAACCACAATGCCGCATACATATTCTAATGTTGAATACGCTGATATGATTTTTGTGTATGGTTTCTGTAACGGTAATGCTTTAGAAGCGGTGCGGGAGTATGCGCGCCGATTTTCAAATAGTTGAGTGCCTAATCGACGAGTCTGTTCGTTAACTTTTAATAGACTACGAGAGACTGGGTCATTCTTAATACTAATGAAGGCGACTAATTCCAGGCAGCAATAAGAGCAGATTATCGGAGAGAAATTGTTTCCAACGGCACTTCGATAACAATCCTGAGGCTATCATTAGAAGAGCATCTGCTGCATTAGCAATATCGCGGCAAGCAATATGGCGAACTTTGAAAGGTGATAATCGCTACCCATACCATCTTCAAAAAGTTCCGAATTTATTACCAAGATTATGTCAAGAGATTGAATTTTAATAAATGGTTTCTTGACAAAATTCGAGATGATAATTTATTTCCATTAAAAATTGTATGGACCGATGAAGCTACCTTTACAAGAGGAGGAGCTAATCAAAGAAATTATCATGTATGGGCTCTTGAAAATCCCAGAGCTATTAGAGAGAAAAGGTTTCATAATGAATTTGCTATTAACGTTTGGCTTGGAATTTGGAACGGATTACTGGTGGGACCATATTTTTTACCTGGAAGATTGAATGGTATCACATGTACAAATTTTTTGGAGAACGACTTTTCTAATTATTTAGATGACATTCCCTTACAGCAGCAGATCGAAATGTGGTTCCAACCTGATGGATGTCCAGCTCAGCTTTGATATAAATTATCCACAACGATGGATTGGACGTGGAGGAGTAGTACCTTGGCCACCCAGATCACCTGATATGACACCCATGGATTTCTTCGTATGGGAACCTTGAAGCAGAAAGTTTATTCGGTGTCAATCAACTCAAGAGAGCAATTCAGAGACCGTGATAGATGCAGTGCACCAAATATCATCAGAACAATGTTTAGCTGCAATTTATCAAGTGAGTTCTAGATGTAATGCTTGCATTGGTGCAAGAGGACAACATTTTGAGCAATATTTACATTAAAAAGAACATAACATAAATATAAATGTAAATAAATAAGTATAAAAATGAAAACTTGTTTTGTTTCTTTTTTTTGCGATTTTCTCTAAAACTAAGCAAAAACGAGCAAATCTCCAAAGGTCTTTTTGTCTTAGTTTTTCAGTCCCCTATAAGTTCCTGCAGTTTTGCCATTTAAATTCGGGACACCCTGTATATGTATATATATATATATATATATATATATATATATATATATATATATATATATATATATATATATATATATATATATATATATAATGTGTGTGTGTGTATATATATAAGTTAAGTTCCTTCGAGTAAAAACAGTAAAAAAAGGAAAATAAGGAACTAAATGACTCACACGGGTACTTGTAATAGACTGATTTTATTGTCAAGAAATCCTCTTTATATACATTCTGCTGGTTGTTTGGGATTAAGGTGGGAATTAGGATGTATATTATTCCCCTATACACCTTAACTCCCCCCCACCAGTTTACGACCAATCCTCGTAAACTCCTACACAGGCCAAACAACCAACCGCATTCATATATACAAAAAAATCAATGTTACAAATAAATACAAAAAAAAAACACTTCTGTCCTTAACTTATAACTTTCACCATACTTCGACAGGTCTTTACCTATCTCCTCCAGTACAAAACTGAAATACATAAACATAAAAAAAACACTGTTACACTTCTTCTAGTCTTATATCTTCTATTTACATAAATTCCCTTGCCAGAAAAGAGGATACCCCTCGAAATCCGTCTAATGACAACAGGAAACAATAATACGAGAAAGGAACAACACAAATGAAAAGAATAAACGGCAAAACTGAAATACGTGAAATAACGATAATCCACGATATACGATTCAACCTACGAAATAAACGAGAATAAACGAGAGAACTAATTTGACGGAATTTTTAGATGTTCCAGATGTACGGTCCTACGTTTCCGGGGATCTTCTACACTACAATTGAAACGACTCTAAAGGGCCCATCATAACGTACATCTTCTTTACCCCGGTTTGACACCACCTTCCGGTACACGATAGTCCCGATTGCAATTTTCTCCATCCCATCCCGCACTTTAAGATTCTCGCGGTTCACCCTTCTATTTTTCTCTGCCACGAGCTTCTTCCGCGTTTTCTCCCATCTTTCCCCGAGTGCTACTCTGTTCGCCATCAAGGTAGCTGCGACTTCTTCATCGACTACTGCACCACGGGTATCCCTTCTACGTTCGCGCAGGCCGAACAGCATTTCAAACGGTGAAAATCCTGTCGCTGCATGGATTGAGTGGTTATACGCTACAATCGCCTTAGGCATTGCCATACCCGCCTCTAACCCCTTTTCCGCATAAAAGACGAAAAGGTGGTCACCCAGCGTGCTATGTAGGCGTTCGACCGCTCCCCGGCCTTTCGGGTGCCCTGGAGTATTCAGATGCCATGCCACCCCCAATCCTCGCATCTCCGTCCTGATTCGAGCATTGTCGAACTCCCTGCCCCCATCCGAAGTTATCCTCTCCGGTACCCCATTGAACTGGAACCAAATTCGGAGGGCCATAAGTACCGCTTCGGCTGACCTGTCTTCGACGGGGTATGCCATCGCTATTTTGCTAAAAATATCGATGACCGTTATCCATTTGACTCCTTTCCAGGTGAACGTGTCTATTTGTAAGTCTGTCAGTGGTCCTAAGGGTGTCTCTATCTCTTCCTGTCTTCCGGTTGGAGGGTGTCTGTCATACTTTGTTGTGTTGCAAATTTTACACGATCGGATCACATCCTCAATGGTCTCCCGCATTTTGATCCAAAAATACCTTCGCTTCAGAGCCTGCAAGGTCTCCTGGACTCCCCGGTGGTTTTTTTTACCTTCATGATATGCTATCGTGACCTCCTTCTGCCGATCCGCCTCCTTCACCGTCTCTACCAACAGTTTACACCGAATGAACGTCCGATCCAACCCTATCCTTTCCGTTCTCCACAACCGTTTTATCTTGTCCCACACAACTGCATTACCTACATATAAGTAAAACGTTTCTCCCGGTCGGGACTCCTCTGTCAGAATTTTCCTAATCATTTCCTCCCCTACTCCTGGTTCTGAACGAACAGTGGTAGTACGGGATTTTCCGTACTTTGAATATTCTGCCTTCGTCAGTCCTGTCGTTTTCGTCTTCCAAATGATCTGTCTGTGTTTGTCGTTAATGATGTCCTCTACTTCCTCTATCTCCTCCGATCTTTCCCCCTCCGAACTCTCCTCCTCTGCTACTTCCGAATCCCGTTCCCCTTCTCCCTCCGGTGTCCACTCCCGAATGAAACGTTGGATTCCTCCCGAATATTCCCCAGCTTCCGGCTCTACCGCATTCACCTGTAAGGCTCTTGAAAGCCAATCGGCTACGATATTCTCTCTCCCCGGTTTGTATACTACTTCCATATTATACTGGTTCAAGAATTCCTTCCAACGTGTCACGCGTGCTGAAGACTCCTTTAACTTTCCCACCCACATTAGGGGACGATGGTCCGTATGTATTTTAAACTTCCGACCGAACACATACGGTCTGAAGTGCTCGATGGCCCATACCACCCCTAATAACTCCCTCTCTAAGGCACTATACCGCGACTCCGTCTCTGTGAGACGCCTGCTCGCATATGCAATGGGTTGTTCCCCTTTGTCACCTTCTTGGGATAATAGGGCCCCCAGTGCATACTCGCTCGCGTCTGTCGTGATTGTAAACGTCTTGAAAAAATCCGGGAAAGTCAATACTGGTTCTGTCTGAAGTCTGTCCATACACATTCGAATATTCTGTTCTATTTCCGGGGTGATTACTACCCTCCGCCCTTTCTTCAACATATCATTCAAGGGTACCAAGTGTCTCGCCATCTCGGGTAAGAATCGTCTGTAGTAGTTGAGTGTCCCCAATAGTCTCCGAATGCCCTTAACGTCCGTCGGTATAGCCATTTTCCTAATTGCCTCTACCTTCCTTATGTCCGGCCTTACTCCCTCTTCCGAAATCGTATGACCCAAAAAGTTGATACGGTCTTGCCCCAGGATCGATTTTTCCCCTGACAACTTCAACCCGAATTCCCTTAATCTTTCGAATACCCATCTCAAGTCCTGTACATGTCCGTTCTCGTCTTTACTAAATATCATTAAGTCGTCCAAGTAGATTTGGCAAACTGCTTCGTCCAATCCTCTCAGGAACTCGTCCATGAGTCTTTGAAATGTTATCGGGGCGTTCTTCAAACCGAAGGGCATCCGTGTAAACTCGTAGTGCCCCCTTTCGAAAGTGAAAGCTGTCTTATGTTGGTCCTTGGGGTGCATCCGGATCTGGTGGTATCCTGCCTTCAGATCCAGCGTACTGAAAACTGTTGCCCCTCCCAACCGATCCAAAATATCCTCAAACCGTGGTATGGGGTACTTTTCGTCCACCGTGTTTTCATTCAACTTCCGGAAGTCAACCACTACCCTGTACTTTTCCCGAGTCGCTCCTTCTTCACGGCCCATAAGGGACTATTATAAGGGGACGTACTGTCCACTATAATACGTTGCCTCTTTAAACTCTCCAACTCTTCTCTAATGTGCTCTCGGAGTGCCTGGGGGTATCTCCTTTCTTTCACGTACGTCATACGGTCTTACTTCAGCGGAATTTCATGTACGGTTTCCCCCCGTTACACTCAGTATTTCCCCTTCCTGGAAGAACATGTCCGAATACTCTGCCCTGAGTGCCTGCCGCCAGTCGCCCTTCCGATTTATTGCTCCGACCATAGTGTGCTTCACCTCTATACCCCCCCCCCCCCCCCTCGCCCTCATAGTTCCTCTCTCCGATCCGGACCGCCCAACGGTTACCCACACCTTTTATTCGGGTCGCAACCAATAATTCCCCCGTATTCTCGAGGCATGTCTTCCATCACGTGTACCATAAGTACTTCCCCTTCTTTTCCCCACCTGCCTAATTGTATCTCCACCTCCCCTTCTACTCTACAGGGGTGGCTCAGGGTAATTAACCTACAATTACACGCTTTTACTCGGGGTATCCTCTCTCCTTTACATAATTTCTCTATCACATTCCTACACATGATTGTGGTCGAACTCCCCGTATCAACCAGAAACCTCACACCCCTAGCAATTTTTATGATAGGCAACCCACCCTTCACATTTCTAACACTATTTATTACGCCATGGTTGCCCCTCTCATTACACTCACCTCATTCGTCGTCCCTTGCTCTCCGCTCCGTCGCCGCCTCTCGCTCCCGGCTCCTCCGGTCGCTCCTCCGCTCGTTCTTTCCGACTGTCCGTCCTCTATCTCCAGGTCCGCCCTCTTCTTCTTCCGTCTCCGATACTCCTGAAGATCCCGTCGATTCTGATTGTCGTCTAGTTCTCCTCCACAGGTGCTGAGTGTTCACCTCCATTGGTTCTGCCTGGTTCGCTCCCCTGCGTTTGCTCATGTAGGAACACTGCCTCGCAATGTGTCCCTCTGAACCGCACTCGAAACAGCGTGTGCGGGGGCACTGAGCCACCAAATGACCAATCTTCCCGCATCCGTGACTTTTCCTGTCCTCTCTCCTCCACGTCTTCTTCTCCGTTCCCTGCCTCCTGTCTCTCATCGGTAGCCTCTCTCGAATCCCTTGATCCGTATCTCTTCTCCTCCACGAATCCGCTCTAGGCTGTGCGTTTCTTCCGCTCTCCGTCCGCTTGTAGGTCACCCTGCTCCATCCATCCTCCTTCCGTACTTCTTCATCTCGTGCGCTCGAGTCTACCATTTCCCTGGCGCATTCTAGGAAGGTTCTGTCCCTTGGTAGTCCGTCCTTCTTTCCCGTTTCCTTTGCGAGCTGTACCTTTAGGATGGTTGACAAGAAGGCCATCCTCGCTTCCACTTCCGGGGCTTCTGTTGTTTCCCTCATTTTTTCGGTGATCTTGTTGTAATGAGCCAACAAAGACCCCGCATATTGCCCACTAGACTGATGTGGTTTTTTGAACTCTCGAAACATGCGGAAGATATCCTCTTCCGGAGTCCATCGCCCGCCTCCAAACGCCTTCTTGAGACGGTCCTTGACTACCGCCCAGGGAGTATCTTCATCTGCCTGAATCACATTGAGTACGCCGCGTTTGACTCGGCATACTAACGCTCCTCTCAATGCACATGCGTCGATCGGGTCCAGAAGGTTTTCCCTCGCCTTTGCTTCGATTCGAGCCAACACTCGATCCCCTCCTTTGAGAAAATGATTTAACTCACCAATTCCTCCATCGTATCTCTCTATGTCAGCTATCGCTCTCCTTAAGTCTTGCGATGTTGCCGTCTTTATCTTCATCAACTCTAGCGCATTCGCTTGTGCCGCTGCCAAATTCGCATGGGCTGCTGCTATAGTTTTTCTGGTGGTAAAGGCGCCATTTCCGTTTGAACTTCAAAAGACGCAGGTTAAAGAATGGTGTTTCCCTCCATTCCTGCTGTCTAATATTTGAACTTGAGATTATGAAAAATACGAGAGATAACGAAAAAGAAAAGATTACGAAACGTTTGGCGAGAAAATTCCAAAATATCGCTTACCCAGAATTACGCTCTGCTGCTCCCGGGTTTCGGCACCAGTTAAGTTCCTTCGAGTAAAAACAGTAAAAAAAAAAGAAAATAAGGAACTAAATGACTCACACGGGTACTTGTAATAGACTGATTTTATTGTCAAGAAATCCTCTTTATATACACTCTGGTGGTTGTTTGGGATTAAGTTGGGAATTAGGATGTATATTATTCCCTTATACACCTTAACTTATATACACATATATATAATTTTTTTTTTTTTTTTTTCAAAAGGAATTAAGAGGATGAATTTTTCAATGGGAGAATTTTTTCTTCAAATAAATATTTAATTTTAGATCCACCATAAAATAAAACCAATAGTATTATGATTTTATTTACATTTTTTCATCTACTATTGTACCAACTTTTACATCTAATATCGTTTATATAATTATGTTCTCTGCTCATACTTTATAACTTTTTCCAGTCATCACCTATTACTTTGTTTAACTCACTTGCTTTATTATGATAAAACCTACCAAAATGTATTTATTTTTCTAGTCTTTACACAACTGTCATATTGTTTTTTGTTTTTTTTCTCCTACTCTCAACATAATTACCATTATTTACTAATTTTTCATTTTCGCTAACTTAACATTACTAATACTAGTGTAAAGTCGTAACATTAGAATATGTATGCGGCATTGTGGCTGATGCTATTCACACAAAAATATCTGAGTAACTGACTAAAGACTGATTTAGGAATTATAATCCTAGAAGGAAGCCAAAATGTAAACAAATAAAAGAATGTAAAGGATAGCATTAAGTGTTTACATATCTCACTGCCTAGCCTTCTTTTTTTTTGCGATTTTCTCTAAAACTAAGCAAAAACTAGCAAATCTCTAAAGGACTTTTTGTCTTAGTTTTTCGGTCCCCTATAAGTTCCTGAAGTTTTGCCATTTAAATTCGGGACACCCTGTATATATAAACCTGTATTATTTCACATGAAGTAGGGTAAATGCTCCAGTGGTCGACACTGTACTAGTAGTCGACACTTCGGATTTTAGAACCAAATAATAAGCTTCCAGATAATTTTTTCTTACCAGTTTTACTATTGGCCGAAAATTCAGTACCTTTTGAATCAGAAGCGGAAATAACAATGGAAATTTTGGTTGGAATTACTTATGTGTATTGTTGACTCAGAACTTTTGGTCATTTGTCGAAGTGGTTGCAACGCAACTTACTACTGCTAAGAGTGGTAAGAATAATTTTATTTGTGTGGCCAATACTGATTATAATTCATGTTTTTTGTTTGTTTATTTCGTTTAACGTCACTTTATGCTGCTATGGCTAATCGGACGATGCTACGGTGGGAGTCCTAAATTTTGCCTATCCAGGTATAATTAGGATAGGGATCTTTAACGAGTACCTGACATCGCACAGGCTCGGGACCCCCATTTTACGTCCCTTCCGAAGGACGGCATAGCTAAGGATTTTTTACTCCCTTTAAAAAATCCTAAGGTCATCTGCCGGGCTGCGAACCCGCGATCTTGGGTTTAGTAGGTTGCTATGCTAACCACTACACCACAGGTGACCCCTATAATTCATGTGTTTTTGTTTTTTTTATTAATGCTAGGTTATTTTCCTCCTCATTTGTAGTTTTTGATGTTTCATTTTTCAATTTTTTATAATGTGAGAGGGTGTCGACTACTAAAGCATATTTCTCCTTACTTTTTCAGTGGTTGACACCCTTGTCGACAACTGGCTCATTCTATGTTTTTCTTTTATGTCTTAAAATTTGGTTTTAGATACAATAAAAAATTTTAAACTTTTTCAACGATTTTTTTTTTAATGTGCGGAAGCTATTTTCAGTAGTCGACAGGGGTGTCGAATATTGACACAGTTGATGTCGACTTCTAAAACACCTGTAATATTTCACTTTCTGGGTAGCCAAAGAAGGTGAGAGGGTGAAATATTGTTAAATATGATCATGAGAAGATGGTAAAAGCTGTAGATAATGTGAAAAGGAGAATGGCTGTTGCCACCGCAGCAAAACTTCATGGGGTTCCAAGAACTATATTAATTGGAAAGGTGAGAGGAATGGTTCCTTTAGAGAGAAACATGAGACCGCCTTCGGTACTTCTCCCAAATGAAGAGAAGAATCTGGTAGCCTGGATTCAACATATGGCATACGTTGGGTTTCCCGTTACAAATATTCAAGTAATTGATAGCGTAGAACATTTAGTAAAGGAGTTACAGAGAGAGACCGTTTTTAAGAATGGTCAACTAAGACGACCATGAATTGAAGCATTTTTGAGGAGGAATCCAATTATTTCTCAACGTACTCCTGAGAGTACGCAGCCTTTTTCCTGAGAGCCAGCTTTTTGTCCATTGGATCCTTAATCATCTACCTCGACACAGTGTTACTTACCAAACCCTTTCAAGTTCAAGTTGTGTTGCCCAGAACCTCCGCAAAAAAGGCTCAGGGAGAAACTTACCCTGGATTCGTACTTTCTGAATCATGGAGAGAAAACTCCAAGAACAAGCAGAAGAAGAAAAATGATTTGGAAGAAAGGAGAAAGAAGAAGGCAGAAAAAAGAGGTCGAAAAAAGAAAGAGAAGGAAGAAATGAAAAAAAGAAAAGAATAGACAAGAAGATCAGAACAAGAAGAAAGGAAGCCAAGAAGAAAATTATAGTCTTCATCATCAGAAGAAGAGTGGGTACCATCAGGAAAGAGCTCCGATACTGATTTGCTTGGCTGAGGAAATTATTTCAAAGCACGATATTTTAGCACCATTGGTGTGTTTTCAAAATATGGAACAACAAAGCAACGAAACCAACATAATCGAAATGACATCTACAGATGGTGATATAATTGAAAAACCTCTCTTTGAAGTTATACTAGGAAAGCCACTGTCAAACTTACAAGAACCTCAAATAGCCTATGTAATACCGTAGGCATAAAAACAAGTGTCGATAATTGTGCGTAAATGCGTAATGTTTTTATGAAACGGGACACAAAATTAAGGATTATTAACAAAAACCAAATTAGTTTCTTCACCACAAGTACCCCCTGAATACCAGATATCAGTTTCCTGGACTAGTCACTGTAGATTATTCAAATAAACAATTTAATTGCTTGTTTATTAAATGTGTTATTTAGAGACTATTTTCTAATATATATTTTATAGATAAATAAACAGATTTTTTTATTGTCTTTTAACTCCTTTTTGAGTTCCAAGCACCCATGTCAGCTACTGACTCATTGGATTTTCGACAGTGTCGACTACTGAAGCAAAATGACTTTTCGATTTTGAAAAGGAGAATGGCTGTTGCCACCGCAGCAAAACTTCATGGGGTTCCAAGAACTATATTAATTGGAAAGGTGAGAGGAATGGTTCCTTTAGAGAGAAACATGAGACCGCCTTCGGTACTTCTCCCAAATGAAGAGAAGAATCTGGTAGCCTGGATTCAACATATGGCATACGTTGGGTTTCCCGTTACAAATATTCAAGTAATTGATAGCGTAGAACATTTAGTAAAGGAGTTACAGAGAGAGACCGTTTTTAAGAATGGTCAACTAAGACGACCATGAATTGAAGCATTTTTGAGGAGGAATCCAATTATTTCTCAACGTACTCCTGAGAGTACGCAGCCTTTTTCCTGAGAGCCAGCTTTTTGTCCATTGGATCCTTAATCATCTACCTCGACACAGTGTTACTTACCAAACCCTTTCAAGTTCAAGTTGTGTTGCCCAGAACCTCCGCAAAAAAGGCTCAGGGAGAAACTTACCCTGGATTCGTACTTTCTGAATCATGGAGAGAAAACTCCAAGAACAAGCAGAAGAAGAAAAATGATTTGGAAGAAAGGAGAAAGAAGAAGGCAGAAAAAAGAGGTCGAAAAAAGAAAGAGAAGGAAGAAATGAAAAAAAAAAGAAAAGAATAGACAAGAAGATCAGAACAAGAAGAAAGAAGAAGAAAATTATAGTCTTCATCATCAGAAGAAGAGTGGGTACCATCAGGAAAGAGCTCCGATACTGATTTGCTTGGCTGAGGAAATTATTTCAAAGCACGATATTTTAGCACCATTGGTGTGTTTTCAAAATATGGAACAACAAAGCAACGAAACCAACATAATCGAAATGACATCTACAGATGGTGATATAATTAAAAAAACCTCTCTTTGAAGTTATACTAGGAAAGCCACTGTCAAACTTACAAGAACCTCAAATAGCCTATGTAATACCGTAGGCATAAAAACAAGTGTCGATAATTGTGCGTAAATGCGTAATGTTTTTATGAAACGGGACACAAAATTAAGGATTATTAACAAAACCCAAATTAGTTTCTTCACCACAAGTACCCCCTGAATACCAGATATCAGTTTCCTGGACTAGTCACTGTAGATTATTCAAATAAACAATTTAATTGCTTGTTTATTAAATGTGTTATTTAGAGACTATTTTCTAATATATATTTTATAGATAAATAAACAGATTTTTTTATTGTCTTTTAACTCCTTTTTGAGTTCCAAGCACCCATGTCAGCTACTGACTCATTGGATTTTCGACAGTGTCGACTACTGAAGCAAAAATGACTTTTCGATTTTATAGGTTTTTAAGTTATAAATGTTTAATTTTTAGCTTTCAAAAAATTACCAGAGGGTCATGAAAAAATAGTGGCCAGGAAAAACAAAACTGCAAGCTAAGAATTCAGAATTAATTATCAATATAAGAAAAAATGTAAAGTTTTGAGCTTAAGATGTCGAGCACTGGAGCATTTACCCTAGTGCTGGTATATAAAACAAATTATTTGCAAAAAAATCTCAATTCTGTTTTCATTTTTCAATCAAGTTTTTTAGCAACAAAATGGTTATTTCTATAAATGACAACAAAAAGATTTCCCATTCTCATTATTCAATAAACAAACTAACAAACAAACTGATGATTAGATGCAGAACCTCAAAATTTTGATACAGCTAAAAAGATAATTTATTTTTTGTTTTCGGTGATAAATTAAACATATGGGTTTCTTTTTATAGTTAAAGCAAAGTCTAACATTATTTTTTGTACAAAAAAATCTATAAGTTGCTTTACTTGAAGATTTAAAATTAGTTTTTCTAAAAAATAATGATTTATATCAATACTCAAATTTTACTCTTCATTTATGCATTCATTACTGATGATTTTCAAGTGGTTCAGCCATGTTGTTCAAATGGACGAACTCAGAGACCCACTAGAGATGATGGTTTATGCCCCTAATGGTAGAAGGCCGACCATCTGTTCCAGGAAGAGAGGCACTGATCTCCACCATATCAGGATGTTATTTATATTATGTACATGTATGTTTTGGTAGAAAAAAATTATTTTGATTTATTTATAAAAATGCTAAACTTAAAACAAGGTCATTTAAATAATAATAGGTGAATGGGCTATTAATATAATAAGCTCAATAGTTACTTAAAGAGTGTCGTTGAACTTCATATTTTCTAGACTTTGATATAAGCTAGCTCCAAATATAGGTTGACTTCTTATATTTAATATATAAAACCTTGATCTACATTCTAGCAAATAAGGCATTTACTAGTTTAATTGAAGTTTAAAGCCTTAAATGTAAGTTAATGTGCAGGGTAAAATAAACAGACTGTTAATATGTTAAACACTGACAAACATAACAATTTAATTTTCCAATAAATAACAGTTTAACATATATTATACATTTTAAATTATATCAATGTACATAAACAATATCAACATAAAAGTGAGTCAGATTTTGAAGTTTTTTACAACTTCTATCACATAAATTAATTTAAATTTACAGGAAATCATAGGTATGATCGTATAGCTATAGATTTATTATCGGGCCATGAAATCCAAAGAGAATCAGAAATAAAATTGACAAAACCAGATGGCCTTGAATTTTCATATATACATCTCCCAGTTTCAAAATCAAATAAATAAAATTTTTTATCTCCTGAAGCTGTGGGCCATACAACTAAATACTTCTCACAAACAACATGTAACTCCCAAAATGAAATAAAATTATTGTTATTACACTCAAACATCCACTTACGAAAACCAGTCCTAACAAACCAAGAGGTGATTCTGAATACATTTTCATCGCGTGACGCTTCCAAAGTAAATAAAACTTCTTCTTTTGGGTGCATTTTTATCCAAGTATATGTCGGCATTTCCTTCCTCAGCACTTCCTCGCCTGATTCCAAGTCATAAACTTCAATGAGGCAGGTATCGGCCACAAAACCTCTAATTAAAGAGAGTAATGTCATATTAGCACTTACATCTTCCAAGCCATCAATGTTCTCAAGACGTGTTTCATTTGTACCTTCAATATTATATATAATTACTGAATCGTCAGACCAGGTAACATAAATCTCACCCTGGAGGCGTGAACATTCGTAGGTAAACACATTAGTCATATGGTCTGTTTGTAAATTAATAACAAAAGATCCTTCTAAGTCAGACAGCCACAAAATATTATTTGAAACTACATCTATTTCAACTGCAGCTCCATAAGTGATATGACTATTGACAAATGATGTGAAATCCCTGTCGGTTTGTATAACTGTACTGAGAATAACAGCATAGGCTGTTTTTAGTTCATAATTTTCTCCATTCTTTTTAAAAAGAAGAATAACATTGTATTTTGCAACAGCTATATAATTAGAATCCATAGCAAGTAGAGCAGGTCCTTCTTTGGGAAAACAAAGAGCAATAGACATGAGAAGCCTAGCTCGATTAGTATTCTCCTTAATGGTATAAATATCTAGATTATTGAACGTCTTGGAGAAAGCAACTATTTGTTGACCATATGAAGCAAAACCTTCATAGTCATTTTTACAAAGTTCAATTGATCGGTAACTATTCGAGAGCCATTTATAAGCAAGAGTTTTGACAAATGACCTCCAAATAAGTGCCCAATGACACAGATCTGATGAACTATCTAAAAAACAATAATTAAATAAATATTAATTTTTAATTAAAAAGAGTAAATTCAAGACAAAATGGAAGTTACTTATCAACAGATATAACTGTTTAAATAAATTTAAAAACTGCTGTTATCAACAGCTACAATAATGATAAACAGCTACAATGTCCATATGCAACAACCTTTTATAAACACTGAAAAAATCAAAAAAGAAGAAGATATGTAAACAGGAGTTCTAAATTTTTTTTTCATAATTTCCAAAAATAATAATTACTATAACTAGGAATGTTGAGAAAAGAATCGGTATCGAGAAGTCGATTCCTAGGAACCGATCAATTCTGCCAAAGTTGATAATAATTAATTACATAATTATTAAACATAAATTCTTCTCTCTAATGATAAAAACAAATGTTATGAAAGATTTTTTTTTTTTTTTTAAGATCATATATCAACCAACTGTGTGGTACTGAATTTAAAACAATGCCATACAACAATTAGGCATTGCAACATCATTCTGTTGAAGATATGTATTTGCAATTGGAAAATGAAGATATTGGATTAAAATGTCAAACTGACAAAACTGAAGTATTAAAGAAACAAATGCAGCCAGATAAAAGCAATGTTTTACTATACTTATTTTTTATTCTAAGGGGATTTTTGTTATTCCAGAATGGAAATTTTTTTTCTTCTAATTACATGTTCATACCTGTTTTAGAGCCCTATTACTCTATTAAAACAAATCCATAGAAGTATCAGTGCATCCTCATATCTGCAGTGTTTAGTGAAAAGTTTATAGCAGATTTGCAATTCCTTGAGTATTAAATGAAACACAATACCTTAGGAATATTTATTTTCTTAAATAAGTTTTCTTTTCAATTGAAGTCCATTGGTGTTTTTTTTAAATAATCTTTTTTTTTTTTATTCACATTTTATCAACTGCAGCTATCGTTTTAGCACACAAAAATGTTAATAGATGGGGAAAATCAACTTAAATTTCACATTAAAAGATGGGTTAACTCAAGAGAATAAATTTCAGAAATTGCAATAAGGTATTAACTTAATTATGTGCAGAATAAAAAATAGAATAGAAATAAAATAATTGAAGATTAGAAGAAAGATAAAATAGAAACAATTTTATGAAGAAAATACTAACGGCCGGAAAAGTTCTAAACAGTAACGGGAAAGTGTTTCTCCTGAATGATTAAATAAAAGTGAGTTAACACCATTTTCCACCAATGGCTTCAATTACAGTTACATTGTAAAATTTTTTTGATTTACATTTCAATAATGCTTACCAGAATAAGATTCACCCTTGTCAGTGATGTCATACTTTGCACAATGATACCTCCAAAAAATATTGTCATTGGCTATTCTCCTCCATTGTTTCGATACGCGTAAACATCTTCCCAAATCATGAGCATGCAAGTGGCTAAATATGTGTTGGCCAATTTCAAGAGGAAGCTTACCTACAATATCCATCACTAGAAAAAAGAATAAAAGATAAATATTTTATGCAGGACACTTCATTTCATTTATATGATACACAATAATTTACAGAAAGTGAAAAACATTAATTTTATTACAATGTACTTCTAAGAAAAACAATGCTTCATAGATAGAAAAAAAAAAAAAAGAAAACAGTGAAAAATATAAATAATCCATTAGAAATAATTTGTGACTCCTTCTCTTTTTCTTGCAAAATTTTTGGAGACTCATAGCATTTAAAGAAATCATTTTTAACATGCTTTCATGATTTATATTCTTCTAATCTTCATTGGTTGCATTTCTGAATTTATTTAAGGAACTTCAGAGGTTTTGACATCTCGTCTCAGTTACATTCACAAGTTACAAGCACTCTCGAAGCTTTGGTTGCGGCTTTTCATCGATATTTTAAACAATATGATTCACACCTCATATAGGAGCTCACACACAACAGGTGAAATGTTTTATTAAATAGGTAAATACATCTCCACTTATTAATGAAGAAAGAAGCATTAAATAATTGCTAGCAATGTCTATTATAAGTATATTTGATAGTAATCAAAACACAAGATACTCAGTGAAGTTCCAGACTTGTCTTGTAGCAGACAGTAAACTCACTAAAAATCATATTGAGCCTCTCTCTAAGCTAACTTGAAAAGAAGTTAAGTCGCATGCTTCTTTCTTTTTCACCGAATATGACCAGTTCAAAGAGAATTTTGACTGGTCAGTAAAAAGGCCCATCTCCACTGATCTACTATCAATTCTCCAAACAGTTCTATTAACAGTGGTCGGAAAACCTTTCGTTTTCAAGTAAAAAGGTTGCCAGGACAAAACTTCTAGCTACATTATTATCACTTCAACATTCATGAATTAGATCATATAACTGGTTTAGAAAGAAATAAAAAAGATATTTTTCAGGACAAATAGTCAAGGAAATTTAAAATTCAGAACAATGATCCTCCATTGATTCTTTTTATTATTAACAAAAAGAATCATCTAAGAACCAATAAAACAATAATTGATTCATATCAAGGTTGTGTACAGCTGAGATATTGCACCTACTCATTCTTGATCACTGATCAATGTTCATCAGCCATCCAAACTTTGACCTTGATGATGGCAGTGTAAGACAGCAAACAAATTTATATATTTTTATTGCATCATCAATGACCATAACGTCGGCAATCCATTAAAGTTTTTTAATAGGACATATTTTTTTTTTCACCTTACTGCATCTCTGATCTTCTTCTCATATTATTACGTAACAGTTGACGGTAAATTCTTACCATTGATAATTATTTATTCAGAAACAAACATTTTACATTTAAGCTGCCAATGAATGTATAAGATTAAATACTTACAGAACATGGAAAAAAAATCTACTACCCACCATTAACCAACCTCAGTCTACCCTAGGGAGAAAAAGTAATAACTAATTTGTAATGATGTTCCTCAATTCTGTATTTAGATAGAAAACAACAGACAATGTAATTAAGCACAGATATAAATATCTGAATTTATTATTTACAATGGTATAAAACTTGATGAAATTGCAGAAAAGATCACACCAGAATAGCTTTCCACATCTAAATGTATTCAATTAAAAAAAATCTTGAATCTATTGCTATAAAGTAGCATGGTATACAACTATAGAATTGTTATAATTAAAGCTACAGTAAGATAATGCATTCTAAGTTGCTTGCAGTAAATGACTTTGATTCAGAAAAACAGATTATTACAAAAGAATATTATAATTATTCATCTATGTATACTTTAACCTTTCATAATCAACTAAATTTGTGTTGTTATTTAATTTATGCTACAATATTTTTGAAAAGAAGTATGGATACCACCAATATCACAGAGATATTTGCATGAAAGACATATAATAAACCCAGAAAAGTGATAAATTTAATTAAAGAGCTGGGATATATTTGTAACAGGTTATTTTCAGAAAGAAATCACATAAAATAAATGTTCAAAATCATTAATATCGATTTCAATAAGTTGGCAATGCAGTGAAAAAGAGAGAGAAAGAGATATCGCAGTAACCATGAATGAAGTAATTATTTTTAGTTTATATAAAAGAATAAAGTGATAATACAATCACATCATTATTGCTTGTATAATGAAGCACACTCAACAATCAATTAGTTTGTTACTCTTATTATTACTTAAAAAGGTTTGTTTCCTTCATTTATTTTCTAACTCATTTTATTCATACATTATACAATTTTAAATAATAAAACTGTATATGATGCTAATTGAAAATGGATGATTTTTAATAAGTGAACAGAAATTTTTATATTTGATTCAATAGTTCCAAAAAGATTTCAGATAATTAATTTAAAACAATTATCACATTGATCAAAACAAGTTGTTAATATTAAACAGACAAAACAAGTTGGGTCAGAGAGTTAATCAGATACTAAATTGAATAAAATAAAATATAATAAGAATAAAGTAGCATAAATGATCACTGTGAAAAATTGTTCTAATAAACCATGTAAGCACTTCTTAACGCATAAACTTAAATGCTAAAAGAAAATCCTAAGACACAAGAAATAATAATGCAAACGTTCATATCTTGTTGATGCAATGATCTGGCTAGTGTCAAGGAAAAACCAGATGATTTTTATTTATTATGACAGAAATTTTGAGGTCTAATTATCATTAGTACTCATTAAGAGGCATTCCGTTTCGATGTAATTCTTTAATAAATCACCACTGAATGAATAAAAATTAAAAATAAATTTGACAACTCAAGTTCTCTCCCCAATAATTTGAGAAGTCGGGTTTTTCACAAAGAGCCGAACATTACATCATATCTAAAAGGATTTTAGTTACAAAAAACGCAAATTATACCACGACATATCACATGTCTTTTGAGTAACAAAATACCACACAAGTTTTGAGTAAGACTAAGGATTTTAATATTTTTTTCCTCCATCATTATTGATTATTGTTCTAACCTATTCGTTCAAATCTAATAACACACTTAAAACCACACGAACTAGTTTACCTTCTTAAAACAGTAGTTTTATATTTGCACAAATTTTAACGTAAACTTTCGAATGAATCTCCCAAACATTAATTTCACTTAATGGTAAAATTTAATTGTACAATTCACAATATCATTATAATGTTACGATATGAACTACCGCATTAGCGTGGAATTTCTGTTAAACTTTTCATCTTAAAATAAATAAGTTTACGCCAAAATTGTCATTCTTTCATTGTTACTTATATTTAATTTGGTAAACAAACTTGGTTGTGAAATCCATTGAGAAAGGAACATTCATTTTTAAGCCAACAAGATAACATTCGTGGGCGTGGATCTTTAACTCGTATTCACCCAATTGTTAAAGATAATACTACTTGTTTCAACAAAAAAATACAATTGATATTCATAGAGCTATCGGAAATTGATTAAGTATATTATAATAGAAGAATAATGACAAATGTAAAATAATTTACATTATTAAAGTGAAAGGCTATTAAATATAAGACATTACCAGACAACATATTTATGCTCCAAAATATTTTGAAAGCCAGCTCTGCTTTATTTTCAGGTTTCTATTACATATCTCGTGAGTCCTTATGAATTCCTCCATTATGAACCTTTAACCCTCAAGGTTCTTTCAAGAAACCCTTCTCAAGAAACCCTTCAACAAGTCTAAACCACATCTTACAAAGCTGAAAAAAAAAAAACATTCTGTTGACAAAACTGATAAATTAATGTCTGGACTAGGAACACCTTAGAGTCAGCATTTCTGGGCCTACTTGGGACACTCGTGGGGATGAAATTTCTTTAGGATCATTCAAGGCTTAAACTGAAACAACTACATAAAGTAAGGGATTCTGTTTTAATCACTATATTGATTACAGAGAATATACCGTTGCGATCGAGAAAGTTATTCATTTATGAAATTTTGATTCTATTCCGTATAAAAACCCACACCAGCACGCTAAATGTGTATGTTTTGGCAAAACAAGACAAAGTTTACATGTTTGGTAGAATGAAGCGGATATTTTACGGAATGAAATAAAATCATTATTATTATTTTTTTTCCAGTTCTGCTTGTAAGACTCTGAGTCTCCCTGGTCGATATAAAGATAAAACGTTCCAATATCCTAATCTGAAGTCCATTTGACGGTTTCCGTGTCTGTTACCATAAGATCTATCGGCTATTTCTCGTTGAGGTCTCATGATGAAGGAGTTTCGGAGGTGAGGGTTATCAGCCCTCGCCCTCCTAGTCAGTTGAAGGGGCTGCCTCTTCAGAGCATCCTGACATGCTGCGTAGCGGGTTGCCAGGCTCTAGCCTTTCTCATCAGTCCCGAGCCAACTAAAGAGGCGTTTCCCGCCTGCGGCACGAGGAGCCACCTGTCAACTCTTTTAGTTAGTTACCTTCGCTTCCTCACCCTAGGGGACTGGCCGTCATCATGATAGCTCGTATAAGAGCCAGAATTAACACGGTCAGGAGTCATAGAATGGAGAGATCTAAAAAGTGGAATATAGCAAAGCTTAAAGACCCAGAAAGCTGTCAAGCATTTCAGGAGAAAACGGATGAGTTGGGTAGGGAAAGGCTCAGATCAGCAGATGTTGACAATGTTCAGGCAGTTTGGACCGTCTAGAGAAACCATTGGAAACCTCAGCGGAACAGATTATTGGCAAGTAGATTCATGAAGTGAATGGTTTGATGAGGAGTGCAAGGTTGTCACCGACATAAAGAATGAAGCATATAGGAATATGGTGAACAGGCATTTCACTAAGGGGGCCACTGAGGAATACAAGGAAAAGAGGAGACAAGGGAAGAGTCTCCATAAGCAGAAAAAAGGGCATGGGAGAAGAAGGCGCTGGGAGACATAGAAACCCTTTAGAGTGCCAACGAAATACGTAAGTTCTTCCAGAGAGTGAATTGTCAACGGACACCTTTCAGACCTAGGAATCAAGCATGCAGAAAAGAAGATGGAACACTTCTCACCAACAAGCCTGGCATTCTAGACCGATGGGTAAGGCACTTTAGATCCCTGCTAAATGAAGACGCTTACATGGACAATGCGGAAGAAGAGGATACGACTGGAGAGGGAGTGGATGATGTTGAGCCCCCAGACATTGAGGAGTTTATGGACGCAATCAGTCGTACAAAGAATAACAAGGCACCCGGACCAGATGGATTGCCATACGAAATCTTTAAGTATGGGGGAAATGAGTTGCACCGGGCACTACATGACCTAATTTTGTCAATTTGGACACAGGAGAGAGTGCCACGGCAGTGGACTACTTCTATAATATGCCCTCTTCATAGGAAAGGAGATAGATTAGACTGCATAACTATCGCGGTATATCTCTATTATCATGTGCGTACAAAATCCTTTCTAACATTCTCTTTAGCAGGCTCACTCAATTTGCAGAGCGCGAGATAGGGAAATACCAGGCTGGCTTTCGGTGTGGCAGATCAACTGTTGACCAAATATCCACCCTTAGGACCATCTTGGAACGCGGCCACGGAATCAAGCCAACAACTCACAACCTCTTCATTGATTTTAAAAGCGCATATGACAGTATTAGACGCCCGAAACTGCTTTGACGGGCATGGGCATCCCAGGAAATCTAATCCGCCTTGTGAAGTTGGCAATGAGGGATTTGAGGAGTCAGGTGCGAAGCCAAGCTGACCTCTCCACTGAATTTACTACTGACTGGGGACTGAGACATGGTGATGGCTTGGCCTGTCTTCTTTTCAACCTAGCGCTAGAGAAAGCTGTTTGGGAGTCTGGGATCCGAACAACTCACACTTTCTTCACCAGTACAGTGAATATTTTGGATTTCGCAGAAGACCTGGCTATTGTAGCGGGGTCCCGGCCAACATTAGTAGAGGCCGCAATTAGTCTCATGGATGCTGCCACATTCATCGGACTAACCAGTAATGAAGAAAAAACGAAATACATGTACACCGGGGTAGGTGGTGAGGAAGCACAAATCGTGGGTCCGTACAAGTTTGAAAGGGTGAATGAATTCACATACCTGGGACCACAGATAACACCAGTTAACAACGTATCTGCAGAAATAAAAAAGAGGCTGGTGGCAGCTAACAGGTCTTATTTCGCTCTCCTAAAGATATTTCGCAGCAGACTTGTGACTAGGGGAACGAAGCTTACCATATATAAGACCCTTGTCCGTTGTGTTCTTACCTACGCTTCCCAGACATGGACTATCTCCAGAAGAGATGAAAATGATCTCCTAGCATTCGAAAGGAAGATTCTCCCTCGAATAATAGGTCCAGTGATGGATGGAGATGGATGGAGGATTAGAAGAAGCAGAGAGCTTTATGATCTGTGTAAGGATATACACTTAATAAGAATGAGAGACGATGAGATCCCCAAGAGAGCCATGGACGCCGTCTTTTATAGAAAACGACGTACTGGTAGGCCAAGATTACGATGGATCGATGGCGTGGCAGCGGATGCACGAAGCCTGTTAGGAGTCAGGTACTGGAGATCGGCTGCACAAGATCGAGCCGAATGGCGGCGGCTCATTGAGGAGGCCAGGACCTACCCAAGGTTTGTAGCGCCACGAAGAAGAAGAAGAAGAAGAAGAAGAAGGAGAATCAAAATTTAATGTATAGGGTTCGATAGTAAACTGAAACAGCTTTGAGATGAAAAAAATAAATTATGGATTGCCTAAATAGTTTCGGAGTCATAACGAAAAATATGCCAAAAAAAAAACTTGGATATCACAACAGTATGCATTTTCTAATCGTGCCAACGTAGGTATTTTATAGAACTTAATACAAATTTCATACATATGGCCTTTTAGTAAATTTAACCAGATTTGAGATGAAAAAAAATAAATTTTGAATCGGACGAATAGTTAGTAACAAACTTAATTACAATAAGTTAGTTAGGGGTCACCTGTGGTGTAGTGGTTAGCATAGCAACCTACTAAACCCAAGAACGGGGTTTCGCCGCCCGGCAGATGACCTTAGGAATTTTTTAATAAAGGGAGTAAAAAATCCTTAGCTATGCCGTCCTTCGGAAGGGACGTAAAATGGGGGGTCCCGAGCATGTGCGATGTCCATTAGCCGATTGTTTATCGTCCGATTAGCTATAGCAGCATAAAGTGACGTTAAACGAAATAAATAACAAATAAGTTAGTTACAAACTTAATAGTTGCTATAACAAACTTAGATTACACAACAGTACGGGTTTTTTAACTTCCTGGCATGTGTATTTTACTGACTTGTTCAAAATTTCGTATGTGGTGTCTAATATTAAATTTAACCATCTTTTAAATGGAAAAAAATACGTCATGGATGGAACTAATAGTTTCGGAGTTATGCGTGCTTTCGCGGAAAAATGAAGGGTTTAAGCGCTTCAGTTTTGAAAACGCACCCGATTACGTCATTTTCCGCCAAGGCATATCACCTACTGAGTGTAATTTTGCAGTTTTATAAACTTCAGCTGTTTATGTTTCCGTTTAATGGAACATTAAAATTTATTTGGGAAATCAAGATTTTTCGTTTAAATCTTTAATTTTATTTACATCTTGTTGTAAGTTGCGACGCGTTCAATATAAATTAACATGTGAGATACAATATATATTTACTAACTGTCGATACCATATCCACCAGTAACATTGGCATGATTATGAGAACAATATAGTCTTGAAACGTCGCCAAAATTGTTTTTATTTATTGACTGAACCTCAAGAACCTTACTAAAAAAACACACACAGGCACAACTTTCCTCTAAAATGAACCAGTGAGGATCAAGAAGACGAAAATATACAAAAAAAAACGAATTAAAATCAATTTTTTCAAAAATTACAACTTTTCCGTAGCTGGTAGCCAGAAAACGGTCTAGTTTTTGTAATGTGTAATGTGTATGACCAAACTTGTAGCAAATTTAATAAGCTTTAGGTTTGTGCTAAAAACGTTTTCGATGCAACGAACCGTTTTTGAGTTCTAAGCGAAAAATCTAAAAATGGGACACCTACAGCCCCCCCCCCCTCCTCCCCCCAGTGGCATCAGGATTTGGAGGGACTTTATTTGTTCCTGTTCAGGGGACCATCCCCTAGACATTCCTGAAAAAAATTGGAACAACTATTTTTAGCTCCTATTAGAGATGGTCAATCTCGTTCCTTTTAGGAAACTAGTTGGCTATAAACAGGTCCTTTTTGGGAACCGTTCCTTTTTTTTAGTTCCATCGTTCCGTTTTGCTCATTCATCGTCCGTGTTTACTTATTTAAAATTCTTTTTTTTTTTTTTTTTTTTTTTTTTTTTTTTTTTTTTTATATAATCTACGATTATGTATTTTTAATTAAATATCTAAAAATCAAAATGGAAAAGAGTTGTTCCTTAACTTCTGAATTTTAGAACATTGGAAGAATATTATATGAAAAATTTACAAAATTTTCCTTATGAAAACCCATCATCCCCTTCATTGATACTTCACTCAGTTACAAAAAGAAACATTTTGTCAATCAAAATACTGATTAAAATAAGGCCAAAAGAAATTTGTTGATTCTTCAAATTCTAATCTAATGGCAATATTATCATTAATGAAAGTTTTATTATTCCTAGTGTGAAGTAAACAATACCTAGTTGGCCTGTTAAAACACCAGTCTTTAGATTAAATAAATTTTTGATAGACACCTTTAATTGTTACTTACTGATTTCATTGTCATAAATTTGAAAAATTGTACTTTTTAGGTGCATTAATTTTTTATTTTTTTATTTCTTGGATGAGAAAATCATTCCTAAAGATTACTGATAATGGGACTGATGTTGAAGAAGTTAATGAAACAGGTTCCGCCGAAAAAACGTTCTAAGCGACAAAACAAATTTTGAGTAATCAGTGAAAGCAAATCATAATCTAAGGTTCTTGTTAGTTTTGTAAGTTAGATTTTTTTTTCACCTTGTAATTTGTTATATTTACGTGTATAATAACGCAATGGATTACTTTATCATACTATGATGTACTATTTATTATACATTTAAAAACCTTTAAAATCGCTACCTCGGAAATTTTGTCGCTTAGAACGTTTTTCCGCGGACCCATTTAATTGTTGCCTAACTCTAATAACAACTCCTTCATATGCTTGCACACATTTTGTGCTGCCTGCTTTCAAGCTGGGTTTTTTTTTTTTAATCATGGATCATGGATTTAATGTATAAAAAGGTAAAACAAAATTAAAAATAGATAATAGATTACGGGTCTTTTGCACTTGGTCCTCTCATTTCATTTTGATTTTATTATCTTATGTTTAGATTACGATTAGCCCAAATGTAATAACAGGTCAATGAGAGATCGTTTGAAATTCAAACTTTGAATCAACGTGTCGCGTATAATAATATTTGTTTTTGTATTTTTTTTTGTTTTTTATTTAATTATTAAATAATAGGAACAATTCAAACGATCTCTCATTGACATGTTATTACGTTTAGGAAGGTTTCTCGTAACTTAAACATATGATAACAAACTCAAAATGAAATGCGGGTAACAAGTGCAAAAGACCCTAGATTACTACAATAAATAAATAAACGAGAAAGCACATCTAAATCCAAGTGAAGCACTAATAAGTCATTATTTTTATTTAATAACATAAAAAGTTAGTTTAAAAACTTACCTTTAAATAAAAATTGGAACGGAGCTGAGACTACTGAATAAAATAAATAATAATTACAGACAGAATAATTCTAAATGAAGTGAACATAAACAACTCAATAAGTAAAACCGAGTGTATAATCGTTAACCTGTCAGCTTGGAAAGATTCTGTTGTTTCACTGGGAAAAGTAGGTAAAAGAACAATGGAGATGGAGGGGGTTGAGTGTGGAAAGACGCCAGGACCGAGAAGGGTGGAGGGAGTGGAATACCGAAGGACCGAGAATGATGAGAAAGGAAAGACCGGAAGAGCGATGAAGGACGGACCTAAGAATCGAAGAGGACCGATTCAACTAGAAGAACGACGGACATAAGAATCGTCGAGGACCGATTGAACTAGAAGATCGACGGACCTAAGAATAGAAGAGGACAGATTGAAAGACGGAGAACGATGGATCTAAGAATCGAAGAGAACCGATTGAGCTACGAAGAACGATGGACTTAAGAATCGAAGAAGACTGATTGAACGAATGAACTATGTACCGAGTGATCTGGTCGGTTCGAAGGAAATAAGGACCGAGTATACAGGCTTAAGGAAAGGTCGTTCCATAAAAATCGTTCCTCGGTCCTTCAGCTCACATTACGGAGCCGTTCCTTTGGATTCTATTTTGACTGGACTATTTAATCCGCTTTTCCAGCCCAGATTGGAAAGCATAATAACTTTAAGCTTCAATTAACAACACAAATTGAGTTATCGCGTTGTTTCTTATGTCATATTGCATCAAATTAGAATTTATTCAGTTGAAATGATCCTGTTAGTACTCACTGGTCAATTAATGATATGCATTTTTACTAGTACACTTTTACGAGCACGTACAAGTAAAAACTTAACGCTAAATATTTTTTGCTAGATGCTCAATAAGTTTTATATTCTGCAGTCTTCTTTAAATTGAATAAAAAATCGTAAAGCTCTATCTTTGTAAATGCTCCGAACGAAAGAAAATAATAACCTGAATGGCCTGAGAGGAGTTTTAGCGTAATTGTAATTTTGAGTACTTTTAACCATTTAATGATTTATTGAAGGATCGAATTTCATTTGGATAAAATATAAAAATGTTCACAAAAGTTGACATAATGATATGCAACTTAAGTAGTAAACTCTACATATAGGTAACACTGCTTGAGGTTTCTAATCCAAAATAAAAATAGGTTTCAGTTTCGGAAATTAGGTTTTTGTTATTTTAAAATGAGTGCTACTGAGTCAAAAAAAGAATGTACTGTGTGCTCCTATATTCCTCTGAAACCGCTCACGATGACAAATATTGCAGCTTTTTATGTACCAGTTTTTGGTTCGGTTAGCTATGCAACATTATCAGTAAACGTGATGAATCCTAGCTTACTGGCCAAGTAAGTTATTACGGAATATATTTTTAGTTAAGTAGTATTTATTTATTTAAAATTCTATTTTTTTTATTTATAAGCTCATCTTGCAATTATATTTTCCTATTGAATGTTCATGGCATTGCTTATTAGTAAATCTACGTATCATTACTTTTAAGCCGTTCAAAATATTTATAGCATTAGTTCTTGTCTTAACCAGTCTTATAGTTAAATAGTAGTATTGTAGACATTGACGCTCGCTAAATAAAAGCGGGACTTCAGTTAATCAATCTTATCAGATTGATAATTTGTCCTAATTGTAAGCATCAAAGACCATGATTTTCATCAATATTTTTATATGACCCTTAAAACAATAAATTTTCAACCTCCTGATGGAATTTGGTTATTATTAATAAGACAATTCTAGAACTAATCAAATAGTTAAACTATGGTCTAAAATTGTCTAATTTTATAATTTGACAACTTGGTAGCATTTTAAGTAACAATATTTCAGAAATTTTTTCAACCATAATACCTTCAAAATTCTATTACTGATACTTGTTTTATCCCTGCTTAGTTCTAACCTGTATTTAGAATTACTCCTAAGCAATGGTTTATTTTTGTTAAACTTTTATTTTTACCTCTTTTGTTTTAGAGTTGTACCTTCTCGAGATGTTACCAATTTTCTTCTTACATCTTCAGTACTTGGTTCAGGGCTATATATTTATAACAGGAAACATCTTAAAGATACTGTCATGAGTTGCAGAATGCTGTATAGGTAAGTTTTTCAATAATTTATATATAATAATTAGGCTTTATTGACATGTTTACATTTTCAAAATATTTAGTATAATTATACTTAAGTCCTCTACATGATTTAACATAGTTTAGTTTTTCAATATATTTTTTTTTGTGAGTCTATTATCAACATCTATTTTTTCCCCACAAAGTTAGTTATTAGTGAATCAAAGCTCTTAACTATGTTTTTCTTGAAATGACTATTCACCATCAGAACTAAGAAACACAATATTATAACATTAATCTAGAAAATAAATAGTACGCTATAGAAAAATAATCTTATCAAAAACATACACGGTGTTTAATCCTTTAACTATTGGTACTGCTGTGTATACAATCAAGACACAATGATCGTTCTTTAAAAAATCCTTGACCACTCTCTTTTCCCACTTTAGGATACTGTTTTTTTTTTTTCTATATTTAACAATTTTATTAGTTTTCGTCCTTAAGGATACTGTTTTAAGATGGCGGAAGGACACCCTTGTTGTACTTAAGGATACTATTTTGAAATATTTCAAGATAACGATTTTAAGATGGCGGAAGGATATTCCGCCATTGTTTTCCTTAAGGATACTATTTAAAATATTTGAATATTTAACAATTTTAAGATGGTGGAAGGATATTACACCATTGTTAACACATTCTACTGGAAGTTAATAACTTTTGAACACTATCAATCCCTTCTCGTCGAAAGTTTGGCACTAAATCGGTAGAATATAGAACTGTCATATTATCCTTAGTTTTCGTCCTTAAGAATAATATGTTGAAATATCCCAGGATTTAACTGTTTTTGAGTTATCCGAAGGATATTCCGCATTGTTGTCCTTAAGGATACTATTTTGAAATATTTCAAGATTTATTAGAATAAAATAATTAAAACCATTCCATATCATTCATGTATTTATAACCTAATTTGTAGGATTAATGATTTCTAAAAAGTGCCATAAATTATTTAATCATTGAAAGGAAATGAAGTTGAAAGAAATAGAAGTCAAGGTCTTCCAATGTCGATTTTATCATTTGCTGTTGAAAATTAGAATATTTTGTTTGAAACTGAATACCATAGGTATTAGCAATTATGCTGTCTCATTTTCATTTCTCTAAGGAGCTGTAATGTCTGGCATGCACTCTGCCTACTGCAGAGCAGTATCATGAGTCATGGTTGCTACTTTAAAATTGAAGAAGTTAACAACATTGAATCATTGTCTCAGTTAACAACTTTGGAAGTTCTTCACGTAGTGCTTAAAGTACTAGTTAATGGTTTTCTGATCTTCAAACTAGCTATATTTACAGATCTTAAAGAAACCTTGCCATGAGTTGGTAAGAAATTCTTAGTTATTGTCTCATTGTACTTTAAGATGATGTCCTCTCAATGTTACAAGTTCATAGTGGCCAATGGAAATAAGATGCCAAATGCTGAAGATGCCACTGCAGAGTGGAATTTAGAAAAACATGACAGCCACAATTAATTTAGTATATAAACATATTTTCGCTAGAGGCAAGATTTTTCGAGTTATTAACGAAAAAAAAAAAAAAAAAACCGACCTTTAGAGACCCCCACCCTTATCACCCCCCCCCCCCCCCCCCCCAGTACTTTAAGTATGTTGTTAAGGACACCTCCCCCTACAACTGTGCCAAAATTAGCTTCTACATGAATTAACTCCTCTAAAAATCCTTCCTTGAAATTGATCTGTGGTATTTCCAAGACACTTTTTCTGATCCGTTTTTACAAATAACTTTTTTACTTTGTTTCAGTGGATTTGATGCTCTCATCTTCAATTTTGGTTCTGTATTATTATGGGCTGTTCTAAGAACTGTTTCACCTAAAAGTAATTGCATCGCTACCATCCTTGGACTCTTAACGAGTGGTGGCCTGCTATACACTGGTTTTTCTTATCTCAAGCATATAGACGACAATGCATCAACACCGTCATCTGTTACAAAGTGAACTGAAACAGCATGGTTTTTTTTTTTAAAATCATTTTAACTCCCTAGTCTGTTTCGTGGAGTGAGAACTTAGAGCACAATGTTGATTGTTGTTTGTTTTATTATATGAAATTTATAATAAATTAAATTTTTTAGTAATTTGAATAATTATTTTTTGTTTAACGTGATTCCTTCCTTTGTCAATAATTAAATCTGATTGGGCTTAGTTTTATTTGGTTTTATTAACCAACAACAAAATAGTTCAAGTTTCAATTTTTTATTTTGATTCTCTTAGCAATTATATAAGGAGTTTCTTAGTTCTTTGAAGTTATAAATATTTTATGTTCATGCATTATTATTTTTGAGCATAATCTATTGTTATATTATTGATTAGGAAATTATTCTTAAATTAAATTAGACTAATTTGGCAATTATAATGTACAGTCGAACCTAAAAAAATAGAAATTACTATAATTGGTATGAAACTTGTAGAACTATCAACTTTAAAAATGTTTCCTCTATTTGCTCAGATTCAGCTTTTGTGCCTATGGTAACTACACCTTTGTAAGTGATTATTTTCTAGAAATCTGAAGTTGAAGAGCTATTGTTTTTTTGTCTAATCTATGAAATGTATTAATTACACTAGATATATATATATTTTTTAAATGTGTTTCTCTTATCTCCCTATATTGAACCTAGGAATTCAATTTGAATTTTTGAAAAAGTTTGTTGTAAAAAGGTAAATATTGATTTACAATTTGAAATAGGCACATTTATTTTGTAAGTGAAAGAAATTTTAAAAACTAGTTTTTACATTCAAAATGGTAATTTATATTACATTTTACTATTTAAGAATTACATTTGATTTATTAACAGTTAATTTACTAGTTCTGTACTTATTCATAAATCTTTTAGTTATACAAGCTAGTGCAAAACCACATTTCAGTGATAACATTTGATGGCATTGGTTTTGTGGACTTTTGGGCTGTAATTTGTTTATGTGATCTTTGTATTATGGCCAATTCAGCATATTACAATAAAAATTTTGTTTTAAAATGTTCCTTGTAGCTTTTGTGACTGCTTGACAAGAAATTAGTTCCTAAAACAACTAAACTAATTTTCTCTCCTCCTTACCTTGAATGAGGAACTTAAAAATTTGGATTATATATTTTCCTCAAGAATAGTTGGAAAACAAAAATATGTAGGTCACATCATTGGTAACTAATTACACTTAAAAAAGATTATCTTCTGCTTACCCCTCAGGCAAATATTTCTTTGAAATAAAAATGAAAAATTAACTGTATTCTGGGATGCATTGTTCTCGAAGAATATGTGTATTTTACATTTTGTTTCAACATATTTGTGTTAGTGATTTGATCATTAATATAAATAAGGCCCTATTAGAGTCTAGTCCTATCTAACATGTTTCTGAGATGGTAGGTGACATTTAAAAGTTTATTGTGATAGCAGTATTACTTACTAATAGTCAGTCATTGTTTAGATTATTTTTTGTATTATTATGGGTCTCCTATAATTATCCAGGTTTTTGTCTCTCATACAATAACGTCTTTGTTTGATGATGAGATATGTAGAAATCAATACAATCTTTACATTACTGAATCACTCTCTGGTCCTTCATCTTTACTTTTCCTCTTTGTATTCCAATTACTAGTAATATAATTGTTTCTCAATTACTAATTATTAGTAACTATAGTGTCAATCAGATGAGTTTATTGTGAAATTTGTAAAATTTACTGAAAAATTATCACTAGTAGTAGTTCAGTTATCAGGTAGTTAAGTGGTGGAGGAGGGAGGATAAATATAGAAGTTTTTTCTTTACAGATTTTTAATATTTTATAAAGAAATACTAATATGTTTTATACACTTTTTTTTTTTTTTTTTTTTTTTTTTTTTTTAACACTCCATCTTTTTGAGGTGGGATAGTTTAAATTTAGATTCACCAGAAAATAAAAATAAATATAGTAGAAACTTCTATATTTTTAAGCTGGATTCACATATTTTCTCATAGTGACTAAACAATAGTTGCTAAACATCTAAACATTACAAAGTTTAACAAAAAAATTGAATATTTTATTTCTAAGCTAAACCATTGACATACTGACTTTCAATAATCTATTTTTTTTATTTGGCAGGGTTTAACATTCTCCTTTCTAAGACTCATATATCTGATTTACTGCTGTGTATTATTTTATTTATTCATAAATACATTTATTTTTTTATTTTTTATGATAATTATTTTTATACATTTATTATATACTATGAATTGAGATCGATTTCTGGGGAAGATCTAGAGTTCAAGATCTCACTGATTGAAATTCATTGAATAAGGAATGAACCACTAATTAAAAAAAAATTATTAATTTTCACTTCTCTTGTTTAATGCTAGTCAATAATTGAATCTTATTGAAATTAAAAAAAACTAATAACATATGTATTGTTCCATTTCTTTCAGAAAGGCTTATTTTTCTTTCTTTCTTAACGGCTAATGAAAACTTCATAATTTTTTTGCATTTTTTTTTTTAAAACATAATTAGGTACTATTAAATAAATATTATATGTGCTTACAAAACATGAACTTCCAATCTGTAAAAAAATTTGTATTCCCATCTACTCTGTTACAAAAATTATTGAATTTACTTAAATATTTTCCAATTCTCTGTTTTCTAAACTATTAAATGAGTGAAATACAAACATATTTTGATTGTTATTTCATCTTGAGTATGAACTTTTTGATGGTTTATAACAGAAGACATTATGACTTTACAACAACATTTGGAAGAATGAATTACTTTATTATATATGTAATGTAAGGTGGTAACACTGGGCTATAGATTCGATGACGAAAAAATTTGTTTTCTTATTGCTGACTGATCATCTATTGAAGAAGCATTCAGATTACGTATCAGAGAAGAAAGAATAATATTCTGGAATAAGTAAGTTCATTTGGTTAATTTTCATCATAAGCTGATGTCGATCCTCTATTATCAGTAATAATTATTGTAAACTGTTGACTTAGAACTTCATACTCTTTAATAATACGACTATATAATATTAATGTTTCTATTATTAATGATAACCCATTTTATTGTTTTGTATTAAAAAACAATTAACATTAAACTCAGCCTAAATTATATTTTATTATTTATATAAATTAAAATTACTATTTTTATTTTATTTTTTTTAATACTTTTCAATTGTTGAATAAATTTGAATAAAGTTCTCTATCAAATTCACCTTTTAATTCTTGGGGATAGCTTTTATTTTAACTATTTCTGATGATGGGCTAAGATTCTGCTGAAAATTGATTAAAAGTAATTACTTTATTATTAATTTTTTTTTTTTTTTTTTTTTTACCAAATATTAAATCAATCCTATCTTATTTTATATTCATGGACCTGGAAATTTATTAGCAGTCGTAAAAGAATTCTAGGCAGCTACTTTTAACACGTCACAGTTTTGATGTCAATTTCTTCTGAGTTATCATAACTAAAATGTAAATGTCTTTACATATATATATTAAAAACAAAGCTGTTTTTGAAATTATACATTTCAGCTTTTTAAAATTATGATAAAGAATTGACCAAAACTTGGTTCGAAGGAGGGAAGAACAGTTATCTCCTCTTACTTATTATCTTAATACTGCGAAATGTTTGTATGTGAAGTGTCTTTGCACGTTTATGAATTTAAAAGAAGTAACTTGAAAGTTTGATGTATTGTTAAAAACTGGTGTGGATTTTTTGAGCAATGTTTCGATTCTACTAAAGTTTGGCATTGGTGCAAACAGATATTAATGATATTATATAAATACATATATATTTATAGTGATGTGATTTGTATTTTAACTTTTATTTTATGTTTTAACTACAAAAGGAACTAAGTTTTTATAAATTTCTTATCTGACTATTATCCCATCTCTTTAATATGGAATAATTAGTTTGTTATTCTTTGTAAATTTGTGTTTAAAAGAAACTTATTGACCACCAAGGTTCAGATTACAATTCTATATAAAGTGATAATCTTTATCAGCTAGATTTGTTACATCAGAGATTTTTATCACCGATATGAAACAGTGCTGACTTATTTTCAATTAATGATAATTTATAAACAATTAAGATAACTAGTATTTACGACAACTTAATTTATGGATTAAAGCTGATAGTTCCAGTTTGAATTTTGTAATGAAAGTGGATACTAACATATTTTAGGGTTTACTTAAGGTATTGTAAAGAAGCAGAAAAGGGATCACATCTGATGGAATATTTTTTTAAGGTTTGTGTTAGCTTAATGTAGTTTGATATTTAATTGAGTTTTACTGATATTCATACCTGAATTATAGAGAGTTTAACTTGTTTTGAGTTATAGTTTCACTCTATAATTGGTGATCAATCGAACTCCACTGGATCTTCAATAGTTAAGGATGAATCTGAATTTTAAATTTTCAAGCTGAAATATAGTAATTTTTGTAATCAGTATGCATTAATATGTAATCAGTATAGGCAATTTTATCAGATAAGTTAAGGGAAGAATCTTGTTCTATAAATTCAGTTTCCTCTTGTTTTTTGTTTGAAGGGCAAACTACTCCATAATTAAGTTAGTCGACCTACAAACAATTTGCATAAATTTTTCAATAATCAATCATTTATAGATCATGAAGTCATTTTGATTGATTTTCGTTTTTTTTCTCTTGATTCTTCCGATTCAAGGGTGACATTAATATTAATTTTTTGTTTACTATGGCCTTACCTATGCTGCTACACAATGCAGCAGTTAATTTAATTTGATGATACTAATTTTACCTGAGGTGCTTAGGTTGTTTTTGAAGGATCAATACAATTAGGACTGATTGGTGGTTATCAACATATTTGATTTCTTTTCTATGTTTTTAAAATTATTATATTTAATCTATGCTCCAAAGTGCTGATGTTTTGAATTTTTTGTATGTTTTTAGAACTGATGATGAACTTGAAATTTAAAACTTGTCTTCGAATAAAAAATTCCAATGGATGTAGCAAATAATCCATCGATCTTACTATTTCTAATATATTTTAGTCGGAACTTCTTTTCAAATGGTTATCATTATTCTAATTAAATTTAAGAAATCTTAATTGTGGCAAACTCTTTTCATTGTGTATTGTTATTTAAAACAACATTAATTTCCACCATACTGGTGTGTTATGTATAAAGAGAGTTAGTTACATTAAAATAACAGTTTAAAAAAAATAGGTTCATTGTTTAAATTGATATTTTGTCTCAATATTTCAAATATTTCAGCCATAACATCGAGTTAAACCTTTATTTTTATAGTCAAAAGATCACAGTTTCCTCTTTTCTTAAATTAATCAACCAATCAGTTACCCCCTTTCTGCTTTACCCATCGATTAACTGATATTGGACTAATACTGTCTAAACTATTACATTTTCATGTTTAGGAAGAATTACATGTCTATTTTTGTAGTGATTTTGTATTAAAAATAGACTAGCTTAAACAGAAAGATGCCAACAAATACTGTTTACTGTTTTATTTTGTTTTTTATTTTAGTACTATAAAACCGGAATGTAGTGTGTTCTTTTATTTTTCATTCCAGTTTTTTTTTATATATAAGGAAGTTCTTTAAATACGGAGCCAAGGTTTTCAATCTTGCTCTGAAAATAGATTTGCATTAAGCAATTCACTATTGATATTTTGCCAATGTTCGTGAAACGAAAAACGGTATCATCCTACTGTGTATTCTTTAACAATCTTCATGGTAGGATCGCCATTCATACCGTTAACGAGTCATCTGAATCGTAATGGTACAACCAAGTTTCTTACGCTTCAAACCTAGCTAATTTCGTTTGTTTTGTTTTATTGTAGAACTATCAACATTCTCTCTGTAATTATATTAAAAATTGTGAATGTATTCTTTTTATTCGCCTTATATCAAGAGACGTTTATGTGAACTCATATATTGTTAAAACATGGACATGATTTGTCTACCACTTACTTATTTATATTACAAAATTACAAAGTCTGATAAAAACGTTTCAACAAATTTCATCCATAAGTTCTTGACAAAAATAACAAAATTTTCTATTGCGATACTTTTTTACCCTAACTTTTTATGAAATACATTTTATTCTTTCGTGACAATTTTTGGAAAAATCTTAATGACCTTCAAAAGGTTTGAAAAATATTAAAGTGGACAGCGGAGCAAAATGTATATTAAATGATGAAGTGTTGGAACTCTTTGCAAAGTTTATGTTTAACTGCCTCAAGTTTGAGGGGAAATAATTAGGTGAGTCACAAAAAAGCACAAAATTTACTTAATAAAATATAGACTAAATGAAAAAAAAAAAGAATTTAAGTGAAAAAAAGGAAAAGAGAAATAATAAAATAAATAGCTAAAAGTTTATAAAAATCCGCAGGCGTTTTTGACCTTTGTAGTTTTACGCTTATAAACAATAACAAACAAACAAACTTAGGTGAGTCAGTGAAGGTTCTATCACGTAGTTTCTGAGGTATTGTTTTATAAAAAATTCCTAATGTTTAGTGAAAGTTAAAGAAATAAATAATGTTGTTTCTGTTAATTATCATTATATTGACTTTGCGAGGTTTTGATCGATGTAAACTTTAAAATCATAAAAATTCTCTGTCAAGATACCAATCACCAATGAAAACGATCCGTTAGAAGTTTATTTCTTCAGGGATCGGAAGTCTACAGCAGCTGTAATTGGAGCAGATCACGTTCTCTCCTATAATACATATGAATTAAACATGGCAGTATTGCGGTAGTTAAGTAACCTGTAAACTAAAATCGGAGGATAACAGTTGTGGGCGTGGCCGATCTCAGATTTATCCGGTTGTATTAATTTGTAAGTACTTAAGTCTGTTTTTCTTAATAATGCTCTTAGGTAACCGAATGTCCATTTTTTCTAAATAATGATGGAATAAGCTGAGCCCTTGTTAAGTAATTAATGATTTAAATATATTTATCTCGGAAATCAGTTCTTATCCTATCGACTGTTTCTGATATATTTGGTTTCAGAAATAATTCTACACTCTCAGTTCGAAGTTTTGAGTTTGGAGGCGATGGTTTAAATACATGAGACAGATTTCAAATTCACTTTAATCGTTTTACTGTATAGTGGTTATTTGACGTGTGGTTCTTTTCTAAGAAGTAATTACTCAACCTGAACTTATCATCCATATCAAAATACAATATAAATCCATATCTAGTGCTTCGGTGTAAGACCAATTTTATCTGAATATTAAATTTACTCTTCCAAATCATGAGGCATAGAATCGAAATTCAAGCTTCAGAAATCAGATCTCTTTCGAAAATATGAAGAAAAGATAGAAGGGATCGCATTCTTTATAAAATAGATCATTGTAGAACCAGAGGAAATGTTATTCAAGAAAACTATCTTTTGGTGATTGAGACATTCAAATGTCCAATGGAAGACGGTATGGAGTGAGGGAATTCTTCACAAAGAGAACTCAGGATTTGAACGAGAGAAAAGAAATATTTGGAGATTGTAATGCATGGTTTAGGTTGTACAGACAAGCACCTTACGATGCATAAGCAGCAGGCAAGAAGGATTTTGAAGATTTTTAAAGTCGAACGTCACCACTTCTGATTCGGATGTGCTAGGGTGCAGTGGTTATGTGTCCTAACATCACTATCTATCAGTATTTTTTACCGACTTCTTAAATGTTGATGATCTGTATTGTTACAGCTGGAGCTAATCAGCCCTAACAATCCCTCTGATTCAATAATTTTACTTTAACAAATGCCTAACAGGTGCGAACGACTTAGTTTTCTTGCTGCTTTGATCAAGTCTTAATTTTAATTTTCTTGGGAACCATTTACCAACAATAGATAGGCAATCCTTTTCGAAGAACAAGTTGATTATTCGATTTGGGATAAATTATTTCTTTTCACTATTACAGAACATTCTGTAAGACAAACAAATATAACCTGCCGATTGCTAATCGCAAACAACTAAAAACAACAAAACATTTTATGCAAAGTAACTTATTATATATATCGGAGGCGCTACAGCGGAAACGAAATGTGGTATTTCTGGATGCCGCCCAAGCATTTGATAAAGTTTGGCATCAGTTAAACTCTTTAAAATCAAGACCACTATCACAAAGCTATTATTTAATTCATCTCTCTACAGTCAGACTTTTCTAAGCTCACTGTATTCAAAAAGCTCACAATCCTGCTTGCATGAGTTATAAGCTTCTGCCTTCAGAAAATTAGATTCAATTATATAAGCTTCTTGTTTACCGATTAAGACAATTTTAGCGATTTTTTTCAAGACGTTACTATGTTGAGTTACTACGTTACTATGTACCTGATATCCAAACGTATTAAAAAATCTAACGCCAATTGAAATTGAAAAGCAAGACGAAATATAAATATTGCATTGCTGCAAAAGATCAAATAAAACTAAAAATGTTTCAGGATTAAAAGTTTTTTAATCCTCTGCTGAAAAAATTCGCATGTGTGAGTTACGCCGTTGTTGAGATGACCCATTCAATTGTTGTTTACTATAAGGTCAAATGTTTTGAAAACCGTTACTTTTCATACGTTTTCATTAGCTACCTATAACATAAAATATATAAATCTATTAAATATAATACAAAATTTAATCTAGTGAATATATGCCAAAAAATGTTTATAAAATTTATCAAATAAAAATTCAGTAATAATGTTTACATATCACAACAAAATTATAACAATACAAACAACATATAGCATATAATACATGTGATTAGATTACATTTTAGGAAATATTTAGGTAAAATCAACAGGACTTTTTATCATGAAGTAAGTAGAATCTGTTGCTTTGGTTTAAAATTACTAAATAGATCCTTTTGGTGGTATTATACAGGGAACGTCCTTGTATAACAACATTTCAAAATATCATATGTTGACTTTCGGCTGGTTTCTTTTATTCTGGGAGAAGGTTATGATACATTAATGATAACCATTATGTCCTGTTATCTTCGATATGAGAGTGGAGGTATGCCGTTTGTTTTTCTTTGCGTTAAGACTAATATTAACTTGGCCCGAACCAAGTATAAGGGATTTAGTTGAATCGCGCATAATTGCTTACTCTTCACTTACAGGTAAGTACTGGAAACAATTTTTCATTAATTACTTATTTTTGTTTACTTTTCTTTGGCGAGTTTATGGTCCATTTTCTTATTCCATTCATAACATCAACATGCCTTAAAATGGAACCAAGTTACTTTGTTTGAAGAATATTTTCGAATTTAATATTTTAAGTGTTACTTTTTGAAGAATCTTATGACTCAATATGTTTGGGTTATAAGTTCGTCATTAATTTTTTATTTTATCCGCATGTATTCACGACTATTTTATTCAGTTTAAAGAGGATATCAGTCAATGAAGTATTCTAAATTGAGGTAAATATTGAATACGATATACCTGATAGCTACGAACCAGTTAATCAGAAATTGCTTCTCTCACTAAAGTGTTAACATCGGTGTGTAAAGCAGTATAAAAAAAAAAGGCGTATTGGTCTATTGGGTTTTAATTTTTCTACTGTGTATAGTTGATGCTGGGTAACAAAGTTTCTTTTTCTAGCAGTTTTACTTCAAATCATTCTTATTTTAATCGGCGCACATAGTTGTATTTAGCTAATCTAGGCGTCCAAAAGTCGATTTTATAAAATTCACAGAAGGTATAAAAACCAAGCTATTTATAAAGTTAGGTAAATAGGGGACATTATCTGATCCTTGTCCCTTCCGTCCCTGCAATACCTAAGTCGTACGATTAGTCGGAACTGCACCATCTCGTCTGACAACGGATCTCTCTCTCAGCTTTTTAAGTGTAATCGCTTCATTTAAAATGGGGTTTTCTTATATTTAGTGATATTCTTCATAAATAGAGTTATTGATCTTGAAACTGCAGGTGAGGACACATTTTTGAAGTGGTTATTATTTTACCAATTAATGTATTACTATCATTTCGGCTGTTTGAAAATATCCTATTTTTCACCAAATTTTAGCATATTTTAATGTTTTTCTTGTACTTCAGGGTGCGTTCCGGCTGTTATTTTTGATTTCCCTGAAAGATTAGACTTTTTGTAAAATAGTAATGACCAAATCAGCTGCACCTTTTCGATTTAAGTGGTACCAAACATGACAATGAGAAAATTACAAAATATTATAATTATTTTAATGAGATCTCATCAATTTTTTAATATTTGTCCATTTGTTCAGGAGTAAGAGGAGTAACCCGAAAATCACTAAACGATAAAATGCAGGAGCAAATATTTCCAATTTTGACGTAAAATTAAAATATTTGAAGACATCTTTTGACTAGTGAGCTATTTTATTGACCAATAAAAGGACACGAAGTACCAATTTTTCTATTTAAAATCTAAATTTAAAAGAGCTAAAAAGAAGTTAGTAAATTGGAAAAAAAATCCTTAAAAAAAAGACGATTGGCTGCTAAAAACATTTGAAATACTTATTTTAATTAATTAAACTCTCTTTCTTTTGGTTTATCTGTATTGCACGCTAGGATTTGTCTATTCGAATGCATGTGAGCTCAACTTAAAAAAAGAACAGATACTAACCAAGCAATCTTTATGCAAAGGAATAATGAATTTCAAGAATAATTCATACAATAAAGATAAATTATTGTGGATGTCCCTAATGCTGAATTTGGCAACATTATCAATGGTAATGCCTGCATATTTTTTATATGCAGATATCACTGGTGTTGATTTCAATTTGTTATACCACTTTAAAGTGAAATCATGTGGCCACAAAGTTCATCTACAAACGTTTGAAGACTGACATTAAATATCAAAATATATATAGGTCCTTATCCACCTAAGATGCCTAAAATTCTTATTCACAGTGCAAATTTGATTTAAAAAATTATTTATTTTTAAATAGAAAGCCTGAAAATAACTTTTTCAGGCCCAATTCACATAGAACGGACGTGGCGCTTTTGTCTCTTCCCCGTTTGTCCTATTAAACAGAGGGAGGGCGACCGCCCGCGCCGCGTCCGTTCTGTGTGATTTGGAACGTTTGTTTAGTAGAGAGACGCGGAAGAGACAAAAGTCCGCGCCACGCCCTCGCCACGTCTCTTTGCCGTCTCTCGTGGCGTACAAGAAGGGACACGCCAGTTCCTCGCCACGAGTTTTTTTTTTTTTTTTTTCTTTCTAGGCTTTTAGTTTTCTTTTTTTTTGGGTAAGGGGTGAATCGGACATTAAAACAACATTATTAAAATTTTTATTGGAGTTACATACATATATACCAACAATTAATAGGGGTGTACATCACTGATTTTATTTTTTTTTTTTTCGGGGGGGCGAGGGGTGAATCGAACATAAAAACAACTTTGATAAAATTTGATATCGGAGTTACATACATATATACCAACAATTAATAGGGGTGAAACATCACTGATTTAATTTTTTTTTTTTTTTTTTTTTTTTCATGGGGCGAGGGTGAATCGGACATAAAAACAATTTTGATGAAATTTGATATTGGAGTTACATACATATATATCAACAATTTAAGAGGGGTGAAACATCACTGATTTATTTTTTGGGGGGAAGGGGGAGGGGTGAATCAGACATAAAAAAACTCTTCAGAATTTCCCGAAAAACCCGCCACCCCCCCAAAAAAAAAAAAAAATAAATTGGTAATTTTCACCCCTATTAAATTGTTGGTGTGTATGTATGTAACTCCAATATCAAATTTTATCAAAGTTGTTTTTATATCCGATTCAACCTCTCCCACCAAAAAAAAAAAAATTATTTGAGTGATGATTCACCCCTATTAAATTGTTGATATATATGTATGTAACTCCACTATCAAATTTTATTAATGTTGTTTTTAAGTCCGAAGAGACAAAAGTCCGCGCCACGTCTGTTCTGTGTGAATTGGGCTTAAGATGACTTGTAAGTATATTTTCGACAGCCTAATGGGATTAAATAATTTTGGCCGCCTAGAATTAGTCAAGGGCCGTTTTCAACTTAAAAGTGGAATGAGATTTTACGTTCCATTCCACTATTGGAACCAGTTCCAGTTTTCGTTCCACGCCAGTTTAACTAACCACTACCTACTTACTATGCAGTTTTGCTCTATTCCTTGTGACTTTGGGCTGTTAATCTCCTTATTTTTTTTTATAATTTAAAATTATATAGATACTAGAATATTAAGAAGATTTGAATATAATAAGTATACTTATTAAAAAAAATTATACTTTTAAAATAGTTTTATTCAATCAAAAATTTTTTTTTTTTTGGAAAAATGTTAGTTCAAGTATAGTGTACAATTAAGCGAGAATTTTCCAACTACATTGGTTCCGAGAAAAAAGGAGTAATCAACTCTTGTACACAGCTTTTGAACAAATAGCAAAAAAAAAAAAAAATTAATAATATATACAGTAAAAGCTTGTCTGGTTCATTTCTCTCAATCCGAAAGAAGAAGCCGAGCTCTGTCGGTAAAATAGAAAATTTCAAAGAAAGCGGTTTATTTTGAAGATGCCCATGCGCGAGGTGGTCGAGTAATTAAAAGGAGGGAAGAAATCAACAGCGGAAGGATTACCGCAAAGCAGTCGGAACGACCTTGGGTGGAACGAAACCAGAGATCCATCTAAACTGTACAGCACGGGGGGACGGAACTTGGAACTGTTTCCTGCTTTGAACCGGTTTGGAACGAAACGATAGATCTTTTGGCGTTGGTTTTGGTTTTAACTTTTAATAAAGTTAAAAGGTTTGAAATATGCTGAAAATGGTTCTACCCTCCTTGGAAAGGGCTACTTGGGGGGTTTTATTAATTTATTACTTGAGGTTATCTCTCCCGAGTGCGCCTGTTCCTGATTCTGTAAACATCTGTGATCTACCTAAAACAGTCCATTACCATAATAGCCTACATAGGAACATAGTAAGATTGCAATAGTAGAGTAACCTTGTAAGCTACGGTAAAGGGATTGCGAAAACACTGTAATCCATCGATTGCTGGTCTCAATTGATAAAAAGTGATTTTCGTTGGGAGCAGTGGCAATGTTGCCAAAGGATTCAAGTACTACCTTTTGTTTACTGTTGTGCGACTTGCATTTTTAAAAATGGCCGAGTGGTAAGGAGAGATATTAACCCGTACGATTTCATTGTACTTAATAAAAATAATTTGTGGACGCTTGGGAAAGCCTAGTATATGTTTATAGTTTGACCTGTAATCTTCGTTTAAAAAGATAAATGAGGAAATAAAGGTGACGCTTACTGTTCCTGACAACGAAAACCTGAAAGATTAACGAGTTACGATGGCAACTTGGCAATAAAAGCGCAGGTCTAATATTAAAAAAAAAAAAAAATAAAATAAAAGGATCAGATTTTGAAAAACAATGAAGTAATACAAGATGTGATGCAGAAGGAAGAAAAGAACGAATGGATAGAATATTCGCCCATTAAAAACCATACTGTTGCAATGGCTTAGCTACTTTTGTAAATTGGTTGGAAGAATTTAGTGTATCTGTTATATCTGTGATATTTTTCGGTTAAAGAGTCCCCAATGCATGTGCTTAACCATTTTAAAAAACTAGAAATAGAAGGAAATAATCAGTTTTGCTACTATGTATTTAGGCATCTCATACCTAGTGCAATTGAAGGTTATATTTGAAATATATTGTTCGTAATGTAGTAATATCTATAGGTAAGTAAAAATGTCCTATTAAATCGCCATCTTGGTTAGATGTTTCTAATCTACTGGCCTGTTAGTTAGTTGATTAGGCTAGAGTTAGTTGATGAACGAACTAGTTAAAATATTATACTTTTATGATTTAAATTGCTTTTAAGTGTATTTACGATGTCCCTTGCAAATGTTTGATTGAAAAAGTGGATACTTCTGCAATGAATGCTCTTGATAGATTGGAACCCCAAGCCACATCCGTCGAAAAAAAAAATCGAAAAATAAATTGTTTGTATATAAGAAAAATTAAGACTACGTCAAAAATAGAATACCCTTGGAAACATAATATTTTTGCACCGTGTTCGATTACATTTTATTATTTGTACATACATTTCTGTCCACGGAATGAATTATCTCATCGTAAGATTCATTTCCTTTTTTGAGTTGTTTATTGGATGAGTGAAGGATATTTCTTTTGGAAACAAAGGTTTGATATAGCACTAAGCTGAGAACTAGGTTTAATACAAAATTCTTTGTGCATAAATACAGTTTTATTTCAGATTACATATTGTAAACATTGTATCACGAATACTACTCTTTAATGTAAAGTCTATAGGTTTCAACTTAATTCACCCATCTCCTGCCTGTAATTGGATTTGATGCAGGACCTCACATTTGACTTAAAGGCAAAGAGTTCTTCATGTCCAATTTTCAGACCTTTCAAAGAAATGAACCGTTGATCTCAACATACCATAATCTGATGATTCAGTATCTGGGGTATACGCAGGGTGAGGCAAGTTTCCTTGCAGTTATGATAATATTTCGTAGATTAAACGAGAACGATATTCGGGAGTAGTGTCATGTTACAAAATGGCGTTCCTGTTCACCCAAAGAGGGATACTTTGTACTCAAAACTGTATAAACTCTGCTTAGCTGTTTACAGCAGCTTTGATTCTACTGTCTGACCATCAGGAACGAGCTGAAAACGTAAAACGCCTTTGAAGTAGCATTAAAAACAAAGCATCAATTATTTACCAAACCGATCCAAACATACCAAAGTAAGGAATGTCGATGGAAAACTGACACTTCTACTATAACTGACTGTTCTATATGCACTAATTGCTTCGGCGGCTGCCTTTACGATTAGCTCTTTTTTTTTCTGACACTGCTTATGCGTTTTTAAAAAAAAAAAAAATAACTGATCTGAAAGCCAACTGAATTCACGAGTAATTAAAGGATCAGTCAAAGTAAATATTGACATAATTAGTAGGGACGAAAATACTCTTTCAGGAAAAAACAAGAAGGACGAACCGGTTATCCTATAAGTTACCAACCTGATTTAAAAAGAGTGAGGAGGTCAAGATTCATTTCGTGGGCTTGCAACGAAGTAAACGTCAAACCGCTTGGACCGGATTCCAACCTCTCCGCTTCTGACTTCGGAATGCTACGGTGAGCTTAACACCACAACCTCTTTTTCAAGAGGTTTCATCAAACATATGCCTAACATATGATTTATGATATGGATACTTTTTACAAATCGTTTAAGGATAATATTTATAAATTAAACAAAAACAAAGAAGTCCCTTAAATCGTTATTTTGAGTTATTTATTCTACCCAAGCTAGTAGATAATGGGAGGCAGACAACAAAGAAAGGCAGACAACAAAGAAAATGCAGACTGTTTAATTTCTACCTAGTTGCCGGAAGGTAAAATACACCAGATTGTCGTTTAATTATATATAGGTATTTAAATGGATTAATAGAATTTATTTCGCTTTCAATTTATTTCTCATAATAAAATTATGTTAGCTAGTAAACATTCTGTAAATTAAAAATATCAGATTATTAATTCCTTTATCATGGGTGACAAAGTATTAATTAATTAAGGGTAACCGGACTTAAGTTATAACCATTTTGAATGTTAAGTAAATTTATCAAAACTATATATACTCGATATATCTATAACTATCAAAACTTATTGAAACACTGTTACATAAATTAACGTGAAGCATGACTGTTTATCTGATACGAATATTTTATTTTAGAATGTTTGCATAAATAATTCGGAGTTAAGTTATAAATAAAACTTCCTACGCTGTCGGTTCCAACCGTTCGACTCCTGTTAGAAAAACTTGGACCTTTGATAGTTGGGTGAATTAAATCAAAGGAAAAGAATGTTTTAAATCGTAAATGTATAATGAGAATCATAGGCATGTACCGTTAAAAATATATTCAATTTGTCTATAACTAGTCAGTTATATTTTATTTTTTCATTATCAGATTAATATTATATTAATGATATCTGAATAGTGATGACCTTAACTGTTTTTTTTTTTTTTGTTTTTTTTAACCTTCAATTATTTTGATTATCTCTTTATTTTGTTTTTGTTCAATGAATATAGAGGGCTATTATTTTATTTTTAATTGTTGCCATAATAAAATAATTCATGTAAGTGTTTATTAATATAATTACATTCTGAAGCCGAAAATCAGCGTCTTATTCATACTAATAAATGGATTGCTGATAAAATACATTAAAAGGTGTAGTTCCAAAGCCCCTGGAGGAATCTAGTTTTAGATCTACCAGCATTTTACGATTTTTTGACGGCCGAAGGATACCTTTTTGACAAGTGTATTACCTTTATGGTGCCGGTTCGAATCCAACCTTGGTTGGTTGATATTTATTTCGTGGTAAAACCATGGAATGTATTTCGATTTTTCCATTCTGGCTAAAATAGATTGGTTTCCAGTAGGATAATACTGGTATATAAATAATATAGTAATCATTCGGATGTGCATCATACTAAACAATAGCTGTAAGAATCGCTCTTTTTTGTAATAATAAGTCTAATTAAGTACATCCTGAATAAAAGATTGGCAGAAAATCAAAATGGTACGTAATGTATAATATATTAAATATAACCAAAAGGTGATCATATAGTTATTTTTTTTTTTTAATATAGCAAGTCTGAACTAGCGTTGCTTTGGATTTGGAGATACGAGTGTTAAATTGTCACGCGATTTGAACGGATGAAACGTTTACGAAAATTTACATTGAAGGTGGACAAAACGTTTTTCTATAATAATACAAAACTGCCTGAGACACTGACTATTTTCAAAATGCTAGATTTAGATTGACACATACAGAACACCTAGACATAGAGAGAGAGAGCAAGGGGAGCAATTAAAAATAAAAAAAAAATAGTTTAACTAAATTACTGTTATTTAGATTTCGTCACTTGAAGTCGGAACGGTGAGAACTGAGGAACTTGCAGCAAGAAAATTCTGTTAAAAGCTAGTTACTATGGCCATTTGTTAAAAAAAAAAAAAAAATAAATGAATTGGAGTGAAATATACTCACTAATAATCAATTTATTAGATAGAGAATAAAAAAGTTTAAAAAAAAATTATAATCTCCCATGTTTATCGCCAAAGCACATGAGTAGAAAGGTATATGATTGCGTAGCATTCCCCCCTTCTTCTGTTGGCCCAGTCCCTCTGTGCTAACTCTCTGGTGTACTCTCGCCCTCTTCATATTTATGCTGGCCCATTGTTCACTGAATCGGTCTAATTTTACACTTTCGCACAGATGTTTCTCACATCCATGACCATCAGTCATTTTTTTTATGACGAGATTTTACCGTTTTTTTTACGTATGTCTGTAGACATTCAATTTTTTTTAAATTCCATCGCTATCGAAAAATCCTCTCAGATCCACAAGCATTTAAGTTTTTTTTTTTTTTTTTTTCTTTTCTTTTTTTACATTAATAGCCTAGTTAGTTAAATCATTCACACTTTCAGGTGATTCAGATGTAGGCTGTGTTTTGCTATTACATCAAAAAATATTTTCTGCTGAATCTCGAGTGAGGCATAATGTAGCTCATCATCCTGGTGGAAACATCGGAAGCGTCTTTTCAATGTTATTTTTATTTAGATTCTATTTATCCAAAAAAATTTTGAAATTTCATTTGTTAGAGCAAGCAATTTCTTGATGAATTTTGAGTTTTCTAGAAGTCCATTCCAATTATTATTAAGATCGCCTTGAATAGAAGATTTTGTTGTAGCGAAAGAAGGTGAAAACTTGACAATATTTCCATTCCTAATCATAATCAGATAATGTGAATCGTAAACCTTAGTTCACCAGAATTATACAAATTACCACGATTCTATAACTATGTTGTTTTGGATGTGTTGGCCAATCACCCGCTCTTATCCATAGGGTTATCATTTTATCCAGATTTCACAAGAAAGTTAAATAATCATGACTACAAATAAAAACAACTGAAAATAATCACAACTTTTTAAATACTTTTTTTCTTTAATATACGCCATCTCGATCGTAACCCAACTAATTCATACCAATAGCGTTCGAAGCTAGCAAACAATCAACTCTAGGGTGGGAGTGCGTGGTCGGTGAATAGATTAACATTCTTTTCACTGATTGTCATCTGCCAAGCATCAATAATAATAGGTGTTATAAACAGTAAGAAAACGTAATGAAAGGCTTTTATTCACTTAAGATTTTGTTCATCCATTTTAACACATCACATACTCATCCCACACGTTCTAGTTCTCACTTGAGTTACCTCCACTCTGGTTGTAAACAGTCATGGTTACCACTATAGGGAACTATTTTGGGTTTCAAGTTTTCATTATAGTTTTATCCTCATGATGTCGGGTGACATAGTGAGTTTTGTATCTCTGACAGTCAGCTGGAGTTATTCGTAGCACAGTTTTCTTGACAGTGCATCCGCTTTTACATTTCCTTTTCCTGTTCTATAAATTATATCAAACTTATGTGAGGCCATCTCAGAATTTTTTCATTCTTAATTTTACTATTTTGTTTGATGTTGAAGACAAAGTAGGTCCTAGTCTGTCACCAGTTTGAAAAGTTTTCCCCAGAGATATTAAAAATTATTAAAGATTCTACGATGGCCACGGCCTCCTTCTCATAAGAGGAGTGAGATCTTTCAGATTGAGACAAAGTGCGGGAGAAAAAAAAGCGATAGGACGCCCCTGCTGGTTTAAGGTTGCAGCCAGCTTTACGTCGGAAGCATCCGTTTCAACTACTAAGGGTGACTCATCTGTAACCGTGGTGATAAGAGAATTAGCTATATCGTTCTTCAAGTTATGAAAATCTTCTGATGTCTGATGATCTAACGTGAAGGATGAGTTACTAGTCAAGTGTCTTATTTTATCAGGGAAGTGAGGAATCCATTTGACATAGTGTGCAAAGAGACCAAGAGCACGTTTAGAGACCCAGAATTCTGATGTAGAGTTAGAAGTAGTAGACCGTCAGGTCAGGCCGAATGATTTTATGGGAAACTAGATAGCCCAGAGGAGTCATAGCAGGCACTGCACGCTGACCTTTCTCATTGTTTACCACAAAGCCATACTTATCAAGGATTGAAAGAAAGCGTTATAGATTCAGATTATACTCAGTTTCATTTTTGCCACATATTGTGAAATCATCCAAGTATGTAAAAAACTCCAGACAGACCTTCATCAGAGATAACTCTGTCGATTACTCGTTGGAACACAGGCGTCCATTAGTGACAACAAATGGAATCCTCGTTAACAATTTTCCTTGGGCTTCCAAACCTGCATACAGCTTCTCCCCCTCCACAATAAGTACCTGATGATAAGCATTTTGGAGGTCGATGGTGGTGAAAATACTATATTCTGCCACCTGACGCACCAAAGCTGTAATGTTGGGGAGGGGATATGCATACAAAAGTGTGAATTTATTGATGGTCTGGGAGTAATCGATGACAAATCTTTTCTTGTAGTTCCCATTTTCCTCATTAATCACCAGTACCTGCGCCCTCCAGGGGGAGTTGCTTTCTTCAATTATTCCACCTTTGAGTAGCCTAGACACCTCTTCTTTTATGAAGCAAGTGTCTGAATCAGTATAGCGCCTAGACTTTGTAGCAATTGGTCAGCAATCAGGTGACAAATTATTGTATAAGCAAGGTGGCTCGGCTATGGCATGAAGAGTCGAACAAATTGATAAGGGTGGTTTTTCTCCTCCAAAAGCCACCTGAATACTCGAGTGTTTCCTAAGCAGATCATGACCAAGCAAGAGGAAAGTCCACCCAGTATGTTAAGTCGAATATCATGGTGACTCTGTCCTAGGAGTTCAAAAGAGACTCGAGTATAGCCTTTGATCCGCGATGATAAGGAAGTCGACGCCATCACTGTACTCCCACTATCAGGGCAAACCACCAAACCAAGCTGCTGATGTGCTATTGCTATGTCTACAAAGCTATGAGAACAGTTAAGCTGTGAGCCATTTATTCTACCGGGAACAATAGCCTTATGCAAAGTTTGTCACGATGCTAAAAGCATAAGAGGAATAAGCATGTGAGTGTCCTTTGATGTTGCAGTTTTGCAAACAGCAGTTCTTGGACAGCTATAGCAAGGATGTTGATCATTCCCACCAAAGTAAACATTACTTCATTTCGAGACCTGCCAATAGCACATAGTCAGTTTGTCAAGAAATGAGGTCTAGTGCTCTTCTCTGATGGACATCCGGAGGCAGCATTGATTGATTCATTGTTCGGTGTATTATATTGCTGAGATTGTTTTTGTGCTTCTTCTAGGACTTCTTGTTTTTGGTCAGGCTCAGAGGTTTATTTTCTAATAAACGCTGCATAATTTGAGACGACGACAAACCGTTTATGAACGAATCACGAATGTACTCGTTTCGATGTTCAATAGCATAAACCGCCTTGAAGTTGCAATCCTTACTCAGCTTCTTGATGTTCTGGATGAACTGCGAAATAGTTTCTCCTGGTTGTTGGTTTCTGGTCGCAATCTTGTGATCGCAAGCTTGTGACTCGCGAATATTTCCACTTATTATATATTATGAAAGCAGAATCCAGGATTGTTATGGCCTGCTCGTACGTTTCACAGCTATTGATGAACTCGAAAACGTTGCGAGAGAGAAAGTTTATCATTACCTAAAGTTTATCGGCACTCGTTAAACGTTCCTTAGCTGTCTCAACAAAATTGCCGAAGGTACGCTTCCAATGTGTCCACTTAGAGGTGACGGCGAGCCGGGATCGGTTTCAAACTTACTCGGTTTAAGATAGGGCTTCATCACTCTCGTTATCTTAAGTGAATAAAAGCCTTTCATTACTAGGTTTTCTTACTGTTAATAACAATTTTATTCAGTTATGATTTTGTACATCCATTTTTACACATCACATATACATCCCACACATTTTTCTAGTCCTCACTACTTACCTTATCTCTGGTTGTAAACAGTCATGGTTACCACTATAGGCAACTATTTTGGGTTTCAAGTTTTTATTATAGTTTTATCCTCGTGATGCCTGGGTGACATAGTGAGTTTTGTATCTCTGACAGTCTGCTGGAGTTATTCATAGCACAGATTCTTGACAGTGCCTCCGCTTTTACATTTCCTTTTCCTGTTCTTTTTGTCATTCGTAATTTTACTATTTTGTTTGATATTGAAGACAAAGGAGGTCCTAATCCGTCACCAGTTTGAAAAGTTTTCCCAAGAGATATTACTTCCGTTTTCTTAAAGATTCTACGATGGCCGCAGCTTCCTTCTCATAAGAGGAGTGAGATCTTTCAGATTGAGACATAGTGCGGGAGAAAAAAAGCGATAGGACTCCCCCTGCTGGCTTTAGGTTGCAGCCAGCTCTACGTCGGAAGTGTCCGTTTCAACTACTAAGGGCGACTAAGGTGTTTCAAGTTTTCATTATAGTTTGCGAATGATTATACTTGACAACATTAAATATCTTTTCTATGAACGCACTGTAATCCTGTCTGCAGGTACTTTTAACTAACAAATCTTAGTTTCCAGATACGATTCGTAACATTGAGGACCTTTAAAAATTTTGGAATGGTGGGAAGCTGCTGAATTTTCCACTTTTTTTTTTTTTTTCGTTTTTCGTCCTGTAACTGTGACAGGTATTTTCATCTTCTTTGTAGAACGTTAAATTGTCAACTTTATTAGCGAAGCTCATTTTTGATCAGTCCATGATCCAGTGACGAGCTTTAGTAATGTTGGATAGTGATGGAATTTGGAGATATATGGGATGGGACATACTTTTTCAAAATTATAATACAATAAAGACATTTGTAATTATTACAAATACTTTAAATATCCTACTAGTAATTTCTTTCAGGTTATATTTTCCCGAACCAAATCATAAAGGATTGCGAATTACTTTTATTAAAGAATATATAAGAACAGCTAAATATTTGTAATTAATTGATCTAACAGCTAATTGAGTTGCAATGAGCAAAATAAAATTATAATGGGTGCACTGTCGTCAATTCACACATCAATAACCACTGGGAAAATCAGCAATAGGAATCCGATTGTCTGGACTCCTAAGAAGCACTAGGATGGTTGCTAGATTGTCAAATGGGGTAAACTTTTAAATGGATCTGTTGATTGATTACAGGAAGACGAAAAATTGCACGAATAATAATTTTGGTTATGTAGCAAGGGATTTAGGTAACTTCATAAATCAGAAGTTTACTCTGATCGCTAACCTAATAAAATTAGTCTAATTTATAAAAAATTTAAATTGTTGTCCAATTATTTATTGGTATTAAACTCTTTAGTTTAATTATTAAAAAATAATTGTAATGCAATAGTCATTATTAGTTAGCAATTTATTAACAGCATTTTGAAATGTTTGCTTAAAATGAACTACTTATCTAAATGTATGAAATAATGTTGGTTTTATATTTAACGATATAAATTTCCCAAAATAAAAAAAAAAAATACAAGTAATAATTTATTAATTTATAATGCATTAAAAATAAACAATGTTGAGTTTGTTTTAAGTATTATGTAGGTTTATAATAATACAATTATTGGATGATATGAAAAGCCAGTGGAAGAAAGCAATAAATATTTATCTAGTGGAATCTTATTGATAAGAATATTTAACAATACAAAAAAAAAAAAAAAAAAAAAAAAAATTAATGCGCGTGTGGGGAAGACGAGTTTGTTTGTCTCTTAAGGCTAAGGAAATCTTATGGCTACAGTGCGAGACGTAAATGAAACATATAGCTCCGAAGTAGGCTTAATTTCTAAATATTTAAATTAAACGTGTTAATTTAACAAAACTTACAAAAATAAAAGAAAAAAAGCCAATCGCTGATATTAATTTTTTGAACAGAGGTTGAACAAAATTGAAAGCAATTTAAATGTAAAGAAAAAAGATACAATTTGCCAATTTAATTGGCTTTTATACTGCTATAAAAATATATATAATGTTTAATTGTACGCAGGCCTGTACATCCTATCAAATATTACTAATAAACATATTTAGTCCCCTACTACATAATAAGAACTATTAGCGTTTCTATAGCAAATAAAACCTAGAGATTTATATTCGCATTTAATTCAAACCTTGCACAGGTGGTAATATAATTCAAATCAGCTGATTTCAATACTTAAAACAAGTGCTTAATTTTTTTTTTAATTACTGAATGTGCGCAGTTACAAAACGAATCATTATTGTTGAATTAATTATTGATTTTAAAAATATTTTTAAATTTGTTTGTAAACATCTAGTTGAACAACCAATCAAGTAATTTAATTAATATTTAGTAAATACACTTAGTAAAAATAAATATTTAGGATTTTTTTTATTTATTTTAAAAATTATAATTGTATATTAGACATAATAAATAGATTCGAATTAATTGGTCGTAACAAAGTTTTATTTTTTAAATTAATTATTGATGCCATAAACTCATTAATTCAAATTTATAACAGTTTAAGGCTATTGAAGAAGAAGTGTGTAACGCGTTTGAATTCTACAAAAATCATAATACTAGAAGTGCTAAAATGATAATTGCCAATTAAAAATCCAACGAAAGGCTTGAAGATTATACAATGCTACCCTAATAGCACAAATCAGCATGACGTTACCTTTTTTTTTGACGTGCAATCAGGATAATGAAACTTATCTTAGTTTTCTAAAATTAGCCCTAATTATAAATATAATAAAAATATTGAACATATGATTGGTTTTGCGCAACCTAGTAAGTGACTAACAAAACAAAGGAATCCATATCCTTGTGACGTCACGGATCTAAACATTGCTCAGCTGTCTGCCATCTGTGTTACTCAAGGTATGGTCATAGTATCAAAATTTTGTTGAATTTTTGCACAGGTGGGGACGAAGCAAATCAAATCCAAGACGGAGGTCCGATAGCAGCCTGGACTCGAAGGGAGATTCGGAGGACGGCGGCTTGGACCCGCCACCGCGAAAAAAGTCTCGTACTTCAATAGAAGCTACGATGCAAGCTAATGGCTGTTCTCCACAGCTACAGCATAAAGATAAAGATGAACCTATTACGAAAGGTGAGACACAGATCAAAACTGAAGCAAATGGTGAACTGGAGAAAATATTCAGTAAAACTGACCAAGATATTGTTAGACTGATTGGACAACATCTTAAAAGTATTGGCCTTCAGTAAGTAGCTGTCAAATTTTATTTTATTGAACTTAAGTTGCTTATTGTAGTGAATATAAATGGAATTATAATATATTGGCTCAAATTTTGCAATAATCCTTAATTATTTTTCTAAATAGGCAAACTGCTGACATGCTCATGAAAGAATCGGGCTGTCGATTAGATCATCCTGCTGCTGCAAAATTCAGACAGCATATAATGGATGGAGAATGGAGCAAGGTGAGGAAATTGTAGCTGATTGATTTTATAATTTAATCAGTCAGAAACAATTGATATATCGTTTTGTTTTGATATAAGATCAAAGTAATATTGTTTAGTTTATTTACATCATCTTTTGCTTATAGGCCGATAATGATTTAAATGAGCTGAAACCCCTTCTTGAGAAATCGTCTAACAGTTTATCTGTAAGTAAAGTATAATTCTTTAAATGATGTTTGTTTTTTTATTTGTAATTGTCATTGTCATGTTTTGCATATATATTATGAACACAGAATTTACCTTCACTTCAAGTTTTCTTTCACTTTCTGTTTTATTCTTTGTACAGGAAATGAAATTTCTTATACTAGAACAAAAATATTTGGAGTATTTAGAAGATGGTAGAGTTTTAGATGCACTTCATGTTTTGCGTGAAGAATTAACACCTCTTCAACATAATACAGCTAGGGTACATGAAATTAGCAGGTATTATGTCACAACAGAGTTATATTTATAAATACCATGTAATTCATTGTGAAAGATGTTATTACTTCTTTGTTTAATTGTGTCAGTGATTTTTCTCAAAAGAAATAAAATTGTTATGTAAACATATAGTAACAGTCTATAATAGCTCAATATTTTATTTTGTATTTTGTCTTATCTTAAAAATCCATTAGACAAATTTATGATCATTTTTCGTTTATTGACCATGTTAGTAGACTATCATGATTTGTGTGTATATAATCCACAGATGGAGGTTATGTTTAAACCTTTCATGATTTTTTTTTTTTTCTTAAGAATTGATTTTATAATAATGACCTTATTAGTGGAAGTCCTTAAAATGTTTTTATCCTGTGGTTTATTATTATGTTTGTATGGATGATTCTACCTACTAAATTAAATTAAAAGGTTTTGTAGAGTTACTTAATTTGATTAAAAAAATGATAGTGATAAATTTATTCTGAAATTTAATTTTAAATATCCTGAACCTAAATCATAGGTATGGTAAACAGTCTTATTTATAAAAGTAATTGTTGTTCTTGATTTACTATTATTAACTGTGCTTGTTATGATAAATAACAGGTTTAAAAAAAAAAACTGTTTATTACAAAATTACATAAAAGTTTGGTTCAAATAAAAAAATTGTCTTTCAAACTTTGTGTGGAGCTAACACTTTTGCCAATTGTAATTTCTTATTATAATGATCTTAATGAAGTTACTCTGCATAAAATATCATATTTTTTTTTTCTTTTGTTTTTCATTTATGAGCTTATAACATGTATTTTATGATGAAAATCTGTTTTAAATTAATCAATGATTGCAATATTAAAATAGTATTTAGGCAAACCAGTCCTTGTTCTTTAATAAGTTGCTATGATTTGGAAAATTATTTGATTTGCTACCTCAACCTTCAAATGAATAACATATTTTATAAACTGAAAATATTTCAGTTTAAAGATGTTACAATTTATATATGGGCAGAATATTCTTGTTGCAAATAGTTATTTATACTACTGAAAAAGATTTAATAGTTACTGAATTTCTATTATTATTTTTCATTGATTTATTTTTTTATTCATTCTTTTATTTGATCTTATCAATTTATCAATTATTTTTTGATTATGGAGTCTTATCAAGATAGTAATATTTAGCAATTAAGTAATGATGATACCTATTTTTCCTATGCATAATCTTCGTGAATTAAAGTCAATCTGCCAATGGTGTTTAAAAAACTTCTAACGTTAAAAGTTGCAAGCTTCAAATGATCTCTTTGTTGTTAGAAATTGATTACCAGGTGGCCAAGATTTATGATATATAGTTTATTATGAGAAACATTAATGTTAGTGATTTAATATATAGTAGCATTTATTATATGGTTTATCTTCTCTAAATAATATAATAGCATAAAGAATGAAGTTAAATATTTTAATAATTTTCATTAAAGTATAATTAGTATAATTATACTTAAAAAGTTTTCCTCTAAGTTAAAACCATAGCTCATTTAAAACAAGAGTTGACAATTATCATTGAAACAATAAAAATGCTTTAATAATAATACTAAGTGATTGGTTAAAATAAAATAAAATAGATGAGAGTAATTATAATAAGCGATCAAGTAGAGGAACTTTTCTGATAATAGTATCCGTTGGCCTTCTTTTTCTTACCTTTTACGAATACATTGAAGTTGCCTATTCTGAGTAATGTAGCCAAAGAAAATTTTTTTTTTTTTTTTTCTTAAACTATTACTTAGTAACTACTTTGCATATCGCTGTTAGTTTGCACTTATTTACTATTTTGATGAGTAATCTTGTCAATCAAAAGATTGATATTAAGCAAAAAGGCCTATCTATTTGTTCTTCTTGGTTTCAATAATTTTGTAATTGGCTAAATATATTTTAATGGTTGATCTATTATTTTATTGAATTGTGAATTTAAACTTTTTCTTCTTCATGAAACGTCGTACTAATGCTGTCCTATTTCGTGCATAATTGAATGCTGTTTACATTATTATAATTTCATGTATTTGTTTTTGTCTACTATCTTGTCGTGTGAGATCTTGCCAGTTGTGTAAGTAAAATGAAAAAGTTAGGACTTATAGATTAGTGTTATCTAAAATCCTGTAATCAAATTAGATTGAGAGTCAGCAGATTTTGTTTCAGTATGTTACTACTTTCCTTTTATGATATTAATGTAGTAGCTATTAGGCATCATTTATTATTTCCTGGAATTCATATGACGAATCCCATATCAATGTCATGTCCAGTTCATTGAATAGATCATATGATCGGTCAACCATTTCATAATACATTACTATCTTTTTTGTTTATATCATGTAATTGTCTTGACCAAATTAATGAATAGAGATGGTTTGATAATATAATAAACTGAACTCAGCTATTTCATTCCATTGTCAAGCATTGTATGATAATATTGTAAAAGAATTACATTATTTAATGCTAATGGTTCTGATATTACAATGTTTTGATTTTAGATCATAATGTGCTAGTTAATGAAGAAATACCTAATTTGTTTAAAAATCTTCTTCAATTTGCAATTATAAAAGTAGTAAGGAAGTTCCTTATAAATAGAAATAAAATTTTATTACCTGCTTATCTACCCCTTTATTTATGATATGGCCAAAAGTTGAAGAAATTGACTAATTGTTGGAAATTAACCCTTATGTTGGAAATGTGAGGAGTTATATTTCAAAACTGATCATGACCACTTTCAGTTGAAATTTTTTAAAATGTTATTTTCTGATAAAGCCTTGTGGGCTGCATTCACTGAGTATAACATTTTTTTTTTCGCTAGTAGACATCTATCAATGGTTTAAATAATATAATTTTTTTTTATTTAACAGCAAGGGAAGGGGACTAAACTGGTGTAGGTTTATTGCTCTTTTTTAAAGCATTTTCTCAAGTGGACATGCTAAGTTCTGAAAGATAACTCCGCATTAGGTCTGTATTATTTAGCTATTAGTTAGCTATCATGGTCTACTATATTATTTTATGATCAATTGTTTGATCTGGCCATGACATGAACATTTTATCAACCATTCTAGCCGCTTCAGTGAAACAAATAACTTTAGTTTTATGGTGTACCAACTTTTCTTTTCTTTTACTGATTTTATGCAAGCTTCACACTCTTGTGGGCTATTGTCAATCATTCTCTTATCTATTTTTTTTTTTTTTTTTTTTTTCATTATTCTGTTGCCTTGAGAACACATTTTCGAATTTGGCTTCTTCATTTTTAAAGTAGGATTAGTAAAACTGTTGATTCTAGAGCTTTACTGCTTTGAGTATTGTTTGTTTATTTTGTTTAACGTCACTTTATGCTGCTATGGCTGATTGAGCGATGCTACGGTGGGAGTCCTAAATTTTTGCCTATTCAGGTATAATTAGGATAGGGATCTTTAACGAGTACCTGACATCGCACAGGCTCGGGACCCCCATTTTACGTCCCTTCCAAAGGACGGCATAGCTAAGGATTTTTTACTCCCTTTAAAAATCCTTAGGTCACCTGCCGGGCTGCGAACCTGCGATCTTGGGTTTAGTAGGTTGCTATGGTAACCACTACACCACAGGTGACCACGGTTTGAGTATTTCTTATGGAGGTTAATTTAACATTTATGGCTGACCCATCTAATAAAACTCGCCCCTCAAATGGATTCAACTTTTGTTTACAATACTTACATTTTTATCAGTAACAATTTTTTGTGGGTTCATTATTATTTATTTTTACATCTTTTGATACAGTTTTATGATGTGCGGGGGTTCTGAAGAACTGAAAACAGTTGCCCAATGGGACGGTAAAGGAGAGGCATCTAGGGCACAACTAATGGATCAACTTCAACAGTTCCTACCTCCGTCCATTATGCTTCCTCCTAGAAGGTGAGTTCAACGTTTTAGCACCAGTGCTTAATTTGCTAATAAAATAATGGCATTGGTGAAATCTTAAATGTTTTTCTTTGATGTTCCTTCATTTATAAATAGTGTAACATCAATCATCAAATAATATTCTCATTTTTTAAATAATATATTTGTTTTATGATTAATTATTAGTTTGTTTTAATTGAAACTTAAAACCTGTCATTTTTTTATTATTGATTTAAGTACTAATACTGTTACTAACACGCAGATGTACTATTTCACCATTTAAATTAAAGTTCAATATAAATCTATATAAAGTTAATTTCCCTTAGTCAATCTCAATGAATTAAAATTTTTATTAGAATTGGCTAGGTCTAATGTAAGGGTCATGTTATTTGAGAACATGGTTTTGTTACTTAAATTTTTTATTAAAGTATTTTCATTAATATCGGGAGTAACACATATCCTTTACTTTTTGTATTTTGAGTATGGTTTTATTTAACCAAAACAGTTTTTTTTTTTTTTACTGTTCAACTCAATCCCTCTGTATTGAATTTATTGAAAAATCTGTTTATCTAATTTTTTTCAGGGACCTTGAATTTTTACTGAAAAAAACTTCCTGTATATCCTATAAAAGTTCTGTTTGTTAAGACAAAAATTCTCTTTGCTAAAATTAAAAGTATATTAATTAAAATTTGCAAAAAAAAAAAAAAAAAAAAAAATTCATTTATAGAAAAAAATCATCAAGAAAACAAGTTACGGAAGCATTCCATCCTGTGAAACATATATTATTAGGATTTATTTTCAAGTTTGAGAAGAAGTTTTTTAAATAAATTTGATCACTACTTTACATCTATATATTGACATTTAACCAATCAATATGTATTCATTTTCATACTTTGCATTGTATATTATTATTAAATGTTTCAACTAAATTTGTATTTACACAATTTGTATTAATAAACTGCTATTCAATAAATTTTTTGTTCAGTTTTTATTTTTTGATCATTAAAAAAAAAAAAAAAAAAAAAAAAAAAAAAAATGATATCAGGAATTCCTTTCTGCAATTATTGGATATAGGAATCATGAATAATCATACTGTTTACATTTGGTTTTTTGGTTTAGATGATATATTTATAATATCCTATACTTTGTCGTTATATCCTTTCCAATTTTATAACTAACATCTAGCTATAGTGTAAACACACTATAGTTATTACTTTTTGTTGCATAAATATTAATGCATTTATTTCTTTATGCCGACAGTTTGTCCCAATCTTTTAAGTCCATCTTCAGGACAGTAGATAATAATAAAAAAATTATTTGTGATCATAAATTGATTATATATATATATATATATATATATATATATATATATATATATATATATATATATATATATATATATATATATATAATAAGAAGTCAGCATATAGCAATACACACTCCTAACATGAGTTTCAATAGATTCTATCGGAGGAGATCCCTCAACTCACTCTAACTCCTTTTTATCCTTTAAATTATTTTGGCATACTTCTCATGGACATATTTTTATAAATTTGTTTCTGTATTCATGTAGTTTGTCTTGAAATTTAGATGTGATTTGGTACCTTTGATTTTGTCTTAGTATGTATTTAATATTTTGTTACTGATTCACTAGTGTGATTTTGTGATGGATCAATCTTTTTGACTGGAAAGTGTGTATTTTTTAATATGTGAATTTTTAGTTGTCCATAAGTTTGTGAGTCTTAGATCCATTGGGGTTTTATTAAATGCCAGAATTTATTTTTTGTCTATTTTTCAAAGTAATCATTATATATATGTATGTAGTAAGGTCCAAAAGTTTCTGGCCTGGCATAGACGGAAAGGTGAAAGAAAAAAACTGGTCTAACTGTTTTTCAATATATTCTCCTCTAAGTTCAACACACTTAATACAACGCTTTGGCAACATTTCTATACCATGAAAAAAAAAATTTTCTTCCTTCTTAAAAAAATGTTCTTCCACGCTGCTTGGAAAAAACGTGTAATAATTCATTGCATCAGTAAACTCGTTCCTATTCTTGAGCAGCTGAAAGAATTTTTGGAACCCATTTTGCACTAACCTTGTTCATAAGCAAATGTTCTTTGACGATCCTCAAAACACTTGTTTTTGAAAGCCCCAACCTCGCTGCTATTTCCTTGGTTTTCATTCACAGCAGTCAAACAGCAATTCAGATTCCACAAATTGGATTGTTTCAGAAGTGACAGCTTCCATGGGCGACCAGGACGCAGGTCATCTTCTAGACGTTCTCTCCCTAACTTATAATTATGCCCATTCCTTCACTGTGGAATACAACGGGGAGGATTGCCTGTATACATAATCCAAACGCTTTTAATTTGCACAGGAGTAAGACCCTCTTTACAAAAGAATTTAATAACTGCGCGGTACTCGAGTAGTTTCCTTAAGGCTGGACACTGACTGACAGGACTGAGGAAATGCAGGGGATGGGTATGGAGTGAGGAGGGATGGACCTGCATAGGCGTGCAGGTCCTTGCAAGTTTGAAGGAGGGGAATCAGGGCAGGTGGAAAACTTATGGACCTTACTACGTAGGTGGGATTGTAACGACTTAAGTTTTTTTTTTAAGGCTTTAGCATTTCTGTTTTATGTTGTGGACCCACATCACCCTTCTGCTGAAGCTGAGTTTAGATATCGATTGATAGTTTGTTTATTGGGAACATTTGGATCTAGACTTGGAGACCATTACCATGTCAAAGAGTATATGCTGTGATTTTCTGTTATTGAGTTTAATTTTCTATTCTTTAAACCAGTCTTAATATTGGTGGGAGTAAATTGAAGTCTGTGTGATGTCTTCATGGCTGGAGAAGATAGCTGTGTCATCTTCTTAAATTGCTATTAATTTTAAGGTAAGTTGGTGTGTAATGATTGTAAAATGTTCAGTAAAAGTGGAAGATGCAAGGATTACTGTTTAAAAAACAGTAATAAGATTGGTGGTGATATATGGGAGTGAATCTTAGGTTTGACTTGAGAGGATACTGAGGATTTGAGAAAGAAAGGTCCTTAGGAAGATCTTCGGTCCGGTGAATAAACCTTGAAGTGGGTGAATCAGATCAAATATGCAACTATAACAGCTGTTTAGTTAACCAAATATACTGTTTTGATGATATAAGTGGGAAGATTGTGGAGGCTTGACCATGTGCAAAGAATGTTTGAAGAGAGATTACTAAAAAAGTTGATGTACGGCAGGCTTGAAAGAAAGAAATTGAGAGGGAGAACTAGGGTGAGGTGGTTGGACATCGAGGACAACCTAAGAAGACTTGGAGTAAGAGGGTGGAAAAAGAAGGCAGAAGGTAGACAGGGATGGATGTCGATTCTTTGTGAGGCCAATGACGAGGGCTGTAGTGCTCAATATAATAATAATAATATTAAAGGTGGAAGAATTGATCCCTGTGGTTTTTCAGCAGTGATTTAACTATACTGCCATGTTAAGCACAATAGGCATAACACGTATTTTTGGTTGAGTTGAAATTTTGATGCCTTTTGATTGTTTGAGGTTTGACATTGGAGTATAATGGCCATAATTTCACAAAAAGTTCTTCAATAATGTTTATTTTGATTTATTTGTCTGCATTGCCAACACCTGATGGCCACCAGGAGGTTGCCACCTAATCTTAGCCTCTTTGTAAGTGTAAAGATTAATTTTGCTTCACCACTATGGCATAAACGTAAACTGAATCCCATGGCTTTCTGAACCGTGTACTTTAGGGCATTTGGTTTAATGCTTGAGCTATCTTATCCTTGTGTTTTAGTAACAAGTATGACCTAAACAAACATCAATAGTTGATAAAATGTTAGCTCACGTGAACTTGAGGAGTGAACATAACCAATAATCCGTTGCTCCCCATTGATACCACCCTCAATGCCCTGAGATAATTTTTATTTAATAATTTGTTATTATCTACTGCCCTTCTATGTTATCGCTAAATGTCTGATAATAAATAATTGTATCTTTGATTGATCTCTGGATGAAAAAAAATAGTACTTAATAAAGTAGAACAGGTAAGGAATATATAAACATGAAGGAAGGGGATACATGTAGATCCTCGTGAATTCCATATGAAGAATTGAACTGAAGAGGGAAGACAAGGAATCCATTTCAGCACATTGGCTAAATGTAATTGAAGTAGAAGTGTTCGAGGGGGGGAGGCTGCTATACAGTTGTTAGGGTGGTAGTTGTTGAATAGTAGTGGACTGGAGTAATATTTAATTCATTAGGATTGATGAACTATTTGCTACTTCTATTGGAATTGTTTGATTTGTTTACTAGTTTCGAATGTTAACATTCATTTTCAGTTCTAGAAACATTTAAAAAGATTGTAAATATCAGCGTTTTGCTACATAAATTACATATATCAATTTTTAAAAATGTAAGACAAGAAATCAACCATATTGATAATCACCTAGGAGGCATAATAAGAGGGGCTTCTGAAAGATAAGAGGACCTTAACAGACTGTTGTAAAGAGATGAAAGGGTCAGGTTAAATGGGTGGTTAGTCCTCTAGGTTTTCCCTATGACTGGTCGCTTTTTCTGTTTAAACAAATTTAAAATTGGACTATTGGTCATTCATACAAAAATCTGGATTGGTATTTATCTGGTCATTCATACAAAAATCTGGATTGGTTTTTGTTCAATTTTAATATTTTATTTATAATGATTTCGTAAACATTTAATTGTTGACTATTTTCTATGTGATGTATAAGTTTCACTCCCAATTCTTAGTTGAATTTACAGAAGTATCATTAAAGTTGAAATTTTTTGTTCAAAGAGTATTAAGGATATTTGAGATAATAGAATTATTTATCTATGTTTTGGTGAAATTAGGTTCTGAATGAATTTTGTAAGGAATATTTTTCTCTTTGCTAGAATAGAGGTATTATCAAAATCAAAACAGTGGTAATGGGAAAAAAATATAACTAAACAATGTTAATATTGTGTAATAGTGCATTTTCATTTGTAAATAAAGGCTTAGAGTTAATGGTGGTTTTGATACAGAAGGAATCATGGTTGGGAGCAAAACATTGTTCTTTCCTATAATGTGGAGGAAGTGGATTGGGATAATTTAAGGATGCGTTGCTTAGGTACAATTGAGTATTAATGGCGCTCTTAATGTCTTTATATTCTGTTCTATTGTGATTTAAGGATTCAATTTTGATTAAAAAATATGGAATTTAGAAGTTTGTATGTGATTAATAAGAGTATTAAATAAAAAAAACTGCTTCTGTGATCTAAAACATTACATTGTAATGTCAGTGTTATATTGATTAGGTTGCTTGCCCACTGTATATCAGGGAGTGGAGTAAATTTTTGTTTACATTTGTTTTAGATATTTTAAACTTTTGTCACAGTGAATCTATTAAGAAATTCGTTAAGCTAATAGTAAATTCTTAATTATTCAAGTTTCCCATAAATTGGAGCCCAATGTTTTCTTTTCTTTCTTTTATGATTTCATTAATAATACCTGTCTGTTGATAACAATAATCAGAATATGTGTCGGGATATAAAAAGAAAAAGATAAATGATAATGTGTGGCATGATGGAGACCCAGTTTCCTTTGGTACCATCTCTTGACTTATTTTAAGGTTGTATTTTGTAAACATGCTCTGTAAGTACTTTGTTTTAATACTAGCATCCCCCTTCACGGCTTTCACCCGCTCTCATAAATATCGAAGTATGCAATTAAATATTACTTCTTCAATGATAATTTCAATGCATAGCTGTAATATTTAACCTGGTCAATTGCTCTGATTAGGTGTTAAAAGATTACGTATAAGCATAATTATACATCCAAATTTTAATTTTAATCTGTGAGTTAGTAATCCATACACAGACACAGATTATTAAGAAACTATTATGGGTAGTGGACTGCATTATTAGTGCTTACATCTAAAAACCCGTGAATCATATTTTTACTCACAATAGTTAAAAGCAAAGGATAGACATTTTTATTTGGCAGAAATAATTTGATTGATTTCATCTGGTTGAATTCTAATTTCTAACCATAAAAGTGTTTCTGGCACTCTACATTGTACATTTAAATTTTTACTATTGTAAATCTTATTATTGCTAAGCCTTCCTTCTGAAAATGGTATAGTTAAAATTTGGTGCAGATGGATTCAGTAGTTTTACCATTGGAAACTATAATGCGGAATGACACTAACCACATCGGTCGATTTTAAAACTTCACTGTAATCCACATGTGCCACATATTTAAATTTTTTAAAATAATTTAATTGATTATAATTAAATTGTATTATCAATTTCAAGCTCTATACAATAAAATTCACTGTTATCTACACATTATTGCTAAACCTTCCAGGAACTTTAGGATGATGTTAAAATTTGTTACTGATTGGTTCCACACTTTTCGTGGTTAGCAATCACAAACGAAAAATGGCTTGTCCTTTTATATTATAGTATGAATATATATGTTCATTTAGATGATTTTACATTATTGTTTCATTTTATTTTCCCACATAAATTTTGATAGTGTGAGTTTTTGTTAGTTCAAGGTTGTTACATTCCAGTTCTCCTCAAATCATTGAGATTCTAATGCAATGCAAGTTTTAAGAAGTCTATTTAATCCTTTCGGAAATGAGGTATCTCAGTGGGTAGAGCACTGGACTGCTTTCTCGGGTTCAGATTCAAACCTAGCTGAGGCAGATAATTATTATTTTGGTATATAACGATCAACCCTGAGGTTAGCAGACCGTTTTAAGGCACACCCAGCATTTTTTAAGTGGTCCCTCTAAGTAGGAGAAAAACATGGCAGTTGAGCATGATCCTGGTTTAATCACCTTCCTGAACAACTGTTGGTCATAGGTGAATAGGTGAAACAGTGTGTCCTTACAAAATACTGAATCCAAGACTCTTCATTGGGTTGTAGTGGTACAGATTTTAATTTTTTAAATTATGACACGTGAAATGATGAATTTGTGATAGTAATCATATAATATGTTAATAAACACATTATATGATTACTATCACAAATTTTAAAATTGTAATAAGTAACAACAGAATATAATAAATAAAAAGTTTTGTGAATGTGCATGTAAATATTAGAATGGTATCAGCAAACCTATAGTATCAAATACAACCCCTATCTAATCTCCTTAAAAACTATTTTTTGAACACCCAATGATTTTATTATTTTTTTGTTTTTTCCTAGTTATCTGACCATAGATACTGTTAGGCTATGAATGCTTACACACTTTATGATTTTTAACATAAATACATTTGATGAAACTTTTTCTATTAACTTATTAATTGATATGTTTTCTTTTTATTTAAGTGTTGCTGCTAATTCTTATTTACCTGTTTAAAGTACATTACCATATTACATTAATGTTGGAAGGGTTTCAATGAATGTATCTCTGGCCCTTACCAGAATTATTATTATTGAATGATAATTATTATTATTATTCTTTACTTTTTAATTTATAAAATTCCTTAATATTCATTTATTTAAATATTTGATGTAATTTTAATTGAAACTATAGATTCTGTGGTCAATTGAATTTATAAATGTAAATAAAACTTTTTTTTTTTTATTTGGAATTACTTGTACTCGAGAAATTAGCATATATATGAGGGTAAAGACTTACAGCCTTGCTGAAAATAGTGACATGCACCTGTTAGTTATTCTTTTCTCTTATTATTTAGAAGATTTAAATAACACTTCAGTTACATAGGGTTTATTTTGATAAGATAATTTAAAATGATTATTGTTTTGTATTCGCAAATTAAATTCATTATTTGAATTTAGGCTCCATGCACTTTTGAGCCAGGCTGTTGAGCTTCAGAAAGAGAAATGCCCTTATCATAACACGAAAATTGAGGATGGCATTGAAAACATATCCCTCCTTGTTGATCATCGGTGCACAAGGTAATTGAATAATAATTTCACTCAATTAGTGAGTAATTTGAGGGTTGAGTCCATTTAGATGTTTAAATAATTAGATATTATATAATTATTATTTTAATTTATGATTTATTTATTTTTTAATGATAAAACAGTGTATGTGTTTATAATGAGTTACAAAGAGGTATTGTATATGATAATTACATGGGTAAGTAAAACAAAGTATATCTTCTCTTTCTGCCTTTTTTTTTAATGATTGTACTATCGGAGAAATTTATTGATTTCTAGAGAAGAGTTCCCTTGTGAAACGATACAAGTTTTGAATGATCACTGTGATGAGGTCTGGTATTGCCGATTCTCTCCAGATGGTCTCAAGCTTGCAACAGGTTCGAAGGATACCACCGTTATTATTTGGGATGTGGATCCGGTAAATTTTCATTTTTATAAAAATAAATTCTAATATTTGTATCTTTTATAGTTAGTAGGTTTATGATTGTGTTTATTTATTTAAGATCTTACTTGTATTAAGTTCTGGTGGTTTAATCATTTGAATGACTGCTTTTAAAATGCTACTAATTTATTTTGAGCGATTCCTCATGATTTTGTGTTTTTTAAATTTATTTAATATGTTATTCTTTTTGTGCAAGCTACATTTAAAGGACTTTTCCAATATACGTAATATGTAGTTTTGCATTCCTTGATTGAATGCCATTATTAATATTTTATTCATGAAGATTAGTTGTTCCAATGATTGCTACTGATTTTGTTTTGTGATCATATGGTACGAACAATCGAAAATACCTTGCATAATAATTTTATGAATAACATAAGTACAGATTAGCTCTAGGACATGATCAGCTCTATTAAATTATGCTTGTTAAACATCAATGGAAAAATATTGTAATCAAGAGACATTTTATTAGTGGAATGTTTTGACTTCACACAACTAACTTGTATGTTTAATTTCTTCTTATTATTAGTTATTTTATATAGTGTATTTTTATTTTTAAAATCTAATTCCTATTTTTGTCTATTAATAATAATATATTTTTTCTTTCAAGGATACACTTACATGTACCCATCGTAAAACCCTTGAGGGACATTCATATGGTGTAGCTTTTCTGGCTTGGTCACCGGATGGTTCTCATTTAATCGCTTGTGGTCCAGAAGACTGTCCTGAACTTTGGTTATGGAATATGGAAACTGAGGAGTTGAGGGTCAAGTTGTCTCATTCTCCTGATGATTCTCTTACTTCCTGTTCATGGCATCGGGACGGTACACGCTTTGTAACAGGTGGCATTCGGGGGCAATTTTATCAGTGTGTAAGTTTTTCAATTTTTATTTTACTTTTTGGGAATTATTTTCTCATGTGTTGTTTATTTAATTTCTCTCTTGTATAGTTTACTTATATTTCTTTTAAATATTGTTTATATTTGCTAGTAGACTTAATTGTTGCTCATACAGATCTGCTTTACATTCTATATTTTTTCTGTAAAATGTTATAAATACGTTAAGTAATTTTGAGCTTTATGTATTGTTGTTTATTATTTTGTTATATATCATTATAATAAACAACAATGATAAGAATTTGACGAAAAAAAAAATCTCATAAATCTTCATTTAATGACAATAAAATAATTATTGTTTGTGTTTAGTACTTTACAAGATTAAAACAGTGGGAAATGTCTGGAAAAAATATTTTCTGTTTTGTAAATTATTTTGTCCAGACATTTCCCACTGTATAGTTAATCTTGAACTAAAGTACTAAACACAAACAATAATTATTTTATAATTTAGTCCAGTCAATGAGTGCTGAAATGAGGGGTGTAGAGTGCATGGAATATGAGATCATTTTTGACTTCATTGCTTCGTTAGGAATAGTTGGAAGGTAGACATACTAAAAGTCCCCGCTGCTGGGGATTGAGCTAACTAACGGTGGGGGGAGGGGAGAATTTCAATTTTTTTGGTTTTACGATAATATCTCAAAAACTGTTGACTCTAGAAAAATATGTTTCAAATAAACATAAAAGCTAAATAAATTTACTATAAAATTTATTATATATCAATTTGTCGTAATTCCATATTCCATGCACTCTACAATATGTTTATTGACTGGACTAATTATGCAAATAAATCTACTGCTTGTTTAGATGTGTTTGATAATCTATTTTTAATTAATTGATTCTCTAAAGAATCTTATTGTATGCATAAAAAAATACATCTTGAATTTCACAAGAACTAATTGTTACATGAACATGAGCTTCACTTGATGCTACTTCCTTTCTCTCTGACAATGAGTTCACTAAGATCAATGATGTGCAAGTGGTACCTTTCCAATTCGTTTTAACAGTTCCATTTTCTTGCCAGTAATTAATTTTATGTTCCAAGTTGCCATTCTTATATCCCTGTCCTTGCCATTACCTTGCTATAGTGAATATCCACATCTGAGGCTCATATTTTCTCTTTGAATCATTTTTAATTTAGATTAGTGATTAGGCCAGTTTTAAATGTATACCCAGAAACATCAGGGCAAACAGTTCATGGGTCTTTATTTTGGTTCTGTGATCAAAAAAGATACAAGAATGAACCAGGAAGTACACGCCAGCAAGAGCTTAGTAAAGAAGATTAACTTTGTCTCTTTAAACCCATTTTTCTTTCAACACTGCTATATGTCTCAGAAAGCTGAACTTCCCTCAGTAAATATATAAGCAACATCACAGCTGCTGATCTGAGGTTTCTGAGAAGGATTAGGATAAATACAAGACCATATCAGGTCTGAAATGAAATCTTAATCAGGAGGGAGTATTTTAGAAGTCAAAGAGGAGGCTCCACACTCTGATGTCGAAGCTAATCCTTTGATAAGTACCTGTAAGTAGTCAGCTAAACTTGGCCACACATATCTGTTAATTGCCTGTTAAGAAAAGCAAAATGTGCATTACAAGAGGTCCCCCACTTACTACCAAGCCTGCCCGTTGTGTGGAAATTTGCCAGTTGCTTCTTCAAAATCTGATTGATAATCATTTAGTCAGTCAGTGGAGTTTAATCAGTTGGCTCAACCTATCCCCAAGTTATTCAATGCTTTCTGCATTGTGGAATGAAGGTGTCATGCACTATGATTTCATACCTGAAGGTCGTTTTATAAAGTCAGAGGTATATTCGGACTAGCTGTAAAGAATGTACTGTACGATGTTTTGGTTCAGGGTCATCCAAATTTAATCAACAAGAAGATAATGCCCATCCCTACTCCTCTTGTCAAACAAAAGAAAAATGATATAATAATATATATATTATTTACTGATCACCTTTTTTTATGGATCAGGCACACAACCCCATTATTCCATTCTTCAGGCATACTATTTTGTAGCCGTATGCTTTCCATTAGGTGTATAAGTTCTTTAATCCAGTCCATTCCAGCGTTTTTTTTAATCAACTGACCTGGTATGCTATTGGATCCAGCCGCATTATTATGTTTTAATTTCTCCACTGCTTCAATGACCTAATCGTTACATTGTATCCATTCTTCCCTATCATCCTCATTCGTTGTGTCTCCCCCTTCATCTCTACTAGTGCATCCTCTCTGATTCCCAGCAAGTCACCAAATTGCTCTGCCCATCTATTCATGACCCCAGGAGTAATTTCCCCATTTATTCTCCTACATCCAGTCGTTCTAGGTTTAAATTCTAATTATTCTATTTATAATATATTATTCTATATTCCTGTTAGTTGCAATACTTTAAATATTTGCTTATGATCCTTTAGGGTAGATGCTTGTAAAGTAAAATAAATATATATTTTAAATATCTTCTTTAGGATTTGTCTGGAAACGTGTTAGACTCTTGGGAAGGTGTACGAGTCAACTGTCTGTGGTGCAGATCTGATGGGAAGAGCGTTCTTGCTGCTGATACTCACCATAGAATTAGAACCTACAATTTCGAAGATCTCTCTGATGCTAACATGTAAGTTATTGAGTTTTGAGAGCATTCTGATTTGTAGATCTTATTTTTTTATAAGTTATGTTTATTATTTATTTTTTTTTTTTGAAGATGGCTAGCATTTGAAATTTTTCATTATTTGAAATGAGTGTGTTTTCAACAGTGGAATTTACCTAATTTAATTTGGATTTCAAGTGTTCTGAAAAGTGTTTTAAGTGCTTCTCACAGGATCAGTATAGTGAATTAATTAAAAATTAGCTATTTTTCAATTTTATAGAACTTTTGATTGACAAAAAAATATGAAAACAAGTAATATGAAAATTTCTTGATCACACTTTTAGTCAGTTGCTGAAAGTATGATCAAGAAATTTTTCAGAAGATAGTGGTCTAATTAAATTAAACCAAATGATTTTCATATCTTATACTTTAATAGTCCAATATTTGATGAATATTCTGATTACAGTCAGCCTTTAAATTATTAATATAAAGCAATGATATTGGGGAAACTTAGGTAGGGAGGTGCGAATACTTCTTTATTAATAATTACCACGGTTCAAATAAGCATTTGAAGCATTGGGAAACTTAGGTAGGGAGATGTGAATACTTCTTTATTTATAATTACCACGGTTCAAATAAGCATTTGTTATTTTGTGTTTTCAAGTTTTCTTTTGACCTTTGATATTGTCTTTAAGCTTATTCATGTTTTTCTCATTATGAAAAAATAAATTTATTGTGATTCATCTAAAGAACTCATTTCTAAAAATTATAATTTTTAAATTGTATTTCAAATTTTGTATTTTAGCCTCCTCGAAGACCAGCCTGTGGTCACCTTTTGTGTGGATGACACAGATCGCCTTGCACTGTTGAATGTCGCCACCCAAGGAGTCCACTTGTGGGACTTGGAGGACCGCGTCCTTATCAGAAAATTCCAAGGAGTTACTCAGGGTCATTTTACAATTCACAGCTGCTTCGGAGGCCTTAATCAAGATTTTATTGCCTCTGGCAGTGAAGGTGACTTTTATTCTATTTAACAGAAATAAACTGGGAAATATCAATCCAGTAATTGAAAAAGTGAAAGATACTAGAAGCTATTAGAAGTTTAGAATATAAATAAGAAATATAATATTAAAAAAATATTGGCCTTATCTTTCTATTATAAATTATAAAAATTAGTGAATTGAAAAATAAACTTCCTTCAGGAATAGAAATAATTTATAATAGAAAGGGAATAGTAAATATAAGGAACATTCTGTAATAATGATTGTCAATTATATTTATATTAATAATGAATTTTTTTTATACAGATCATAAAGTATACGTGTGGCATGTAAAAAGGGAGAGGCCCAATCGCAACATTAAGTGGCCACACAAGAACTGTCAATTGTGTGTCTTGGAACCCAGTGTATCACAAGATGATGGCATCTGCATCTGATGATTGCACTGTAAGGATATGGGCGCCTGCGGATATGCTTAAAAGTAAGTTTCATTTCTATTTCTAAAAGGAACCAAATTAGTTTCATTAAAAAAAAAAAAAAAAAAAAAAATTAAATATAAATAAAAATAATTTTTAATATTAATTAAAATAATTTAAAATTTGTGGAGTTATCTTTCAAAACTTAAAATGTACACTTTTGTTAATTTTTTTTTATTCTAATAGATTTGTCAGCTGCACACACAACTGTACTTTGTTTTTGTTAATGGGAATCTATCAAAGATTTAAATAATATAATTGTTTTGGATTTAACAGCAGGGGGAAGGACTGGTGTAGATTTTCTGCTCTTTTTTTTATTTATTTATTTATTTTTTTTTTTTAAGTGCTCACGTCCAGTTTTAAAAAATAACTACTCAATTGTATTATTAATCCCTAAGTATCTGCTTGTTCAAAACAGCAAATTATTAACTTCCAGCGATAAAGTCAAGACAAAGAGAATTGAATCATTTTCCACTTCTATGATGTTTAGTTTATTTGAAGACTAATTTTAAATGTTTAACATTCATCGTCAGTTCTGAAATGTAGTCTTGTTGTATAGATCATTTTATATTGTCTTACATACCGCAATTGGAAAATCAAGAATTTTGTGATTTCCTTTTCAGTCTTTTTCTTCAGACTTTTCAGTCAGGATTTTATCGGTTTTTCTTCCAGTAGGTGTATTGATCAGAATAACTTTTATGTCTAGTGATAAAAATTAATTTATGACATATACTAACGCAATAAGAAAAAAAGTTCATTATTTCTGTACCACTTGTGTGCCACTTTATAATAATATTGTTTATTTTTCTGGTATTCTTGTGTATATGTAGTTCGTCTTGGGTTGAATTTCTTCCAAAATAGTGACATTTTTTTTTTTTTTCCTTTAAAAATAATAGGTTTTGATAAATGTTTTTCACTTATGATCGTACTAGTGTAAGATTAGTTAGTGGCTGTTAGCCCTGAGTTAATTAATTTTCATGAAACACTTTGATGTTCAGTTTTTATTTGAAATATTTTATTGAATATTTTAATCAAAAGTATTCATTAAAAATTAAATAAATCAAACAAAATCAGCTTGACTACTCAAATTCTGCTGAAAGATAATGGATCAAATTGTTGAATGATGATAGATTTAGTTAAAAATAATGTGAGTTGTACTGATTGTGATTATCGGTGGACTCTCAAAATTGAGAGTTAATCTCTCTGCCAGTCTTAAAGAAAAACGGTGTGCAGGATTAGGTTTACCTCGTGAAACAAAACTCAAATCTTTTTTTTTTTAATAATATATATTAAAATTTAATAGACAGTTTCAAAATTCCAAACATTACATAATCCTGACTCGAGTATTAAACAAATTAGATTGGTATGCGTGAATTTAAAAAGCTCGAATCCCAGGGATTTTGGCGCCTGAACGAATTAATAAGGAGAATATATATTTATATTTTTTTAATAAACCTTTTTTTTAAATTATTGCTTTTATTAAAACTTTAATGTCATACAGACCTTTAATTAAGCTGAATCAACTTGCAAAACATAAATATATAACTGAACTAATTTTTATAAATAATTTTAACCTTTAGAAGAGTATATAGTCACAAAAACATTTATGCCTACCATATACTATCTAATTAATTATCAGTTTAATAAAATGATCAACAAAAATATATTTTATTAAACAATTTCAAAGTGTGCTGTTCATTAATAAATTAGAAATAAACTATCGTTTTTACAAATAAAGCATGGATAGTTATTAAAAATAAAATAAATATAATCAAAGAATTGTTTTTTCCTTGTTATAAACAGTGTATCCAGCCTGAGCAGCAATACAAATCTTACTGCTCATAGCTCCACATTTTGCAACTGAGAGCAGTTATATATTACCTCCTCACAGTGTTTTGCTATTTGACCTCCCGTGATCAAATGACATGTCACCAGACTGTGAGTGCGCCCAAATCATTCTGAATATACCTCAGCAGCAATATGATGTCTAATGTCTGATATGACGAACTTATAAACACATCACTATTTTTTGGCCTCTGCATTACAAATGATCATACATAAATTACATAAGACTTAAATTTGGAGGTTATTAAAACATTGTTTGTTATGACCAAACTGGCTTTCATTACTCAAATATCTAACAATTATTAAAAAAGGAATAGAGAATTTCCCTTAGGTTAACTTCACTTAGACATGTGACCTGTTGGTCATGGCACCTCTTCATGCGGGAGGCTTCTGTTTTAGTGGAGAAGGAAGAAAGTTTACATGTTGTTTCGGTACTTTCACTATTTCATACACTTGTCTTTTGTATGATGTCGAGTATTCTAATTCATTTTGTATTCTTACCCCAAGTGTGTCCTTAATGTATGTTTGCTTAGTGATATTACTTAAACTTCAAGGTTGACAAAACATTAATATAAGCTGGAGCAGAATTTAAAACACTGTCCTTTCATGCCAAGCTGCATAGTTCATATTACGTCATTAGGAAAACTCATTTTCAAACATATGCTTTTACCCTCTCTTAAAGAAAAGTAATCTAAAAAATATACATAGTTTTTATTTTCATAATCCTTCATGTTTCAAATATTCCTGTGTGCTTTCTATTTCTTTACTAGCTGGTTATTTATTAACAATAAATAATTATATATTATGTTCATAATTATAGTTTTATTTATCTATAATTGAGATAAATTATTTTCTTTCCTACCCTTGCCATATTTATTCTATGTTTGCAATAGGAAATGGAGGAGGTTTAAGCGGAAATACGGCAGGTGCTGAAGAGAGCTCTAGTAGCTGTTCTAACGGTCATTCATCCTGGCAAGCCGACATGAGCTCTTAGTACCTTTTTTTGTAATTTGTTTTGTATCTTGTTACTAAGAAGTTGCATTATATAGAGTAAGGCCTTTATTTGTATAGCCGAACCGACCTACCTCGGCAGCATTCTTTCTTTTTCTGCCTCCTTGGAAATCTTAGTTTGTGATTAAAACCTACACCTGGGGAGTTGAGATGACACCTGAGCAGGTAATTGATTGGCACCTGGGAAAATAAATACCGGTGGAGTTAACCCTTTAAAGATAACTGTACAAATTGTGAGCGATTATATGCACATGAATTGTTTTTATGTATGAAGTAATAAAAAGAAACTTTTCTCATTACAATGTTTTAAGGGGGGGGATCTTTATTTATTTATACTGAGAATCTGTTATCACAAAAGTAACATTGCTTTAGAAGTTGTTATTAACAGTCGCTTGATAGAATTGTGTGTATAATTTTTCTGCCTACTTATTGATAGATGATGAATTTGCATTTTGTGTGAAATGGATGAGGTGTTATATTTATTTGTTTAAATAATTTTATAAAAAATATTATCTGATATATTTTTGTTATGACATGTTTTATGTACCTTTAAATTGGTTAAAAATATAATTGCTAATTTTCAAATCGTATTATCATCCTTTTAATGAACACCATTGTTGTCTTTCCATTTATTTCAGTGAGTACTTAATCTACTGCCATATCTCTCTTGTCATAAACAATCCTGTCGTAATTGATTGGACGGCAGACCTGTTTGTAATCCTCTCTAGTCACTTATTTTTGAGAGGAATATCCTCAATATTGCAAAATATTTTTTATGTTATTGTAAACTAATAAAGGTCAATGAATTGAAATAATTTATATTATTTAAGTTCACCGAAATGCTGCTTATTAAATTATAAAATCTGCAGTTGCCTTTCGTGTAATTGTAGTACCTGAAAATAATAATGATTGTTGTTTATTTAACCATTAGTGCTTTAATTCTATGCTCAGTTATACCTATGTACAGTTAAATTTATTTATTAAGTATGTGATAGTTTGAAATCAAAGGTTTAAAAATATTGTTTTTTTTAATAACCAACCAATATGTTCTACAAATGCATGAAGTTGGTCGATTCATATTTAACGTTCAAGTGTTCTCATTATAATTTAAGGTTAGTTAAAACTGCCCCTTAAGTTTATCCCTTTTGTTTATTGTTTTTATGCTGCTAGTTTATTTTATTTTATTTTTATCTTTTATTTAAGTTCGAACCACAAGTTAGCTCAGAGAGTTGTGTGATTAATTTACATTATTGAATATTAATGATTTTCTAATGCTCATCTCATGTGTTTGTACGATTTTGTAAATATATATATATATATATATTTTGATAAAATAATATTTACAATTTTAATAATATATAGTAAGTAAATTTTATTTAACAATCAGTTTGTGTGTTAACTGAAAGAATTTTATTTACATGTAAACAGCGTTTGTAAGTTTTGTGCTGAGCAATAAGGTTTCTAGGATCGGTAGGGATAAATGCAAAGGGCACATAAATATTGTAAATAAATTTATTATAGTTGTAAAATTATTTAAAGGTTTAAGATAAATGAATGTATTTTCAGTTGTTTTCTCTATTTGTATAACATCTTTAAAATATATACATTTTTATAATAAAATTGTATTTCCTGTTTTTTATATCGTTAATTTTTATATAACCATTTTATACTTAAAAAGAAGAAAAATACTAAAATCAAGAAGAAAAATTAGAAAAATGTACTGATGAGAGCAACACTTGAGAAGTATATAAATCCTGAACTAATTCAAATTTAAAATTCAATTCTTGTTATGTTAAAAATTGCAGCTGTCTAGATAGTGGTTCACTTTCTAGACTCAAATAAAAAGTTCTTCTGGACTATCATTTTATTTTTTGTTTTTTCAAATCCTTTATTGACTTATGTTTTGTTTTTACTAGTATAAAAAATAAATTGTAATTGTATTTAGTATTAAGTTTATTAATAATGTAACATTTATTTATGTTAAACCTCAACTATACATCGTGTGGCCAAAATTTTACTGGTCTAATTTTCATGTCTATAGTGCTATTGGGTGCTCCATTAATACCTTATTATATTACGTATAAATTTTAAGGTTTTCCACTTTAATTCTATTCCCGAAAATCATTTAAGCTGAGAGTCAAAGGAAAATGGCTCAAATTAAATAAATAAGAAAACATTTGTTTTTTAAAAACTCAGTGAGGAGACAACCTGCTCAGTTTTCACCAAATAGCAGAATTTAAGTTTCATACAATTTTCTCTGAAATAAAAAATAAAATAAACTATGAGCTTATACGAGAGTGAATCAAATATAAACGGTAATTTTCAAAATTATATTTATTGAATAATATTATACAGAAACTATACCTTCAACATTTTTCAATGTAGTCTCCTGCATTATCTACACACTTCTGCCACGATTTGGAAGCTTCAATATTCCCTGTTCATAAAAAGACTGAGGGCGAGTTTTTAACCATTCACGCACGTGCTTTTTTTTCGACGTCTTCATTGTTTTCAAATCGTTTTCCTCCAAGTGATTCTTTCAGGGGCGCAAACAAAAAATAGTCACAAGGGGACAGGTCTGGACTGTAGGAGGGTGTTCGAGAGTTTCCCAGCCCATTTCTTCCAATTTATCCCTTGTCATGGAGAAGGATGACATCTCTAATGGGCACACCTCGTATTTTGTTCCGGTAACTGGTTTTTGCTGACTGTAGCACCTGGCAGTAGTAAGCCGCATTCACTGTTCGTTGATCGTGAAGAAAATCAATGAGTAGAACTCCCCTTGAGTCAAAAAAAATTGTTGCAAGAACTTTTCCGGCTGAGAGACGAGTTTTGGCTTTCACTGGCAGCCTTCATCCTTCCTTCGCCACTCCTTACTTGCCATTTTCGATTCGGGGGTGTAATGGTGGACCCACATCTCATCACATGTGACGATGCGCCTCAAAAAATCTTCACCTTCTTCTTGAAAAGCACGTGCGCGAATGGTTAAAAACTCGCCCTCAGTCTTTTTATGAACAGGGAATATTCAAGCTTCCAAATCGGTGGCAGAAGTGTGTAGATAATGCAGGAGACTACATGAAAAATGTTGAAGGTATAGTTTCTGTATAATATTATTCAATAAATATAATTTTGAAAATTACCGTTTATATTTGATTCACCCTCGTAGTATGGCAAGGGATATTTCATTTCCTGCTATAGGTTTATACTAGAGTTTAAGTTAAAGAGCTGATTCTTTTAGGGAACTTCAGCACATTAACACAATAATATATAATATAAAAATAATTTTACTCTGGGACAATGTCTCTTAAGAATAAGAAATAAGTACAGAAATAAATACAGTTATATTTGGTCAGAGATATAATAAAATGAAAAAAAAATATATAAAAAATAATAATTAAATAATGGTATTATATACATAGATGATAGTTAGATATACAGAAAGGAAATTAAAAGAACACTATACAAATGAGATAAAATAAAAAAAATAAAATCTTTTGGTAAGATTTTCAGAGTTGTATGAACAAAGAAGTACCTAAATGTAATATTCAGAGAAAGTAAAATTTATATTAAGTAGAGTCTTAATGTGATTAAAATAGATTTAGCTTTATTGGAAAACTTATACTCTAGACAGTGAAAGAAAAAAAAAATCCCAGATCTCAATGCCGAAAATCTTTTTTTACGTTCTTCGAAATGTTAAAAATAAGTAAATTCTTGATCATGAAGGTAAGTAACAATGATACTCATCCATTGGATAGGTTTTAGCGACTTGCATTGTCAACATTTCATCCCTACTCTGAAAAACTGTGGTTTGAAATCATGGTCTGGGAGTGTATTAGTGCATCTGGCGCTGGAAAACTGAAATTAATCCGAGGAATTTTGGACCAATAAGTTTATTTGGACATACGAGGTGTGATCAAAAAGTTCCAGGAATTTTTATGTACTATGGGAATGCAATGTCACAGCGATGCGGTTGGCAGAATTGTATTGCCTGACTCAACAGGAACACAGCTGTGTTTGCAGATCAATCATAACATCACTGAAAGTAACATTAGCACAGTTTGTTTGAGGTTAGTTTTGTAGAGTTTTGGCTATTTTATGAAAATGAATGTGAAAGAAGAGCAACGTGTTTGTGTGAAACTGAACAAAACGTTTTCTGAAACCTTTTTGATGTTACAAGAGGCTTTTGGTGAAGAATGTCTAAGCCGATCATGCTGCCATCAGTGGTTCAAGAGGTTTAAAGATGGCCGAACATCCACAGACGACGATGCTCGTTCCGGACGCTTTTCAACGTCAATCAATGATGATGAATTCCTTCCCACAAGGTCAAACAATTAATCGTTTTGTTTGTCTTGAAACCCTCAGAAAATTGCGTGAATGCTGTGAGAAGAAAAGAGACCTGAGCTGTGGCAAAGTGGTGATTGGGTCCCTTCACCATGACAATGCTCCTGTTCACTTTGCATTAGTTATCCGTAACTTTTGTGTAAAAAACGCAATGACTGTCTTCCTCAGCCTGCCCACCCCCCTACTCACTTGACCTGGCTCGAGCCGACTTTTTTTCTTTTCCCGAAGCTCAAGAGACACCTGAAAGGACGAAGATTTCAAACAGTTGACGAAATTATAGGAAAAACAACGGAGCTGCTAAAGACCTTTACAAAAGAAGAGTTTTCTGGGGCCTTTGATCAGTGGAAACACCGGTGGGAAAAGTGTGTAGCTTCCCAAGGGGAGTACTTCGAAGGAGACAAATTTGAATAACCTGTATGTTGTATGAATAAATGTATAAAAATTCAGTCCTGGAACTTTTTGATCACACCTCGTATTAAGGCAAAACCTAAAATCAAGTGCAGCGAGTCTTGGTATTGGATAATCTATTTCTCGCAGATGTACCTTCTTTTTTTTGGATGTCGAGACCGCCACTGACTGAAAGTTTCCAGTTTCTTCAAATTGGTTGATGATTTCTTTTATATTATGGAGTGATTTTTCAGAAATTGTTCTGCTTATTTCCCCCCAAACATCTCTTTCTTTTTTGTTTATTGTTATTGTTTATTTGGGCTTAACGTCTTTATGTATTCCAACTAGGTCAGGGAAGACGGGTTATCCTTCAGGTTATTCGAGCCATGGTAGGAAGGTCAAGATTAATTTCGTGGGTCCGGCATGTAATCAATTTTAACCCACCCAACTGGGATTCGAACTCACGACTTTCAGTACCGAGCGCGCTGAGACCCTCGCCCAAACTCGCTCGGACACCCATCGAGTCCCCGTCTTTCTTTCTTAAAATGATGACTAATTTTTTTATATCTACGAAAAATCTCCATAATGAGAATAAATATAATTTTTAATTTACCTCCTTGCATGGCAGTAGATATTAGAAAGCCAAAATGCTAATAAAATATGTAGGTTACAGATTAAAATTTAAATATGTAGGTTACAGATTTTTGGTCCGTAATGAGTTTAAAAGGACGCCCAATGAGGTAATGCCTCCATTTTTGTAAAGCTTCAACAATGGCATACGCTTCCTTTTCGATTGGAGGAAAATTCTGTTCAGTCTTGTTTAGAGTTTTTGAGAAAAAAGCGCTACTGGTCTTAGGATATTTCTGTCTGGTCTGAAGCGATATTTCTTAGGATTTATGTATAGCAGGTGTATAAATACGTTTGTCTTACTACATACAGTCAGAGTCAAAAGTATTCGTACGCTAGTATAAATTTTATTTTCTTTCGTTTAATTTTGTATGAATTACATATTTATTTACTTTAAACAGATATAATATAGGATTGATGATTATAGAATAGAGTTAATATTTTTTTATGACAAATTGACTGAATTTAGCTTAATATCTTATACATTATAGCAAGATGCCTCATTTTTATGAGTCCAAAAGTATTCGTACACTAGACTTTAACTGTAGTTTCTACCCCCCTGTCTTAAATTTTGAGGATATCCGGCTATCAGTCTATACCTTGAGGTCATTTGTAAAGATGTAGCAATTATTAGTGCTTATTATTGCTGTTTGTAAATTGAATATGGGGTGCAAAACCAGAGAGACGACTGAAGAGGAAAAAAAAAAAAACGCCTACATAATGAGTTACGGTCGCTTAGAGAAGTATCTAGACCTCACTCAACAGTGCTATCAAAATGTATGAAACGAGAAAAACTTTTGAACATATAGAGAGAACAAGATGATTAAGGAACATTTACTCCAAATATGAAAGAATATCACGAGAAAAGTTAAAAGAAAAGCAGGAATTAGTGCCACTAAATTAATGTATGAACATTTGTCTGAAAGAGAAGAAAAAGAGGAGTGTTTTAACAATGCACTAATGCTTGAGACGGAACGAGCTTCACCCTGGACAGCTAGGAGAAAACCATCAATAAGCAATATTAAGAAATCAATGGGCCAAAGACCATAAAAAATATGATTGTGACCTTGGGAATAAGATAATATTTACCGACGAGGGTAAAATTGAAATGTTTAATCTTCAGAGGGGCCAAAAAGTATGGAGAAACAAATATTGTAATGGAAATAAGAAATATATGTACATAGTTTCAACTGTTAGGAATACAGGAAAGTAACTTGTGGTCTAAGGTTGTTGGGATGATGCTTGAGTTGGGTGTCTTGATTTTATCGATAGCATAACAGATCATATAAAATACATCGTCATAATAAAAATAAATTTCCTGATCAGAGTTGAAAAATTTGGGATTAGAGAAAATTACATTTTTCAGCAGGATAATGATCCCGAGCATACAGCTTGGAAAATAGGGAAACCCGTACAATAAATTAAAGTGGAGGCCACATCCCATCAATCACGATATACATATTAATCCTATAGCGCATTTGTGGAAATATCTAAAGGATCGAGTGCGGAAAAGGTGTGTTTCTAACAATCAAAATTAAGCGACGTTATTATTACAAAATTATAGTTACTTTGACACAAAAATTAATAAATTCAATGCCACAAAAGCATATAGAGCATTATAAAAGAAAAAGTTGGCCATACTAATATTAATTGTTCTCGAATGTCAATAATCAATAGAAATTTTATCCAGTGTACGAATACTTTTGACTCATGATGCTATTGTTTTTTTTTTCAGTTATTCTTCTTGTATTATTTTGTGAAATTTCTATTAATAAAAAAATATATATATAAATAAACGTGTTGATGCCTACATTAATGGATTTATTATTTTAAATCAATCCTATTAAACAATGCTAATATTTGTTATATCTTATGATTTATAGCAGGTGTACGAATACTTTTGACTCTGACTGTATATCTACAAATAATCTGGATTAATATATTTAATTCTTCCGGATTTCATAAAAAATCTACCCAGCCTAAAATCCAAATGTATTTCCCAATATTATTTTTTAATAACAAGAGAAAATAAATAATATTTAATTAAATAGACATTAAAAACGAAACACGTGGCTAGCAGCCATTCTGCATCCATACAGCCGGCTACTATGAACATTGGACCCCGACAAGTTCGTACAGGTTCAGTGTGTTCTGTACTTGGACCTGTGCCTACTTCTGTAATAATCTCTGAAGTGCACATTTTCAGTTTCAAATATTTGTAGTTAGCGCATAAAACATAAGCTTATGAACTATTGATAGTTTTTACTATCGATATGAACTTTTTTTTTTTTTTTTTTTTTTTTTTTTTTCCCCTTCCTACCTTTTCAGGCATACGGGGTTTTTGGCGGCAGCGGGTTCAACATATGGGGTTTATGTATGCCGCTGCCGCTAATTAAAATCTTAATCTACAATTTTTAACATCAGTTCTGAGGCTATATTTATTTCAGGGGTACAATTCTGTGGTGCGGCCTGGCATTTGCTTTCAGACCGCACCTTCTACTTTTCCTGTGGTGCGGCGCCGGCCATGCATAGCACGCCTTAGCGACCGCACCTTATTTCCTTATTTCCGGACGGTAGCCCAGTCCAGCCCTCCTGGTCCGCCGCATCCGTCCGGTCCACTCCGATCTGCACTCTCGAGAACTGCATCCGTCCGGACTGCCTGGTCCAGCCCTCCTGGTCCACAGTATCCGTCCGGTCCTGCTCGTCCTCACAGTCTCTGGTCCTCCTCTTCTTCTAGTTCTTCCGGGTGGTGGCTCGCCGACAGCGGGGATGGGCCTACCTAGGGGTGAAATGTGTAGGTCCCACCACTTCCCTCCATCCATAGACAAATTCCCTAAAATAGGGATAGTTGTCTTCCTCCATGAGTTGAGGGAAGTCCGCTTCGACGAGGGCGCAGAGCGAAAAGCAATTCACGTACTTTTTCTCCCGCCCTTTACTCTCGCGTCTTGGCCTGTAACCCTCAGCAACCGGGCTCATGTCAGTGGGTTCCCTTGCCAAGGGTCCGAGCCGAAAAAAATTTGCCCGTGGGATGACTCGCCGGCACTCAGGACCGGTTCTAAGGATGGGGTACTATCAAAGTGCTCAGATGAACTTTGTGCGTTACCATCTTGGGAGGATTACAGGGGCATATTGGGGCTGTAGGCCTTGGCCCGTCTCCTTTCTTTGCCTCCTCCCGTGTAGAGTAGTCTCAGATCGGCAAACCCCCAATTGCTAGGGGGAAGTACCCCTCGTCCAAGCATCGGTTGAGGATTGCTAAGTAATTCGTCCTCAATATTCGGAGCGGTACTCAATTTGAGGATTGCCCCGCGTCTATACCATCAAGGCCTGGAGCCCTTCCGGTCCTCTGTTCTATCACGGCTAGACGAAAAAGGTCCATTTATTCCCCATGGTGGGCATAACTCGGTTACCTGGCGGGTTATGCCGTGGTTCTTCTGACAACTTGTCCTGCTCACTATCCTGGGACGGATCATCCCTGGGGTACGTGGAGTGGTGATGAAGAAATGTCGCCCGGTCGTCCTCCAGGGTGGCTGCCTGGGTCTGACCTTCTCTTAAAGCCGGCCATCATCTGTATTACGCGGCTTGACCTTGCCCATTGTGCCACCCTGTACGGTATTCCCCCAGGGATTCTTTTCTGAAATGTCCTTGACTATAAACTCATCCCAGGGGATATCCTTCTCTGTCTGTTGTCGAAAAAAACCGATCCGCCGTTTCGGTTATAACCGCTTCTGAGCTTGTACTCAGATCGGAGTTGGATATTTCTCCAACCTCCCTTTCTCTGCACTCCTTGGTACCTACGCTGGCCAATATATGCTTCCTTTTTAAGTTGTGTTATGGGGGCTGGGGCAGTTATGGGGTACGGAACGGGGGAAACGCGCTCTCACCCTACGGCTCTGGAGGGAAAAAACACAGAATACTCGCGGGGATTGCTTGACTGCTTGGCGCCCCGTCAGCAATCGCCACTATTGGTCGATTTTTGCCTGACTCGCCGTTCCATGCGGGCGCCATTTCATTCCATTCTGATCGAGTGGGAACCGAGCAAGCTCCCCTCCAGTTTACATGGTATACTACCCTCCCAGTTCGCAGTTCCAGCCGAGTCACAAAGACCCCTCTCCACTTCTTGGGCTACGCCTTCGACTCCTCCGTAACACTGAAGGCTATGACAACCCGGTGGTCTGAGCTCGTGTCTGACCGTAAAGGTCCAGTTTTTTGTTGCTGCAATCCGTCTAGCCATAACTTGCCGTGGGCGAGTTGCATGCACATAGCTATCCAACTCTGGCCCCTCGCTCCTACAAATGTGGGACCAGAAGGGCCTCGTTGATTGATCACGAGCTGACACCTCGCCAGGGCTTTCCTCTAAGGCTCGTGCCTCTTACGGTGCACATGTCTTGTGCACTCGTGAACCCCCAGGCCGTGCTCCAGGAAGTTGGTGTCGGGAACAGACTATCGTATTCCTGTATCTCAGTACGACAGCCTCCACAGCGGATATGTTCTGCTCTTATTCTAAACATTACACTGGTCCTCGGCGGCATGTACGAGGACACGAGGGCGGGGAACGATGTTTTGCCCCCCATCTAATGTAAAGCATGCCGGCCACCCTGATCCGCCGTGGTATGGTTGCTTTAGTTCCATGGGCGTCACGGTTTGGGGTTAAACAATAATTATCGCCGCCCTGGGGCCTCCTGCTGTGTCCCACTGCCTCCAAGAGCCACACGATTCCGCAGGACGGCGGACCAACAAAACAATCGCTCTGGGACCCATATTTCCGTGGGGACAACCATGCCCTTGAAACAACCCATTGATGTTGCCACAACCTTTCGGGTTTGGAGAGAGCCTCTTAGCTCCGGTCCCGCGACAACTCGTCTTCGGGGGAGGCACCATAATTTTGGGATTTCCTGACAGGAATCTGCAGGCCTAACGGGGCATTACTCTGGGCTTTCTTTCGCATACCATGTCCATCATCTCCAGGTGTACCCTAGGCAACTCACTTGCTGCCCAAGACACCAGTTTTTAGCTGGAGAAAGTTCATTCCCCCCACTCTGACTTTCTATTCTGGCAATTACTGCAAGCAACGGGGGGGGGGGCGGATTTCCTTTCACCTTTTTTCGCCACGGGGCAGTTCTTAACTACGTGCCACGAGACCCCGTGCCCTACAATCTAACATGGCCCAAAATCCCTTCTCGCACATGCCTGCGATTGTGGGCCATATTTCTTTGGGGACCCAGTTTCAGGGGGGGGGGACCAGAGTGGGGTGGTCGAGGGTCTGGATCTCTGATGGGACAGGGGGGGGGGGAAACACCATCACTCCGCATTAACGTCCTTCGGGGGAGTTCCAGTGGGTTCATCAGGGGCGTGCCTCAATGGCGGGATGTGCCTTAATATCCATTTTCCTCGTGAGGCACGGCCCCCTTGGGCCCTGGGCCGAGCTGGAGAAGGCCTGTTCTTCCAAAACCAAACTCAGTCATGGCCCAAGCATCTTCTGGTTCTGCCAAGATTCCACGTCTTGACCACAGGAGGGTATGCCCTCAAATGAGGGTGGGCTTCGGGTCCCAGATGTTGGGGGACCCCTAGCATACAAGGCGATGGCCTATTCGTCTTGGCCAGACTCCGACGCTAATTTTCCCTTTGCTCTTTCAGGCAAGCTTCCCCAAAATATATGGATCTTCTTGGGCTCTGTTCAGCACACCTTCCTGTCCTGAACCAGGAGAAAACCCGTTATCCAAGGCCTGGGGGTTCGGCAGTATCACCCCTTCACCTTTTAGCGGCCCCAGGAGTGCGTTCCAAAAAAACTCTTTCCCTTTTCCCTGGGAGCTGCTGACAATTGCAAAAATGCACGGCGGACCCCCCCACTGATCCCCCACCCCTGGCCCTTTGCGGGTGTATTGTTAAAGTCGCCCGGTCTCCTCTGGTTCTTTTGGGAGGTTCCCCTGGGGACACCTTTTCGAGGGATTCCGGCATTAAGTCAACATCTGGGGGCTTTTAACCTCTTTTTTTCCTTCTCTTCGTTTTTTCCCTTTTTTCTTTCTTATTTTGGACCAATGTAGACGGTCCTTCTTCCGTCCTCTTCTTTCTTTGCTGGCGGGGGGCAGGCCCCTTGGGTGCCCTTGTTTAGAGGTCCTTTTTTTGCCCCTCATTATGTTCGGCTTCTTCGGTTCACCTGCTGTAGGGGCAAACCCCTGGCCCGGCACGCCATTGTTGCCGGATTTAGCCTTAGAGGACCCTGGATTGGGTTCTCAATTCTCACCATGGGTCTTCTTCTTCAGTTCAGCTATAACGTATCTTCTCGCAAGGGTCCTCTCGAACACCTCTTTATCCTCCGCATTCTGTCCTCTGATATGGGATGGGGTTGGGTTTTTCCACCACCACTCATATTGTATACCTACTTTCCTCTGCAGTCCTCCCACAATACTCGTAATGGAGGACTGCCCATGGTCAGCGTTCTCGGCGTGTGACAACGTTCCTTTGGCTACAGCAAGTTCCCCATAACTTCATGTAGGGCCTCATTCTTTGTCTTCAGTGTATTGTATTTTTTATAACCGCATTTGCCAGGAAGGTCCGACGTGCCATCATACACCGGCAGAGCGACCACCTCTAGATCCTTTTCGAGTTGGGCATTTTCGGAGCATCGCCTTGGAACATAAACTTCCCAATCGGCGAGGACTCAGCCAATATTTCGTCAGGGGAGGATGGGTACTCTCTGCTGCCGTCGCTATCTCTGGACTGTCCTGCAGATTTAGTCTTCTCTGGAGAATTCCCTGATGGGGAGAAGACTCGTGACACAATCGACAACCACTGAACAGCATCCTTTTTTTAGTTTCAGTTAAGGACGCCATTTTGTATTATTCTGAGGCCGCCGCCATCTTGGGTTCCTCTCTCTTCATTCACCCTCCGGATGGTTGGGGCGCCCTTCCTGCGGCTGTTGGCGTCTTTACGGCCGCCTCTCTCTCGGCTTATAACAATTGACTGTGATGGTGCCATCATTTTTTTAGTAATGTGCTTACGTGGAAATGGGGGTTTGCAAAAACCATATTTTTTCCTATTAGGGTTTTTTGATTCTACAAGTGGTCTCCTTACCTTTTCCTTATCGCCCCTAATAAACTACTAAATAACAACACTTGAGAACAAATAGTTGTGGGGTTTTCAAAAAAAATTTTCCAAATCCCCCACTGTGATGTGGTAAAGGGAGTACCGATTCGCAATTAATGTCCGTCGGGACTCAAACCGTACGAACAAACATGTTCCACGCACTTAAAGACGGAGCATATAGAAACACGTCTTACCTCGACGATGTATGAGTGAGACCTGAGTATAGGAGTCGCTGGAATACGGGGGGATAATCCCCAAACGAAGCAGGCAACAAGACGTACGGCCTTCCTCTTCAACGGTCGAGGGAGCTACTATCGATTGAACTATCGGGGAACCAAAGTATTTAAAGTTGTTTTTAAATTTCAAAAAAAAAGACTACTTCACATTTACTAGAAAAACGTTCAAAAGACTCCCAATTTATTACTAAAGGGACTCATTTACATGACGGTGATTAGACCTATTTGGACGTACGGAGTTGAGATTTTGGGCTCTACTAAAAACCATCAATTCATCTCGTATCCAATCCTTACAATCCAAAAAATCCTTCGAAAAATCCTCAATGCTCCTTACTTTGTGACCAATAAACTTATCCGTAAAGATCTTAATATTCATATGTTTCTAGATTTAGCCCAAACCAGATACCGTTCCTTCCATAGTAACCTCCGTAACCACTCCAATCCACTAGGGCCTCCCAAATTGCTTCCTCATCCATCCCTGATAATCCTTCGAGGCGTCTGAAAAGAAGATGACCTAGAGACCTTTTAGGGGTAGATTTATTGAAGTGCTTTTTAGTGAATAGTTCTTCACAAGTATTTACATGCCATTGTATTCACTGTCAACACATTTACTTGTTGTATATTATTTTGTATAGATGTTAAACAATATAAAATATAAATGCAAATGAAAAAAAAAAAAAAAATTCACAAAAAAAAGGTACGTAGTTTATTATACATACATATATAAAGTCTATTAGTAAAATAATTTGAGTATTTTGCGTTAAATTATCTAATTGATAATACATTTGTGATTTAAAAGAAATAAATTAAAACCCAGAAAGAGTAATATGGTCTTAATAATATAACAATGAGGGAAAACGACCTCTTTTGTACAGGGTGTCCAAAAAGAGTATCGGGTATTTCTTACTTCGATAAAATAAACAACTACTTAAAATAAAAAAAAAGGTTTATTGTTAATTATTACAATATAAAGTGGAAATTATTTAGGAAAGATGATGTTATCTAAATGGTGCCTGTTTGCTGCTGGCACTCTTCTAATCGGGAACGAAGATTGACGATCACATGCTGACCACATAGCCCTCGATATTGCTGCTTGCCCCCCTTTCTGACCTCATGTTTTGCTTCAATTCCGTCAGTTTCGTCGGATAATTCTCATAAACCTTACTTTTAAGGTATTCCCATGCAAAAAAGTCGAGTGGACTAAGGTCGGGGCTTGTGTGAGGCCAGTTGATGTTGCCCCTAACGCGAAATATCCTTATTAGGGAAAAAAAAAAAATCGTTAACAGCTTCCATTGCTTGATTTGGTGTAAGGCAAGAAGCACCATCTTGTTGAAACCACAATCTTGAGTTTTGGTTGATAAACTTTCTTTTTTATTTTGAATAGTTTTTGTTTAATCAAAGTAACAAATACCCGATACTCTTTTTGGACACCCTGTATCTTGCATGAATAAAAATTTATTACATTGTACCTCTATTGATAGTTATTTTCAAGAATTAATAGGGTTAGTTAGATTAGATATAATGTAGTTCTACCAATTAAAAACAGCCTGGAGGATCGGTGTACGTGGATAACCCCTTCCCTCCACAAAAGATAGTTTTTCACTTAGGCCCCTATTTGTTTTCTGAGAGTGATTTTTGCACAAACACTTCGATACTGTTTACCATTACACCTTGTTATAACAAGTTTTACTTATGTGCTATAAGATACTTGCGTGGTAACCACAGCTTAACACAATACGTTCTCACCCATTATTAGACAGTGTTACTATAATTCACATATTAATATAGTACGCCAGGAAACTCATTTCAGGTGTAACACTAACGTAATTTACTGATTCAGTAATTCTCTCGTTTTCTTTTCTTTTCTTTGTTATTACATAGAAATTTAATCTAAACGTTCGGTTGTAAACAGCTTTGGTGATTTCTTATAAGTAGGGCTGCTGGCCCGGCTGTCGGGGGCCACCCCCTACTAAGGTGACCTGTTACAAATGTTACCTTATATGAACGATTCTATGGTGATTTATTGTAGTTTAGGAAATTAATCAAACATTTTAGTTTGTTAGTAAAGAAGGGGATTGTATTTTTTTGATGATCTTGGGAGAGGACGGGAGGGGGGAGAGTTAGGACGCCTAAGAAAGTATATTTGCCCTGGGTCGGCTCTCTCAAGTCCTGCTTATAAGCCATTATTTTGACTTGTTTGGTCTTCACACTGACGCTCAAACAGCTGGCATCCTTTCTTACAAAAAATTTTATGAATAAGGAGTATTTCATGCTGCCGAAATAACACAACAGTAAATTAGAATGAGATAAGATGCGTTTATTCTGTATAAACCTAGTAAGATGGCTGAAATTGAAGAGTCCAGCAATAGGTAGGTATGACATGTCAAACAACAGAGATTTAGAATATTTTAGCTCCTTTTTTTTACTTTTTTTTTTTTTTTTTTTTTTTAAAAAGGCTTTGGTATTTTTCCTCTCTGCCAGCTGAGTTTAAGTGTTGAGGGAGAGAAACGCTTAAATACTTCGAGAAAGTTGAAAACAACTAATGTTATACACACTGGAAATTTACAATCCATTAATATTCACAAAAAACCCGTTAAGGCTGTTCTGAGATAACCTTGATGTGCCATCCATATTCACAAATACTTTCTCAATATTAATAATAATTAGTAAGAATGTTATAACGATAATGCGATTTAAATCCGGCCTGGGTAGATTGATTTATTTCATGATGAATCCACAAAATGAAGCTCAGCTTTCTCTTTCTGTCTAGAAAAGTTTGTTAACTTATCCTTCCATTCAAACTTGGAATACATAAGGATGTCAAACCCTAATAAATAACAACAAATATATAACTAACTATGAAGAGCAATTTATTTAGAAAATTAAGTAACCTTACTTTCTTGAAAGTCACGTGAAAAATCAAAAACTATACCCATTATACTCTAAACATCTCAAAAACCATTTTATGTCATTTTATTACATTGTTGCTTATTTGAAATCGAACGATATTTTGATCTCCTTATTGAACGATTTCCCGTAGTTCTTGACAGATGTAGTTCAAATAAAATTTTAGCTAGCTTTTAATTTTATTTATTGTAAAGTTTTGTTATTTATTTTCATACTATGGATGTTTTATCTGATTACGAACTAGCTTTACGATTGCAAAATGAATGGAATGGTGGGAAGTGGTGATGTTCAGTCCCTGTAAATTATTTATTGAAGTATGTCAGATACCTTTTTTTAAAGTTTTCGTTTAGATTTTGTGATTAACATTTCATTTTAGGCGAAGAAAAAAAAAAAAAGATCACACATCAATCGTAGATGCCGAATGGGAAAAGTTAGATCCTAATCCTGACATTTATGTACTTTTCCAAACTTTTGACAAGAGTTTTTTTTTTTTTTTTTTGGAGTGCTCTTCAAAGTGTTGAAATCAAATGGAGTAAAACGAATGTATTCGTAAGTTGTTTATGGTCATTTTATGTTATATTATAATTTATTATTATGTATCTAGTTGATATAGAATATTCTTAATAATATAATCTGTGTCAATAATTATAGATGTGCTGGCATCTGCACTTATAAAGGTAAAAGAGGTGGTTGCTCCCTATAAGTTTAAGTTTGCCATTGTTGCAGTTGAGGCCTCGTAAAGATTTGGTCGAGACTCTATTGGTAATTCTCAATTTATTAATCCATTGAATATATCATTCTATTCATTAAAACCTGTTATTATATTGTTCATTTACAGCATGAAATGATTCATGCCTACTTGTTTCTCACTCACTGCCAACAAGCAAGATCGAGAAGAGCATGGTGGGGCCTCTGTTTCATGAACACATGCATCGCATTAACAAATCAGCAGGAACGAAAAATAACGGTTGGTTATCATTTCTTTCATAGTATAACAATACTTTTAACTGTTTGTGTGTATATTCAGGATGATTTCTATTAGTGTAAATAAAGGGTTAAACTAGACCAAAACTCACCAACAATGACAAAAAATGCTGCTGAACTCACCTTTTTATTCCAATCCGTTGCAGATATATGGTAATTCAAAGATGTTTTTTTTGAGGGAACCCCAAAACCCACACTTTTTGCCATAAAAGCTGTAATAACCCCCACTTTGTTTAATTATTTTTCAAATTTTGACCACATTTTCAAATTATGCATTAAATTTCTTATAAGATCAGAGTACATTCAATCTTAAATTTTACAAAGCTGAGACACCTAAAGAACAGCTTGATCTTCACCTTATTTAGGAAAGTTAAAATGTCCTATAATACTTCAATTGCTCACCATGTTGAAAAAAAAAAAAAAAATAATAATAAAATCCATAAAACTGCAAAATCTCACTAAAACTTGCAAATTAAACCAACTTTTGAATGGTATGATCAAATTAATGATTCCTTATCGATTTCTTGGATAATATTTACTTCTAAAACCGGGAAAACATGGTGTTTTCATTTGGCATACTAATTAGTACATGTGTAAATTTGACATGATAATCGCTTCCACTTAGTGAAAATTTGTTGTTTTTAAGGAAAATAAACTCTTCATTGGAATAAATAAAAAGCAAAGAGAAAATTTATTGTTGATCAAAAAAACAAAAACAAAACAAAAAAAACTCAATAAAGTGCTGCCAGATCAGAGGAGTCCATTCTTTTATGAGATATTCAGTGGAAGGAAAATGGCGGAATTGAAGTCTATGTTCATTATCATTGGGTTCTAAACCTTCTAAAAACTGAGAATTCTAATAAAATAACAGACTCCTTTGATCTGGCAGCTGCTTTATTGACAATTTTTTTTTTTTTTTTTTTTTTTTGTTTTTTTTTCGACATCAACAATAACTTTTTATTTACACAAATACCAGATTTTTTATGACAAATGAAAAACACCATGTTTTTTTCTAGTTTTAAAAGTAAATTTATCCATGAAATCGATAATTATTCTTTAATTTGATCCTTTGAATCAAAGGATTTTAACCATTAGAAAGCTGGTTAAATTTGCAAGTTTTTGTGTGATTTTTGCAGTTTTGTGGATTGTTTTTTGTCGAAAAACGGTGAGCATTGAAATATTATAAGACATTGTGACTTTCCTAAATAAGGTGAAGATCAAGCTGTTCTTTAGGTCCCAAGTTTTGTAAAATTCAAGGTTACATGTACTCTGATTTATAAGAAATTTAGTTGCTTAATCTGAAAATGTAGTCAAAATTTGAAAAATAATTGTGAGTACCTTGAATTTTACAAACTTGGGACCTAAAGAAAACAGCAATTTCAACTACTTTTAGTAGTTTGACCAGTTTTTCATTAGGGTTTGCTTATTTTCAATAAGAAGTTGCTGTAGATTACTAGCTTTGCCTTGGAACCAATTTATCTCCAGCTAAATCCTTATATTTCCTAGTGATAATTAATATTTATAAAACAGTTGTACAGTTCATTGCCTTCATACCATTTCATCTTTCATACCCCAAAACATCTAACTGCATATATGTGGGGTATAGAATCTAACAGCTATTGGAAAATTATGAATGATACAAATTTTCACCCATATTCATTTATAGTACATATATTTTATCTGTGCCATTTGGGAAAGAACCAAATAATTCGATTTTTTGTCCAAAATAAGATAAATACTCTGGGCAACCCATTTATGAGGTGTATACTATAGGTCTCTAGAAAGTTGGCAGGTTGTAATGTCAACGGTATCCTTTAAAACGCATTGAGTTTTTATATATATTCCAATATATATATTTACATATATGCATTTAATAATAAAATATAGAGAATTTGTAGGATATTGGTGGTAGGAAAAATAATTTTTCAAAAAATTCAATCAACTGAAAATTGAAAAACTTCAAAGCTCTCCCCTGAAAAGCTGTGATTTTGAACTTGTCTAGTTTTTCCTAAATGGTACAGATATTATATACTACAAAGTTTATATATATAATATATTGAATTGCAAATGTGGTAGTTTTCACTCTCTAACAACACCCATATTCATGGGTTTTCAGATATTAGCCTTTCTCAGCTGTATACTTGAAACCGTCTAAACTTACATCATGTGGTTGTGGTAGAAATATTTGTTACTACATATTTTATCCTCCAGGAGTTGTTAACTTTCTCCTTTTACTTTGTGCATCCTAGTGATTACTTTTTATATTTGTTTTTTCATGTTAGTTTGTATGTATGAGTATATAAACCCAACCACCAAGTAATGGGTGAGTGTTAACTTTTGTTTTTATAGGTTTATCATACTTTCCATGATGAAAGTTTGCCCATTACAAACAACAACATTGGTGGAGGTTGTAATGGTCCTTGTCAAAGTAGGGAAAACCATTTTTTTTGGTCTTTTTAAAAAGATCCATGAAGAGAGCACACCCGGGCCACACGACTTTTTGGTATGCAGAGCATCAGTCCAGTTGTGGTGGCGAATTTATTAAAATCAAAGAGCCTGAAAATTTTGCAAAGCAAGGAAAAGTCGAGCTAAAACTAAAGGTAACAAATATCTAATTAATTTTTTTACAATTAAGGTTATTGTGTATTTTATTTTTAATTTAGTTGTTAGATTATCTGCATTTAAAAAAACAAGACAGAAATTAATAATCTACACACACTAGGAAAACCTTATGGACTTATGCATCACCAAATTTATGATATTGCTTAACAGACACCCCAAAAAAATAGACTACTAGCACATAGCTTAGGCAATAACTCTCAAAAGGGGATGTTGAGTTGTAACTCACAGATTTGAATGCCGATTTGTGTGTGGGTAGTAGGGACCTATAATAGTGCAAAACTAGAGTTATAGCCGCCAATGGGCCTATTGGGAGCAACAAAAAAAAAAAAAAAAAAAATATGAAATCACGGTTTGTTTTATTTCTCAGCTCTCAGTCAAGATAGAGAAACGATTTTCTTTTCACTTTTAATTGCAGTTATTATATGCCATTTTGATATAAAAACTACTTTTAGTCCAGTCAATAGGGTAAAATTCTCTCCTAATAATAAGGGCTGGTAGCACAACCCGCACAGAGTTGTTGAGGGCGATTAAAGAAGTACTTTTCTGTCAAAAGTGCCCCGAAGATTTGGTGAGTTTTTTTAGAGTTAGGGGCACGAGAACATGGCCAAAAGCAGTTTTTTTTTTTTTTTTTTTTCAATTTATAAGCAAATATAACGCGGCTTTTTCATAAAAATGTGTTGTATATAAAAGTTGTAGATAAATAAAAATATCTACAATTTAAGCCATTGATCGTTCGATTCTGATGATTGGTTGTCATAAAAAGTGCAAAAAAAAAAAACCCTCTAAAATGTCCCTTTTTTGCATAAGAATTATTATAAACAAAAAGGGCCTTTTCAATACTTTTTATTGATGAAAAAGGAAGCTCTTTAAACCCAAAGAAAAATTAGGATTTCAACCCCGTCCTCCTATCTTTATTATTTACGAGATATGCCTTTTGTTTATCTCGATAATATCGATATTTTTCAAAATTCAAGGCAAAAACGGCCCGTTCGTGTGATTCACAGTTGCAACTTACACACTTTCGGATGACCGGGATATTATTCTTAAGGGGCTTATTATATTTTCAATTATGAATTGCTAAAAAATCGATTTCTTTGAAAAAACATGCAATAAATCGAACTTGAAAAAAGCCAGCGGCCCGTCGCGCGCGCCACCGACCACAGTTTAAACAAAACAAAACAAAAAAAAACAACCTTATAACACAATTGAAGCTAGAGCGTCCGCGTATTGAACCGATTTTTTTATAAATATAATAAATTAAAAGCTTACCTCTCAAACGATTGATTTGAGCTATTCAAAGTGTCGCTACCATAAATAAACAGCCGAGTTACGATTTTTTTTTTAAAAAATCACTACGTCATTTCAATTTTTTTTGCAATCTCCAGATCTCTCTCCGCGTGATAGAAAAATTTAAGACAATGAAAATGCAATGTAGATACTGGAGAAAACAACTGAGCAGTAGGTCCATTCGATTTGAATGTTGTAAAACTGACTTTGAAATTTAGTTAGAAATTTGTAAGAAATTAAACATCGTTTACTGATATCTTCTTCATTGAATTCATCGGAGTTCATCAAATTATCCAGATAACGTTTGTTCATCGTCGGTAAAAAAAGAACATTTTTCTAATATTCGTTTGCATATAGCAACAAAATTTAAAATATGTCCTCGAATCGCACGTGAAAATACATGGCCAGAAAGAATTTTTTCGACAGAGTTTGCTGCAAATATAGTTTGAAAGCTTCTGTTAAGCCACTGCCATCCATCAAATATGAAATACTAGAAAGAAATGACATCAAAGTGGTGAAATCCTCCTAACCGTACAATTACAGATTGAAGCCCGTGTGGATCATTCAATGGATCAATCGACGCTATCAATTCACGTGCTTTCCAGTAAAGAGGCTGATCAAAGGTCACGAAAGCAGTAGATTGTTTAAGAGCTCAGGGCTCGTGCTGACGTTTCAATCAACACTGTGAAAAATTGTATCGTACTGGCTAGGAGGATTATTCGCAAATTTTAAAGGAATAATTTTGGACACATGATACTGAAAACTTGTCGAGTAAGTTTCCCCGAAAGCCCATCCACCCTTTTGTACTATTTGGAGATTGATTTTTTTTTAATTAGCCATAACAATGACGTAGTGATTTTTTAAAAAAAAAAAAATCGTAACTCGGCTGTTATTTATGGTAGCTACACTTTGAATAGCTCAAAATCAATCGTTGAGAGGTAAGCTTTTACTTTTTATTTTTATAACCAAAATCGGTTCAATACCGGACGCTCTAGCCTCAAATTGGTTTATAGCTGTAAAAACGGGCGCTTTTTTTCAAGCGATTTTATTGCATGTTTTTTCAAAAGAAATCGATTTTTTAGCACCTTCATAATGAAAATATAAGCCCTTAAGAATATATCCCGGTCCTCCGAAGTTCAAAATGTGAATCACGAACGGCCCGTTTTGCATTGAAACAAAATATCGATATCGAGATAAACAAAAGGCATATCTCAGTAAATAATAAAAGATAGGAGGACGGGGTATAATCCTATTTTTTCTTTGGGTTTAAAGAGCTTCCTTTTTCATCAATAAAAAGTATTTTGAAAAGGCCCTATTTTGTTTATAATAATTCTTATGCAAAAAAAAGGGACATTTTAGAGGGGTTTTTTTTGCACTTTTTACGACAAAAAACAACCAATCATCAGAATCGAACGATCAATGGCTTAAATTGTAGATATGTTTTATTATCTACAACTTTTATATACAACATTTTAATGAAAAGCCGCGTTATATTTGCTTATAAATTGACAAAAAAAAAAAAAAAAAAAAAAAAAAAACAAAAAAAAAAAAAAAAAAAACTGCTTTTGGCCATGTGATCTCGTGCCCCTGGCCAAAACTCTAAAAAACTCAACCAAAAAATCTTCGGGGCACTTTTGACAGAAATACTTCTTTAATCGCCCTCAACAACTCTGTGCGGGCTGCTACCAGCCCTTATTATTAGTAAATTTAACATGGGAGTGATTCCCTATTGACGGGACTATTTCGTTATGCTCAAGGACATCACCCGGCTTTAGGGTGCTCAAAAATTCTAAAAAATGACAAAATTACAAGGAAATCCGCTTGTAAATCAGTGGAATTTTTTTTTTTTAAGGAACAACTGACCTCAAATTTCTCGATTTAACGCACCACTAAAACCCTTGTATGTGAAAATTTTATCAAAATAAAAAAATATTGATTTTTTTACCCCTTTCGAGGAGATTAAAATTTGTTGAAGATTTGAGATTTTTTCATCAAAACAATTCTAACGGCCATAACACAACTGCTGCGTTCAACCTGATTACAATACTAATAGCTCCCCAGAATCAGCATTACATTCGGCTTTTTATCCGTGGCATATAAACATTGAGATTGCTTCAGATTTTATGCGGGGACAAAACTGATGTGAATAAAAATCCAAGGTCACCGCTATAAACTTGAGATATCTCGAATTAAGGTGAAATCACTGCGGAACCTCCGGATTTGGGCTAATGTGTTTTTTGCTGGCTGTTATGGCTTCTATAGGACCTTGCAAAATTTGCTTTTAATTGGTGGCGAAATGTGGAGGAGATAGCGCAAATTATTTAACATTTTTATTTTTGCAGGAAATTGAACCAGCATCTTGCCTTCTAAAATAAGAACGAAGACGTTTGTAAAAATGATCTATTTCTATTATGCATTCAGAATCATGAAAATCATTCAAATCAGTAAAGGTTAAAAAAAAAACTATTTTTAATTTCGACAAAATTTAGTTTCTACTGTTTTTTGAGGATGAGTGAATCCTCTGAAAAAATAACATCAGTTTTTAGTTTAAAAATTTTCCTACCCATATTTTTATTTGAAACAATTGCATTGACAAAACCCAAAAGGATTGATGAATAATCTACAAATTAATATCAGGTTTTTTTGGTTAAAAAAAAACTCCTCTTAAAACCTATATCTTTTTGCGAAATGTGTCCCTTCTTTGAAATTTATTGTGTAAAAATTAAAAGAATAAATAGAAAAATTAGGTCTTTTTTTAAAAACGTCTGATCTTATTTATTTTAGAAGGCAGATGCTGTCAATTTCTGAAAAAAAAAAAAATGTAAAAATTTGCGCTATCTCACCACATTTCGCCACACCACTTTAAAAAGCAAATTTTGGGGTCCTATTAGAAAGCCATACTAAAACCATAAAAAACCAACATTCATTATGGAAATTTTTTATTTTATTTCAAAATTTTTTAAATAACAAACTGTTACTTCATTTTAGTTTTTAAGCATTAGGCGTCTGTCCCACGAAAAAAAACTGAACTATCCACTTAGCAAAAAATCCTTATTTCTTCATATCTAAAAAAAATATTAAATAAATTAACTATTTAAAAATAACATCTGATGAAAATTTTTATTTATATAAATTTTTGAATTTAATTCTTCTCTCAAACCTTCTAATAAAATTTAATTGATGCCTGTAATTATGGCTGTTAAACATCGGATCGATAAAATTAAAACAATTATAAACTGTAAAGGCAGTTTGTAGATATGTACTTTAATTTTGGAACTAATAAAATTTTCTAATTTTCCAAACGAATTAGCTAAATCATAAAATTCAAATCAATATTTTATTCATAGATATTGCTCATTTGGTGCCAAACAGCGACATAACTCAAAAAACAAGCTTTTGAGTTATGCCGAGCTTTTGACTGTATAATGAACCATTACCTATGTGGTTTTAGTCTGTAGAACGTTATAATTGAGTTACAACTATTCACTAAGAGAGAGAGCAGGATATCAGCATTGTATGTGCACAGATCGTCCTATACTTTATTCACAATACTGTATTTCTGCTAAATTGAAGTTTTGAGGTATATGTCCGTTGTAACAAATGAGCGATAAAAAAAAAAAAAAAATATATACACACAACACACACACACAACACACACACACACACACACACACCACACAACACACACACACACACACACACACACACAAATATGTATATATAAATATGAGTATAAAGGAATTAATTGATAATAATAACAAATTCAAAGCTATACAAAAGTGATTATCTGTAATATTTTATTAAAAAAATGTTTTCAAAAAGTCTTGTTTTAAATTGTCTGTTGTATTTTTCTTTTCAACAATTTTTTTTTTTTAATTATTATTTTTAATATAAATAACTTATAGACTATCCAATAACTGCAAACATTAAAAATTATTGTTTAATGGTCGAGACTTATACTTTTCACTAGCTGCTTTCTATTTTTATTAACATATTTACTTAATTTAGCCTTAATTATTTTTTTTTTTAATGCATTGTATAAGTGTCGTATTTAATTTAAGCCCGGAATTATGTATTAGTCATCGCTGCCAGACCTTAGATGCTATAAATATCAGTGTTTCACAATTTAATGGCTTTGCCAACTTACTCTTTATTTGCTTATACTAATTCTTGCCTGTCTTCACATTTCTAGTTGTTTTGGTACAAAAGTGTATTGTTTCTAATGCTTTCTGGAGGTAAATATTTTAATGAAACTTTTTTTTTAACATATGTTTCTCAAATGCTTTTGAAATGTCAGCCTGTTTATAAGTATTTCATTCATTATGGTGTATAATATATCTAGTCATATCAAATGTACCAAATATAAGGGTTAAGGTTTTGTTTTGAGAATGTTTTAAAACAATGGCTATACTAAACATTGGCCTTTTCAGTACACAGTTTTCTGTAAAATTGATAACTAAGATCTAAATATTTAAGTGAAAAAAAAAAAAAATTAAATAAAAAGTTTCATTCTTTAAACGTTCATTTCTCTTAAAATGAATTTTGACATATTGCAACACTGCTTATCATTTTTTTTCTTATTTACAATAGATCTGTTTTACCATTTTTTAAACATTAAAATTTACTGATTATTAATTTTTTTTTTGTCATTATAATTTTTCTTAATGTTTTTTTTCTTTAAAATATTTGTAAAATGTTTGAGCTATTTTGATTTTTAAAAAAAATTGATTTATTACGTATTAAGTTCCATAAGTTTCAGTCCCTGAGGAAAAAGGGAACGTGAATGAAAAAAACTGGTGTTATAGTTATCGTTATTGTCTCCTCTAAGCTGTATACACTTAACACTACACTTATGCAACATTTTCATTCCATGAAAAAAAAAATTGCTCTCCAATGCTTGTACAATAGTATTTAACAGCTGCTTGAACCTCTTCGTCCATGTCTAGGCCTATTGGGTGGATAAGAAATTTCCATATTCTTTCACAGCGGGCTGGGAAATAAAGTCTGGGTGGACAGGGGCATTATCATGAAGAAGCCAAACACCTCTGCTTGAATTTCTCCATCTCTTTTCTTTAATGATGTCTTGCATGTGGGAAACTAGTAGCAGTGAACGCATAATACTTGCCATTAAATGTGGTTTTTCTTACTTTAAAATCTGCAGTATTCCTCAACAATCCTCAGAAATGGTCACCATTATTAAAGAAGACTGTGACATTTGTCTTTAGTGGAGGTGCTCTTCCATACATGCCTTCCAAGCACTCTGATTTGTCTTTGTGAGGTATACATTGCCTTTGTTATTACTTTTTGCTTTAAAAACAATACATGTCATTATCCATGCTAACAAAAAGGAAATGAGAGCTCTTTTCATTTAGAGACAAAATGTGGAAAAAAGTGAATGGGTCAGACATTAGCTATCGATTTCCAGGTTGATAAACCAACAATAACTGGAATCAAAAATAATGCTAAATCAATCATCAGATACTATATAATCTTTACAGTGAGACGGGAAGTTTGAGTCGTAAAACTTTGAAAAAAGCGAAAAGTGAACTGTTTGAAGATGCTCTTTACAGATAATACTTTTTTAAATTGAATTCGAACTATCCAAACTTTTGATTATCGGAACCACCCCTGACAACATTAGTTTGGATAATTGATGCTCTACTGTATATATAAGAAATACTTGAATCCTTACTGTGAGTTTTTGTATAAATTTTTTATTTTTGTTTTATTAAAAATAAATGTTATAATTAAAATTAATAGTTATGCCATATGTCCTATAGTGTTTTGGTGTGGCCATTTGTCCCTTCTAATTAACAAATATATTTTACACCCTATATTTACACAAGTGAATATGAATATATTCATGGTCTCAAATGAAAAATATTCTTTGTCTGTGTGTAATATACTTTGAATAGAGCATATACCAAATATATGCTGTCTTTATATATAGCTGCTATAGAAAGAAAGTAAGAAAACAAAAAAAAAATTAGTATATCATATAATAAAACAATATGTATAGCCTTTCATTTCATGATATTTATTACTTACTTCCTAATTTTTTCTTCTTAATCATGTTGCAAATTATAAACTAATTTCACCGTGCTTATTTCCAGATGACAGCAGTTCTTTAATAAAAAACATTTTCCTAAAAAATCAGAAAGTTCATCCAGTACAACTTCTTCTGGAACTGCTAAAGATAAGAGTAAACCAGTTAAGAAAAATGAAATAGGGAAAGCCAAAACTCCTTTAAGTAATTTAAATCAAATAATCTTCTTTCTTAAATTCCTATAAATTGCTTTTCATTTTTATTTTTTTATTTATTGTTAAAAAAATAATTATTTTTCTGTTTGCAGGTAATTTTTCTCCTTTGACAAAGTTTTTTTCCAGTACATCTTCATCTAAAAGTCCTGATCAAAATTCAGGTAAAAGTGATAAACCTGTTTCCAATTCCAATATTAAAAAAAAACTGAGACAAATAACATTCATGGATTTTCTTCTGTGAAAAGTAAATCTCCAGCAAAAAGTACATCTCCGGTGAAAAGTACTGCAGGTGCGGGTAAAATTAATACTGTGAAACCTAACATTGCAGGTTTTGGTGCAGGCCTTAAATCTAATAAAGGTGGGACATTAGTCATGAATCCAAAACCAGGCTCATCTGCAAAACCTGACGAAAATTCAGATTCACCAGTCAAAGAGAAAGTCATTCCGTTCACCGGGACTGGTCATGTTCTGGCACCTGGGGCAGTCACAGACCGTTCAAAAAGTGTACTACTTTCATTATTTGATAAAAAAAAATCAGAATCATCTAGTAAACCTGATAAACCTTCTGACACAAAGATAAATGAAAAAACAAACTAATAGGCCTTTGCAGAGGCAGGATTCCAGAAGTAACATTTCTTCAAAAAGAAAGACAGAGGATAGTAAAGGTTCAAAATCTTTAAATAAAACTTCTGAATCTAAGAGGAATGAAAAGGAATCAAATAAATATTTAGGCAAGCAGGAAGCAGGAAGTACAACTGTTTTGAAAACTAAGACAAATGAAAATAAAGAGTCACCTTCCAAGAAGGTAAACAAAGACAGGCCAAATGATGGCTCCTCCACTTCAAAAGGATACGGTAAAGAAGCCAGTGTATCTGGAGTTGAAACAAAAAAGAAATCAGCAGAAAAAGAAGTTAAAAATGAACCAGTAATAGTCAATTCAGACTCAGATGACGACGTAAATGCAACTATAGAGAAAATTGTTAACTGCCCTGTTTGTGGTTTCCAAACTCTCTCTAGTCTCATTAATGAACATCTTGATGAATGTACCGGACTTGAAACTGTTCTCGATAATGTTCAGATAATTGATGATGACACTGATTTTTTGATTTACCGAATCAAGTACAGTGCCCGATCTGTGGTATTTTGTGCCTTGAAGATGAAATTAATGTACATCTAGATGCATGTTTTTGACTTGAATATTGTAAAGAGTTAGCTATTTTAAAATTGGTATAGATCTGTATTAAAAAAATTATAATTTCTGATCTGTGATTTCTATTTATATACTTATTTTAGTTTTTTATTCGTTTGATTTACTGTAACAATAACAGTTATGCTTTGTTTTATATTCCATCTCAAAAGTTTTTGATTGGGGTTGTATGTTCCTCTTGTTATTTTTGAAGATGTATCATAGAAAGAAAAATGATAATTTTGTTAACTATTAATTGTTACTTTGGTTTTGGATCCCATTCGAGAGACTGAAGTGTTAAAGTGAAAAAAAGTTTATTACCTTTATTGCTAAAACTTTTTTTTTTTTTTTACAATACAAATCAATATTTAAACTGTCATTGGACTTAGATATTTTGTATTCAATTTCTTCATTCTTTAGTTTTCATTTGATGTCATATTATTGTCTAATTGTTTACATTCCACTATAAGCCATTCTATAAAAAAAAAAAAAAAAAAAAAAAAAAAAAAGAAAAAGAAATCCCATAAGCCAGTGAATTTTAATCGTTATTATTCTTCAAATGGGATAGTTTGTTATTCAAAGTCTGAAACCTTAATTAAGGAAGTGTTTAGTGAATTAGTTTTTATAAATTTTGTTATTAAATGTTATATGAATCATTTTATTTTGTTTTTATCCCTTTTGTCTTTCTTTTCACTATATATTGTGTTTTCCTTTAAAGTTTCATATTAATTTTTAGATTGTACAATGGAAACCTAAATACATTCTGGACTCGATTAACTGACGTGGTTGTGACCCGAGATGGGCTCTGATTACCAGAGATGGGCATATTTATATTCATAAATACAAAAATGAATATATTTACACACATTATCTATATATATAGTAAATCAATATATATATGTGTGTGTGTGTGTGTGTCTTTTATAGGCTTTGAAACGGTTTTGTAACTCCATGTGAGGCAGCATTTTTGTCGACATACTCAGGGGAAAATTATAGGCCTATTATACTTATGTGCTTATATGACTTATGATTGATATTGGAATAAGTGACAAGTTATGGACCAAAGTAACTTTATTACATTTTTAATCAAAAGGTTTATGGCTTGAAAAAAATGAATCTTTTGTTTAAGTACCAACATTCTTTCTTCTGCCACTGCAGATCTCTCCATTTTCTAAAAACTATCAAATTAAATGATGGTGCATCACTTATGCTTTCCTGATATTGAAATGCTATCTCCAACTCAGCATACTCTTCTTCGAAATTTTTAATGACGATTTGTTACTTAGTTATTTGTCCTCCCCATTCCCCAGTCTTCCCGTTGTAATGCTCATGCTAAGATTGCCTAATATCTTGTTCAGTAATTGAATATTAGCTACCCAAACGTTATAAGAAAAATACTTAAGGAGCCATTCATATTTTGATATTTAGAGTGATGTTTGTTAGGGCTCAATATCTCTATGCAGTGCAATTAGGCGAGAAAAAAGCCTGAACCTACAGGTTACCAACCTATTTTCGCCAGAGTGAGAAAGTCGAGACTCATTTCATGGCAATACTTAGAAATAAATAAACCTAATTATAGTTCTGGCATGTGGAGTGTTTTGTGTAGAGTGTGAGCAACGTTGACCCTTTCATTTTCCAATGTCAAAACCTGAGTTGATTTAGATTTTTAAAGAAATCTCTTTATCTATTCTATGCCAGATCATTATTAAGTTCCATGGGATATAGCATTGCTCCCCATTGAGCCAGTTGCAAAGAGAAAGTTATGTTACTTAACATTGCCTTTAGAGGTTTTTATACATATTTTATGGTGTATGCCTTTCTTATGAACATGAAGAAGGCTCCAGACAGCTTTACTTCTTCCTTTTGTGATACCATCAAATAAATGGTAATTTATTTAGTACTCTGGGAAGTATATTTGTATTTGTATGTATTATTTAGAAAAACCACTGGAAGCAATAAATGGACATTAACATATCAGGGCCATTTAAACGGCTTTTCCCATTGGATTCAGTCTGAGTCCATTCCAAGATCTATAACTGTCCTTAAATATTTTTTTTCAAAAGCAAAAAACAATTATTTCCAGAAATATATAATTGTTTTTTTAGCAGTGTTCTAGAGTGGAAGGCTTGGTTGAGCAGCTTATATTAATGACTTATTCTCTTCTCAGTTGAAGAAGTAAGCACAATCCACATTAATGCATACAGGTACCATGAACACTTCCAACAGGGCACAGTTTGCTTCCTTTAAAAACTTATATCTTTAAAATTAATAGAATTACATCTATAAGGTAAAATAGGTGATGGCATCAGATTTCCGGGTTGTTTAAATAAGAGTAATTTATGTTAAATTGAAATTAACAATTTTGCACCTAGTGCTTACATGAGGTATGACAGTACTTCCCTCTAAGAAAATATGATTAGCTCACATTTTTTTTTTTTTTAAAATTTGAGTGTATTCTATAGTGTGTTCATTTTATGTATTTTATAATTTAAGTTGCCTAAACAAAACGGAACATAATTATCAGGTTTGAGAATCAATATATCAACAAATCTTAGTTTTTAGTTTGTCTGCCTTTGTATAGTAGAGCAAAAAATTAATGAATTGACACTTTTGTATTAATCATTAATTCACTACATTTGATGCTGTTATGATGCTTGGTGTATTGAAAAAAAATTGGAATTGGTTAATGATTTGTCACATTTATGATATTTACTTTAATTATGATATGAGAAGACGTTTCAAGTATTAGACATTTATCTTCATAAGCCATGTACTTAAGGCAAATGTCTAACGTTTGAACTACTCTTCTAATAAACCAAATATATAGAAGAGGCGAATCTATCAATCCTGATTGTGTTGATCCTTCTAAATATTTTATCTAACTCCATTATATTGAAAAAAAAAATTATAAAAATGATAAGGAATCAATTTCATGAATAAATAAAATTCATTGAGGAGGAAGTGACATTGTCTACTGTGCAATATTGATTTTTAATCACAATATATTATCTGCTTGTTGGTATTTGAATTTAAATGTTTAAATTAATTGAATTTCGGAAGAAAATATTTATGATGCATATAATGTACCAGGTAAGTATGTGTGTTTGGTTTTCTCTTCATGTCATTAAAGCTCTGGAGAAAATGCAACGTCTTCCTAGTACATTGCCCATTGCCGCAATAACGGACGAAAATCTAGAGTTATCTGGATGCTGAATCGTCTCACCTTCTAACTGAATTCTTTCAGTTGTCCTTTTTCCCTGTTCAGTCCTTATCCTTCTTTCTTATCGGTTCATAAATATTACATTGCTATTAAGAAACGAAAATATTTTTACATTATAAAAAATTTCGGTACAAGTCCAATGTTTCTCCACACGTCCTAAAAATATATCGATTTGATCGATCGAAACCGTCGATACGTTTAAAGGAAGTTCATTGCTAATTATTTATATACATATAATAAGAATATGAGTGTTAATCAAATAAATTATAGTTTGTAATTACTATATTGCTGTTATAATCTTGAGCGGGAAAGGATGTAAGAGATACTCATAGAAACCCCCACTTTTTTTTTTTTTTTATTATCTTGATTTTTACCAGCTTGGTATATTCATAAAGCTACCAAACAATAAATACATGGCATATGTTTAATATAAACCTAACATATTAAGACAAATTCCCCCCTCATAAAATCATTATTATTAAAAATTATCACTGAGCTTATGTTCATGTTTTTTTATTTTTTTTAAAGTATGATATTTAGTCTTAGGCTTATCTGTTGTTATCACTTACAACTATAAATATGACTTATTATCACTTACCGTTTTGCTATTAGTACACCCGCAAGGGTTCCATATTACCACCTCTTTCTGCAATGACTATACAAATAACAGATGTAGACTTCGCTCGCTCAGATATTACCAAACCCCCAACGGACATTTTCAGTTTGTTCGGTGTCTGTAGTAAAAGAACTTTTTTTTTTTCCTAAAGGCACTGTTTTCCAGCTGACTGCTTTTTCCGTTATGTGCTACGGCATAGAAGCCACACAGGCCGAACCAAGCAAGGCTTCCACATTAGGATGTCCGATTGAGTTGCTGTCTACTCGTTTCAGTCGATTCTGTAGAAACATTTCAGACAGCTCTCTGCGTTAAGACACGTTTTACTTGAGCTGTGTTTGCATTCCGTTGCATGTATGGAATGTTCCTATGAGACCATTCAAACTACTTGACTAATGGAATAGTACGTAATGTTTTTCTTAGTGGCGTTAAAACAATAAACTGGCCTAAATAAATAAAGATGGCCTATATTTATGCCATACAATTGTGGAGGGGATTGACTTCAGGATAGGATAGGTTGGGTGGTCCTCTACCAACTAGGAGGTCTCAAGAACTGGAATAGCGAACTTATGCTCCTTCCTTAAGGTTTAGGACGAATTATGTTAAAGTATTCTAATGATGATCTCTGCCCAAGTGATTATATACGAGTATATGTGTGTGTGTAAGAGCTTAAAATTTCAGATTGAAGGAAGCAATGAAACATGTGAAGGGTTATTTTGGGCAAATTTGGCAGTACATATGGCCTTTGTCTATTGTGACCCCTTGGATTGGATGGCAATTACTGAGCGTTAGCAATATTTAAAGGATATTCTTATAAAATCAGATATAATTATTATGGCCGCTAACACGTAGAATGTTAAGGGAAAAAGGCGCTGAAACAATTTTTATCGTTTTCTGAATCTAAAAATATTCGTTGAAATATTGGAGATATTGGTTCAATATATCTCAAATATATATATATATATATATTTTTTTATATATATTTTTTTTTTATTCCTAAAACTTCTCGCAACGTTAGTTACTGAAATATCGGAACTAGTGTATAACGACTGGAGTTGAGAACCATAAACAAAACGAGTTCAATACAGTTCCGAAAAAAAAAGTAAATAAAAAAAAAAAAAAACACATGAGAGCACTCGACCGTTTTCAAAGCATTCCACGAGTATTCAATCGTGACAATTAGTCCTCTATTTCAACCCATCATTGAGCACGAGTCCCACTTTTCAGCGCTAACTCGTTCCGAGAGGGTCGGTGAAACCAGGGGCTAACTTCATTAAAAAAAAAAAAAAAAAAAAAAAAAAAAAAAAAAATCGTAAGGTATTTAAGCTAAAAGAAATAAAACACTGATGAATTATTGCTATTTAATCCATCGAAGTTCAATTCACCATGTTTCAATACATGTTATCTAAGTAAGTAGTTAATCGATAAAAAGGCTTTGCGAATCCGAGAGCTCGATACCGAAACGACCAACCTCTGACTACAAATCTCCACCCACCCTACTCCATCAAAACCCAAATCCACAAGATCGGCCCTCATACAATACTCCGATTTACGTCTCTCGGACGTTAACCCGACGGTTCAACAATCATTAATTTCTTTTGAAGTTAGGTTGTTATTAAATCTAACTAATTAACTATACTCACTGGATGAATGTCCCGGATTTCCTCTTTGTGGAACCTCCTTCATCCTTCTGTGTGCTCATCCCTTCTCCGGACCAAATATTTTGCACTTTATATTCGAAATCATTAAGGCATTGTTCTTCCTTTAACTTGAGCGGCCATGATTCAATTCGGCCAGTTTTGTAAATTCCAATTTTTAGGTCTCTGAACAGTTAGCGTGATTATTTTTGCAACCAAGAAATAACAAGCATACCCTAAATCTAGCCATTTCCTTTTTCATTATATTTTCCTAGATGTTGTAGACTCCATACATTCCAAATCATTTACTTATTCAGATTTAATCGGCAAAATTATCACCGTACCGTAGTAGTAACTAACCATATATTTTGTTTAATCGGTATTAATTACTAGGCCACTTTATTTTCCGGCTTTTATTAGCATTGTGTTTATTGTATTAGCCTGCACCTCTTCGCCCAACGGTGCCAAATCATCAGTGATCGTAGTAATTATCAATAAATATTTAACAAGAATCTATTAAATTTTTAAATAATGTATCGTAAACAACGAGAAGTAATCATCCACTGGAACAAATACATTATCTCCCCTCAAAATCTAAAATCGTTTGTGAGTTACATTAATTATGAATGTATGTAAGATATAATTATTGCTTTGTTAATTTCAGAGTTTTAAAATTGTATAAAATTAATCTCGGCGCGCCAGGATTTTCGTTTTCAGGAGATTTTCGTTGATATGATCTAAGGAAGAAATCAATAATAAAATATCTGTTTTATATATTTTTATTTTACACACATTTTATTTTATTGGACTACTATTAATATTCTTAAACGTTTCATAAATACAGAAATTCTTTCTAGCAAAGGCTTTGAATTGTCTCCCTAACTTAATACAGAGATAGCTTTTTGCCTGTTTGTGCGTCTTACATATTTACACTCTGTTTTCTTTTTTTTTTATAAACTTCAAGAGATATAATGAGTAATGGCATACCTAATTTTTCAATCTAGCCTCAAAAATCTTAAAATTGTTATTGGAATAAAATAAATTGTAAATGTCACTTTCTGATATTCACACATTTTAATAGGGATGGAATTAAATACTTAATCATTTACATGTATAAGTAGATTTACATACGAATTGTTATTCTATTATCTATTTAATTTAAGAATTGCACCATATAGGTAACTCTCATTGCTCAGTAGGGTAACTTTTTAGTTTCATAAATATAATTCACCATTTGAGATCAAACATTAATGAATACGTTGCCTCGATAAAATCCATAAATGCTAACAATGGATAGACGATTTCACTATTGATCGAGGTGGCCATAGACCTGGAGAGGACTAAACATAAGGATAGGGAATCGACCTGGGTATCGTCCTGATCAAGGATTCCAGCCGTTGCATCCTCGCCCACTGCGGCATAATTGAGTTTCTTCAGGTCGAGGAGCTCCTTATTGAGTTCGGTGGTGAGTTTGGAAGTCCTCTCCAGGAAGGCGGACATCTCGCACTGGAGCATCGACAGCTGCCTCTCAAGGACTTCCTCCTTGGTCGAGTTGGCGAGAGGAGGGTCCGTCCAGGTGCACATCCCGCTAGGGAGGACCGTCTTCAGCAGGTCTTGCTCCTCGCTCTTAACCTTTTTCGGTTCCCTCGTTTCTTTGCTTTTAGATTCTTCTTTAACTTTTTTCTTGGCCGATTCGGTGGTCTGGATGCAGTTGTCTTCCATCTCAGCATGAGGTGGGTCTGTGAATTCATCCACTAATTCTGTAAATAAAAAAATAAAAAATTAATTAATTTTGATGATCCCTGGCTGTCGTGAAGAAGTGGATAAGTCAAAGTTGCGCACTTTTAAGTATGATATTTTCCATAATTTTCCAAAATTCTGCAATTACTCTTAATAATTCGTTCCGAAATAGATATTTTAAGGTCTTATTTAGAAGCATAATATAACCAATTTTTCACACCGTAGTTATTAAAAATCATGATATGAAGGTTAGTTTTTAACTCGTTTTAAGGTAATTGGACAAATTCTTCACGACAACACCGAAACATATTTATTTTACTTCAAATGATTTCTAAAATTTCATGGTGCCCCTATTTAAAAGTTGGCTCACGATGATTAAATAACAAAGGGCCCTATAAAAATCTTATCGATATTTCGAAAGATAACACCTCCGGTTAGGGGACTCGTTAACCGAGTGGGTTGGGGCGAGGGTCTCAGCGCTCTCGTAAGCAGAAGGTAGTGGGTTCGAATCCCACCTGGGCTGGTTAAAATTTATTTCATGGCGAACCCACGAAATGAATCTTGACCTTCCCACCCAGGCAAGTATAGGACTTCAATGGAAGTCTTGGGCACAAAAAAACAAAACACTTCCGGTAGAATGTTTCCTCCACACTCTTCATGCAGGAGTACGACTTAGACCCTCTTGGAATGGCGTAGAAGGCAAATCTTCATGTGCCGAAAGGCAAATCAAAACCTTTATTCCTTTACTACTGTTCATTTGTTTGGCTTTTAAAAATAAAATCTTTGGCTTGAAAAAAATAAAAAGGTAAATATGACTGAGTTATAGAACAGGGAGTGCAAAGTAAAATATTAAATTATTGAATCTGAAAAAAATAGAAAATAAGAATTCAAATATAATTAAAAGAATACAAATTAATTTAAACAAAATAATTTTATCAATCCCATCCTCCTTACCAGCCATACGATAGAGCAGGAAAGGCCCCATCAATGCCATCCATATATTCACTTATCAACTCATCAACATTTATGTTTATTTATTTATCCAACGCCCGTCTTTGGCAGTTTAGCCATCTGACGACGAGCCTCCCAATATCGATTTATAATATCTTCTTCTGGGTAGGTGAGAGCATTGCAAACCCTCAGGTGATCTCCGTTTATGCATCCGAGGTTACATAACGGGCAAACAACACTGTCAGCAAGACCAATGCGGTGCAGGTGGGCTTGCAAGTAATCGTGTCCAGTGATTAGTCGAAATCGTGCGACGGCTTCAGCTCTCTCGATGTTTCCTGGGACCGGCCCCACTGTGGCAAGTTCCTCCCATTTTTTGCCAATGCTTGATGTCATCAGGGTTATTTTTGTTACGCTACTAACCGTGGCGTCTATCAGGTTTCTGGCCCTTTTTAAAGTGAGTGGCACGATAGGCTGGTCTGACTCTGCTCCTTGCTTAGCCTTGGCATCAGCATACTCGTTACCATGTAGCCCTACGTGGCTGGGTACCCATTGTAGGAAGACGACCCACCCAGTCAAAATGAGCTCTGCAATTTTTTCTGCGACACTTAATTGTCTCAATGCAGTCCGTTGCGGTATTGCTGCTTAGAGCTATTATTGCTGCCTGGGAATTGACGAGGAAGACTACTCTTCCAGGGTTCACGCTGTTGGCTAGGAGTTCGTTGGAGGCTTCGTGGACGGCCCTAACCTCCCCATCGTAGTTGCTTGCGTTTATTCCAACCGCTGCTGAGTTTTCGAATAGCCGGCAGTACCATCCAGCTCCGGCTGCTGTGGTCTCAGGGATGTAAGAACCGTCTGTATAGATGTGAAGCCATTCGTTCGGAGGGTATCGCTGGTAAATAGTGTCAAGGGCACAGGCTTTGAGTTCCAGTAGGCTAGCTTCCATCTTATTTGATGTCAGGTTGATTAGATCTAGGCATCTGTTTGCAAGGACGGATACCAAAGCAGTGTATTGCTGCAAGGGCGCCGGGCCATCCGTAAGTAAGTAGCTGGTATTTATTTTCAAGTGCGTGCGTAAGTGGCGAGGTTTGAGTTTTTAGTCTTTGTGAAGCGCTCATGAATCTATTCCAGTAGTTATTGTCCACTCTTTTAGCCCTTTCCCAGAACTTAAGCGTGTATTTATCCCTACGGCTATATAATGGTTCAATGCCTGTTTGCAGTTGCATGGCTACTATAGGGGTAGACTTGGCTCCACCCGTGATTAATCTAAGAGCGTTGTTTTGGACGTGGTCATATTTAATTAGGCTACTTTCACTTGCCAAAGAGGTGACTTCACATCCGTATTCGAGCACAGGGCGCACGTAGGTCTTATAAGCCATAGTAAGTACATCTTGTCTCGCTCCCCATTTAGTAGCAGTTAGCCTCTTCAGAAGGTTGATGCGTTTTAGACCTTTTTCAGCTGTTTCTGCGATGTGGGAGTTCCAGGAGAGCTTACTGTCTAGGGTGATTCCTAGATACTTGGACAGAGCTGCTTGCCGAAGCGGCTTTCCTCTGTAATTTATATCTATTGGTGGGGGTCTAGTTGATAATGTGAATAGTTGGCAGACGGTTTTTTCAGCGCTGACTTCCATCTTGTTTAGACCGGCCCATCTATCTAGGTTAGCCATTGCTTGGTTTAATACTTCAGCAAGAGCAGGTATTTTTCTTCCAGTGACCCATATAATGACATCGTCAGCATAGAAGAGACATGTCACTCCAAGTATGCTTTCCAAGGCTTCACGTAGGTCATTAATCATCACATTGAAAAGTAAGCAGCTTAAAACAGCCACCTGCGGCAGCCCCTGACGGAGCAGCTTGTAAGAGGAGGTAGAGTCGAAAAACTTGCACCGAATATTACGCTGTGAGAGGAAACTTTTTATCCAATTAAACATGTTCCCGTTGATTCCCAGCTTCTTTAGCTTGTGGAAGAGCAAATTCCGCCAGACCTTATCATAAGCGGATTTGAAGTCGACCAGTACAGCAGCAGTGGATTGCTTTCTGTGGAAGCCATCTTTAACTGCTTGTGTGAATTTTACAACTTGGTCCATCGTAGACCTGTTTTTTTTTCCGGAATCCTGCCTGACGGTCGTTAATGGCATTGCTCGTAGATACTCTCGCAGTCTGCGCTCAACTATCATTTCGGCAACCTTGCAGCATACACTGGTAAGTGAGATAGGACGGTAGCTATTGAGTTCATTAGCTGGCTTTCCCTTTTTTAACAGCGAAATCAATTCGGCTTTTCTCCATTGGTGGGGGACTCGCTTATTCCATGCTAGGTTGATGAGCTTGAGGAAAGTTGTTTTAGCCTGCTGCCCAAGGTTCTTGACAAAATCAGGAAAGACTCTATTTATGTACTACATTTACAACATTTATGTACTACGTAGACTTTTTTTATCTTTCGTTCTCTCTCCCTCCCTGTCTATATCTTTCCCCTTCCCCGCGTTTTCTATCCTTCTATATTGCTTTATTAATTTTACTTACTGTGTTTCATATACTACACGCTAAGTCTCCTCAACTCCAAACAACGATTAGAACCAATCAGCAAGTATATTCCTATAATTCCTCATAACCTTTGTCCTTTCAATACTTCTGGTAAAAAAAGAGAAAAACTCCTTATCGTTCCTATTATGTTATTCTCTGCGATCCATTGTTAATGATTACATTTGGTTATTGGTGGAAGGGGGAATCGTCAAATAAATTAAAAACAACTGTATTATAAAAAACTTTAATCATAGCAAATTAAATACATAAATTAGAATTTTTCATGTCATGTTTTGTAGAAAAACGCCACATCGACAAACAGGGCGGTAAGGAGTTACTGAAAGTTTAATTATTACAGATAGTGAGAGCGAAAAGAATAGTCTGTTGGAGACCAGAGTGAGAGGTTTCGGACTATCGAAAGTTTGAATTGGAGAGAGTCAACCATAAATTTCATTATTATTTTTTTTATAACTATATTAACAACTGTAAACATATGCGAATGGCAAACTGTGAATGTAATGTCAGAAAAATAATACAAAAAAAAAAAAAAAAAATTAAAGGTTAAGGCATGACATTTTTTGAATTAAATAACATTTCTGAAGCAATCATATTTCTGGTTATATTATAGCGTGCGGGTATCATATTGAATGAATGAATAATATACTAATATAATATTTCTCAGATACAAATATTGTTTAATATCAACTGAATTAAAATTGCAGAAAAAATAATTATTTGTAATGAAATGTTCTCCACACACCTGGTACAGTCCACTTGTTCGATGGATAGGTGTAAGGTATCCCCTCGTACCAAACTCTGGCTGAGAAGTCAAACACATCTCCAACTTTTGCTTGTCTTCCGCGGTCCCAGAAGGTCCAAAAAATTTCCTCTTTGGTACCGTTTCCGGTTTTCCAAGCCGTCTCATTCGTCCTCTTTATTTGGAATCCAAACCCATCTATGCCACATGTATCTGAAAATTTTAAAACAATATATTATCACAAAAGATTCTTTTATAAAGAGGTTTAATAACGACATCAAGTAAAATTAATATCAAAAGAATAATATTCCGGCTAACTCAGGTAACTATGCAGAAGAAGAATAAAATTATTTTATGTTGTTATTGGGGCTTAACGTCCTTATGTACTCCAACTAGGGCAGGAAGGACGTCTTATCCTACAGGTTATAACCTAATCTTGATTGGGTTGGAAGGTCAAGATTCATGTCGTGGGCCCGCCACAAAATATATTTTAACCCTTCCAGGTGGGATTCGAACCCACCACCTCCAGTAGCAAGTGCGCTGAGAACCTCGCCCCAAGATATTATTATCATTAAACTATATTCCTATTAATAATAAAAGGTAATTATTTTATTGTATTTATAATTATTCTAGTTTTATTAGCATTTTATAACTAGAATTAAAATAATATAGGATCCGGTTTGTTTCAATGATTCAAGCCTGTGGCATGTAAGATGAAGGCCTACGTTCGTAATTTGATAAATGTCAAGTTGTTTTGCCTGAAATTATTGTTTTATTTTAATTAAATATCAAGATTCAAACGACAAGGCACTGTTGTTAGTTATAGACGTCTCCAACATTTACTTTCAAAGCTTCCAATAAATTACAAAAGACTCATTTCTTTGATAGTTATGAGTATTAGATCTATTTGGACAAAGGGAGTTGAGCTTTAGGGCTCCACTACATACAAATGTTAACTTTAAACTGTAGTTTAGTAGTATAATGTTCATAAATTTATAGTTAGAATGTATTAATGTGTCTACCTTTAAGATTGATTATAAATGTAGCAACCTTTGTGATACTGGCAGAATCGCTCAATAAAGTGTTTCTCTCTTCAAGTACTTTTGAACGACTGAAAGGTAGATCGTTAATTTGGTTTTGATTAATTAAATTAAAAGTATTTTGAATATTTTATTGTAACAATTGATTTTTATTAATCTATACAATTTTTGCATATATAAATTGAATTTTGTTGGGTAAAGGATTATATACTCTTCGTTTTTTAAAAATAATATATATACAGAGCTCTTCCAACTCTTGATGTATACCTAATAAAAATGCCCCGTAAGACATATGGTTTAAGAGGAAGGCATGAGGGGTGGGTTTAATAAGGGAACACGAGAGTGTTTGTGGGGATGGGACGTTTATTAGGGGTGTAGTTATAGGGATCTCGATCCCGTGGGATTATTACATTCCGCCTTCCCTAATAGCTCCTCTTAATTCTAATGTCTATTCCTGATGTAGGTTCCTATCGGCTACTTAGCCATGCTACCTCAACCTCTTCAGGTACTCGTTGAATCCCCATTAACATCTGCATCATTTCGCTATTCAACGCGAATATCGGTCGAGCGTATATCGCATATTAATGAGTTAAACAAAAGAAACTCGTGATTCGTGATGCTCTCCTTATGCGAAACACACATTTTTCACAATATAATAGTTAATTGGTTGTTATAGTAATTTTAAGTAATAATAATTAGAAAAACAAGAAACAGTCTTCTACTAGAAGTCAGGAAATTAGTATTTATGTATATATGTAAATATAATATAAGTATTTTATAAGAAAATAAAAAAAAATGTAAAACAGCCACATAAAATATTGATTAAGAAACAAAAAAATAAAATAAAAGTAACCCTAAACATCCCTAACTATCAAACCAACCTTGACCATTTCTAACTATCTCTGACCAAGTCCAAAAAGTTTCTTAACCTTAGTTTAAAAAAAAAAAAAAAAAAAAAAAAAAAAAAAAAAAAAATTAAACACCTCTAAGCACCTCTAAGGTATTAATTTTTATAAAATAGGAATTTATACTGCTTTCACAGCTCGTAATTATTGGTAAATAAAAAAATAAATTATCACTTCTAAAATTAAAGGAGATAAGGACATTTGGTACTAGCTTACGAAATTGATATATTCATGCGCCCCGTCACACTAAGGTATTTCAAGGAATGAATTAGCTAATGAAGCATCTCATTTAGCACGAATGGTGATAGATAAACACCCTCTAGAAAATTTTATAAAATGTGTAGAGGACGAAATTTAAAAGATTTGGGAATTTGATTAGATGGAGGATGCATCAAATCCGAAAAAGGATGTTATAAAAAGAATACTTAGAACAGGGATTCAAGGAAAGAAGAAACTCTATTCGTACAGAAAAAAAGTCCGTTGTGGATTATCACACTCTAATCTTCTGTGAAGACTTGATTTTCTAATTTGGAAAAGTTGTGCTAAATTAATCCAACTGATTCTTCTGTCCAACATTAATTGTCCCAACTTCTAATGAATTCCTCCAAAGCTTCAACAAGAAGAAAAAAAAAGCTATACTATCAAATTAACGAAAATTCTGTCTGAATAAAGAAATGTAGTGAGAGGAATAAATGAATGTTTAAAAATGGCTAAATTTCCCAGAGAGTTTGAAATATTGTTACCCATCACCCTAAAGAGAAAGTAATATCTTTATTAATTTAAGTAATTAAATATTAAAATAATAAGATTATTCGAATTACATGCAAGTACATTAGAATGAAATCAGAGGTTAACTTTCAATCATAGATGTTGGTGACGTCTATGAAGCTTAAGATATAGAACAGAATCAGATATGGATTGAGTAGTTTACTACGTTCAATTTATATTACAGGTTATCAAATATCAAGGACCGCCTAAACAGTGCTTGGTTTCCCTGATTTACTTTACTTAAATAATTGCCAGCTCTACAACCCAGGGCGCGTCTAGGCTTCATTCACAGTGTTATCCCACACTTCTCTTTCTGTTGCTACCTTTATCCATTTTCTGACTTCCGATACCCTCAGATCTTCCTTAGCCATCATCTTCTTGGTCGACCAACTTTGTTTTTGCCAAATACAATTCCATGCAACTTGCTCGGCATTCCGTCTTGAGGTATTCTTATTACTGGACCACATTGGCTTCCTTACATAAGGAGTACAGCTCTTCGTTGGTCCGGATTCTCAATTTATTGGAGTCAGCGCTAAAGATAGGTATCAAAAGATGTATCTTTCGCAGGAGTTTCCTTTCGAACCCTCATGTTAGGTTTTTCCCTGATATCCCAATTAATATATTGAGAATTCTGACTTAATTACAATATGGAAAGTAAAAACGTCATGCGTATTGTAGTAAACGGCTTTCAACATGATATTTCCAAGTAAACACTGTTCTTGCATAGTAACGACGAAGTCATCAAGTTGGGAGTCTAGTTTCAATTGGGTATAGATTCCATTATAAAAATATAGGTATCTGGTTTGAGCCAAATGAGCAACTCTAGGGACACTAAGATCACAATGAATAAGCTTATTTGTAACTGTTAAGGAGCATTGAGGATTTTCCAAAGGGTTTCGAATTGTAAGGATTAGATGCGAGATTTATTGGACGGTTTATTTGAGCCCCAGATCTAAACTCCGCATGTCCAAATAGGTTGATTTACTGTCGTGTAAATTAGCCTTTTGTAATTTATTGGGAGCTTTGGCGTTTCTCTATTAAATGTTGAAGTAATCGAACCATACGAGCAGATTCTTGTCAATGTATTTCAAGTGAGGAGTCTGATCAGATAGAGTCCTAGTTAGAATTTAAAAGTTAAAAATAGTAGTGAATATTTTGAATTTCAAGTAATATTTTTAGAAATCATTGTAGAAGCCTGTAGCGAGCAGTTGCGAAATATACTCGTAGCGTTCCCCGAGCACCCTTCACCTCCTCCACAGCAGTCAACAGCAATATTTCTACAACGAGGGTGCCTTTTGTAGTTTCAAAAATAAAATAAAAGGCGAGCGGAACAAAAAATAAAAAATAAAACAATTTCCATTCATATCTGCGGGGGAGCGGTCCATTATACTGGCTGGTGGAATGGCCACTTCTCCACTGACTAACGAACCTCTTGCATTCATGATACGGTCTGCTGGCCGAATATGAGCGCATCTGTCTTCATTTATATTGTCCTCCAGCTTCGGGGGCCAGGTGGAGTAACATACCATTGTTCCCTATCTACCACAATCTACTATTGTCATTGCAATTATATTTTTGGGATTATATACCTTCTTAACAATAATACCGTATACAATAAATGTATAGAAACATATTTACAATAATAAATAAATAAAGGCTTAGTGGACTCTTAGGTTCGATGCCGAACATACCCACCTCAAACCAATCATCAGTTTACAAACCACCCCACCAAAATCCTAATCCTCAAGATCATTTTTGACGCAATCCTCCCATCTCCGTCTCGGTCTACCCATTCGGTCGTTTACCAGATGTCTCAAAATTGATTATCCTTTTTGGGATTCGATCATTATTATATCCAACGACTTTACACTCTCATTTTAACTAAAGCTGCTATTAGTTGAACTTTATTTACCGGACTAAGTCCTGCTGTTCCGCATTGTTGAGCCTTTTAATTTTTCCCATTAATCTTTTGTTTGCCAAATATTCTACGAATAAGTACGTTTGTCTATTTAAAAAAAATTAAAGTTGTGAAAGTTTGCACTTGGTAATAAGATTTATTACAGTTTATCATTAGATGGGGCATATCTTTCAAGAATCACATTAGACCTATACGCCGTCGAAAGCCAGACGTAATGATCTTATGAAGTTGGATATAAATTAGTTAAACCCATCTCTATAAATGTTATTTATTGAACCTGGAATATAAAGTTTGTAGGAAGATACAAACATGTACTTATATAACCCAAAAAGGCTTGAAAGACAGTTTATCCTGTAGGTTAATAACCTATTAAAGTCAGAATTGGGATGTCTATATTCATTTTGTTGGTTAGTATTAGCAGGAATATGAATCTCAATATATGAATGAATTCTAAAACAAATAAAAGAGACTAAGAAGAATTGACTTTTGTATTGGTTTAACAACCAGAAGGGTGTGGCGGATTCGAAGACATATTTGTGATTGTGCAAATGGAGACTGAATACTTAACACTTGAAGACCAACATTTAAAATATTGAAGGCCATATTTGATACGACTAATATAATTACTACTATAATAGAAGATAGTGATAATGATTGAATTTATTATAATACATTAATGCACCTACTATCTTTATTGTTTTTTTTAAGCTATATTCCTCCAATTCAACCCGTCTGTTAATGGTAAACCCATTATTACCTTACTGAAGGGATCAAGGGGTGTAAGATTAGATGTATGTATGGCTTCTTTAGGTGAATAAACACAAAAACATGAAGAATCCTTCATCATACGCTTGTGCAGTTTTCGTATAGCTTGACCCGCTGCTATACACTTTGAGTGCGCTTGATTTTTATTTTAGAAACGGAGAACAAATCAATAGATAAATGAATTTTTAAAAAAATAAATAAATAAACCAATTCCATTCTCCATCGATGGGTACATAGACCAGACAGAGGACATTAAAGAGTGAAAATATTTGATGGGGTTTAATTTGATGAGATAGCGAGCGGACCGGAAGGCGTGAATGATGGATGATTTGTCACCGGGAGAAAGATGCGGTCCGAAGCTCTGTGAATTAGCAACGAGGTTCGGCCGCTGATAGGGATAAAATATTCAGGGCCATCGACAGTGTGTGTCCTCTTCGTATATTCCTCCTCCAGGACGCAATTTTATTCTTCTTCCAGGAATCCAGGACTGTGCTCGAAGGCACATCTTAAAAATGGCTCTTCGGCTATAAAGTTGGTTATATTCCAAGCGATACCACATTACTACATAAGAGGGTTTTTATGTGCTATATCCATCCTCGGTTTTATTCCTCAGGAAATGAGATCTACGATTCAGCGATAAATCTAGGGTCTGTGAGAAGTCATAAACATTAAGCCACATCGAATCAAAATTATAAATTGTTTTACTCTTATCTATAAGCATCCAGTATTCTGTTCAGGTTGTCTAGAAATTGATGCAGGTTTATAGATTTTAAAAGGAATATATATAAATTAGCATTCCCAGGAGCGGCTTCTCCTGCTCTAAGTAAAGAACTTAGATAATTTTAACTGATAATTGAATTTTGGTGCTACTATCGAGTAAGTTTGGTACTCCAACGAATCGTCCCGGCCTTCAATGCACCTGCGATATCAATTCCGTCGCTTCACTTCGAATTTCACATTTATCGATGGCACTCCCAATAACCTAACCTGTAAACATCCATTTTTACAGTTTCAACTTCTTTGTAAGTGTATTTCTTTATAATTTCTTTGTAATGTTTACTCTTCCTAAATGTAAATAAAAGATGAAATTGCCATTTGTTTGTTTATTTCGTTTAACGTCACTTTATGCTGCTAGGGCTAATCGGACGATGCTACGGTGGGAGTCCTAAATTTTGCCTATCCTGGAATAATTAGGATAGGGATCTTTAACGAGTACCTGACATCGCACAGGCTCGGGACCCCCATTTTACGTCCCTTCCGAAGGACGGTATAGCTAAGGTTTTTTTACTCCCTTTAAAAAATCCTAAGGTCATCTGCCGGGCTGCGAACCCGCGATCTTGGGATTAGTAGGTTGCAATGCTAACCACTACACCACAGGTGACCCTAAATTGCCATTGTTCCTTAAGAATAAATATAATGAACAATTAATGGCGACCTAGCTGCCATATATATAATTAAGAAACATAATAAAAGCAAGAAAAATACAGTTAAAATTTAATTAAGGAATTTAAAAGAAATTTAAATTAAAATATAAAGTGATATTTTATAAAATTGATATAATGTTTTAAAATATCACACGAACAAGGTAGTGCAGTAAATAAAGCTAAGAAACATAAATTGTCCGGAAAAATAATGTACCTTGTTTGATAAAATAATATAAATTATGCCGAAACTAATTGTAGAGTCCACGGAGAAAAGGGGGAGAGTCAATTTATTTCTGAAATGGTGTTGTATACATCAAAATATTCACGTTGTTGAGTAGAATAAGATGGTGAAGTGTAACAGCCAGAAAAGCGTTTTGTAAGTTTGTTACAAGAGGCTGAAAGATATCCATACACGGAAGAAAAGGGTAACACCAGGTCTTCCCTCCTTCTTTCCGTATTTAATTGGAGTTTTTTCACTAAAACTTTATTTCTTTGATTATTAACAATTTTAATTCGCAAAAGAAATAAGAAAATGACATACAAAAATTACAATTAAAATTATGAAAACATACTGAAGTTATTAAAGATCAAAACCCCAAAATTAATTTTCATGAAATGCATTCCCATTGACATTCCCTCTTTCTTCCTTGGACTCTTCAATTATATAAAATTAGTGCAATAATACTTAAATAATACTGTACAAAATCAATATTATATTCTGAATATTCATATTTCATTTTTAAAAATGATTCATCGATATGACTATTAGATTGAATATCTAACATGTAAACGAAAAGTCGGGATTTGAAGCTATTATGAGTGGAGGAATGGCGTATGATGGAAGGGAGGGAGTTCTAGAAGTTAGAAGCTCTGGAAACTAATAAACGTTTGAAGGATGTTGTTTTGAAGGGAGTTAGGTAGAGGTCTAAGGAACGGGATCTGGTTTTGCGGGAACTCACTGATGATTTTAATGTTAATACTTTGAGGATATAGGGAGGTGACTGAGAGGAAAGTGATTTGTAAAGGATCGAACCAAGGAAGTATTGTCTTCGGAAGGAGGGAAATAACCATTTTAATCTTTTGTGGTGGTGAGATACATGGTCATGGCGTATTATCCCTAGAACGAATTTCAGGCAACAGTTCATGAGCTTCTTCAAGAAGATACCTCCGTACACCTCATAACCAAAATCTAAATGGGGAATATGAGGGAAGAAATTAATAGTTGACGAGTTAATTGAGGGAGGAAGTTACGGGAGCTACGTAGACGTGACTTACTTTAAATAAGCGCCTACAAATTTTGTTTTCCCTCCTAAAAAGAAGATCCTCGCTGAAACTAAGAGCGACTAAATACATACACTTACTAAATCCCATATGGACTTACGCATCACAGATTTGTGGTTCAACAAAAACACAAAAAAACCTCATATATACGAACTATAAACATTTTAATCACAAACACTGCGAATCATTACACTGTCTCCGTGCTATGTAATAGAACACTGCATACGGACCTACATATACCCACAGTACTGAAGCGCATAAAAAAAAATTTTAGAATATTTCAAGACAAACTATATATAATGTATTATTTAATTCACACTTGTCTTCAAATGAAATAAACCAGCGAATGTGCTGAGAACAAAATGAAGAATAAATAAGGTGTGAAAAAACTGAGAGAGCCCAGTACTCATCGGTACCTCCTCCAGACATTATATCAGATTGTTCTTATTTAAGGAGGTCCCTCATCCAACTTCTTTTTAGCCTTCGATACGTATTATCAGGAATTTTTTTTGTAGCCATGTTTTGGAAGGTCATATAGTTTGTCTTGAAATATTCTAAATTTTGTTTTTATGCGCTTCAGTACTGTGGGTATATGTAGGTCCGTATGCAGTGTTCTATTACATAGCACGGAGGCAGTGTAATGATTCGCAGTGTTTGTGATTAAAATTTTCATAGTTCGCATATATGATTTTTTTTTTTTTGTTTTTTTGCTGAACCACAAATCTGTGATGCGTAAGTCCATCTGGGGTTTAGTAAGTGTATGTATTTAGTCGCTCTTAGTTTCAGCGAGGATCTTCTTTTTAGGAGGGAAAACAAAATTTGTAGGCGTAGCTCCCGTAACTTCCTCCCTCAATCAACTCGTCAACTATTAATTTCTTCCCTCATATTCCACATTTAGATTTTGGTTATGTGGTGTACGGAGGTATCTTCTTGAAGAAGCTCATGAACTGTTGCCTGAAATTCGTTCTAGGGATAACACGCCATGACCATGTTACCTCACCACCACACAAGATTAAAATGGTTATTTCCCTCCTTCCGAAGACAATACTTCCTTGGTTCGTTCCTTTACAAATCACTTTCCTCTCAGTCACCTCCCAAAATCCTCAAAGTATTAACATTAAAATCATCAGTGAGTTCCCGCAAAACCAGATCCCGTTCCTCAGACCTCTACCTAACTTCCTTCAAAACAACATCCTTCAAACGTTCCTTAGTTTCCAGAGCTTCTAACTTCTGGAACTCCCTCCCTTCCACCATTCACCATTCCTCCACTCATAATAGCTTCAAATCCCGACTTTTCGTTTACATGTTAGATATTCAATCTAATAGTCATATCGATGAATCATTTTTAAAAATGAAATATGAATATTCAGAATATAATATTGTTTACTGGTTTACTGCATTTTAAGACAGGTGTGAATTAAATAATAAATTATATATATATATATATTGCAACAAAAGTTAAAAACATTAGTTTCTACATGGATTTGTTTTTTTATATATTCATATTTTGTTATTTACACTTCTCTTATGTAAGAAATGTTCAGTTTACATGTTTTGTGAATGGATTCTTTTTCATTCGTATTACTTATTGCTCTAATAAGGTAAGACAGATTATTTATATTGCGGTTATCTTGTTAATTACTATTAATATAATAGTCGCTGGTAATCCAAATAGAAAAAGAGAATATTTTATATATTTTTGTATATATTTTAATTATATAATATATAATATATTATATATTTATATATTATGTATTGGTATCAATATTATTGTGATATATCGGTTGATTTTCAAACACTTGTTGCAACAATTTAATCGAAAATAATTAAATTTTATTATCAATTTCAAGCTCTATATAACCACGTGTCATTGTAACATTTCTGTGTTCTTTCTTGCTGAATGGGGATCGCCACTTACCCGTCGATTTTCAAACTTCACGTATTTATCAAATTTTTAATTACAATTTAATTTGAAAATCAGGTATTTCTATTATTGCTAAGCCTTTCTTGAGCTATGAAGATGATGTTCAATGACGTTCATGTAAACTTGTGAGTTGATGCCGAACTATTTCCAAGTAGGAAAATGCTTAAGAGGTAATAACAGTTTTATTTAGGAAAGGGAAAACAAATATTGACAATCATAAAAAAAAAAAAAAAATCTATTAAATACAAACAGTCTATAACACAGAGGGGCAATTTAAGGAAAACAGGAAACCCTGCATTATTTTCCGGACAGCGTGATATATTATTTATTCAGTGAAATATCAAAATTATTTTTAAGATTGAACAGATATATCAGATCATAAACATTTGTTTTTCATTTGCTTATTGAAATATGCACATCTACATAACAAAATATTATTAGTGAAGTCGAATATAATGACAGGATTGAAACTTGTTAAAAATTTGTGATACTCTTGATAAAAAATTATACAGAATATATCGAAAGTGCTATTGAGAAATTTATATTACATATTTAAAACGTATTATTTTTATATTAGTTGGACATGCAGCTTCGACATTTTTTTTTTCGAATACAAAAAAAAAAAAAAAAAAAAAAAAAATGAGAAGTAAAATCTGTAGTTTTACATCAATATGATGATCTTAGGATTCTTTCTACAAAGAACTTAGCACACCTTTCCAAATATTTGAAATATAATTAATTATATCACTTAGTTTAAATACTTAAATTAGATAGCATAATATAATAAATATTCTACAAGGATTGTTGTTGTGTGCAGCTGCTCTCTAATTTTGGATCTGTAAGATGGTCCGAGCACCTGCTGCCTCACCGTTCGACCATCGAAACCTCGCTCTACCAACCTTTCTTGACCTAAATAATTGTACATCGAGCAGTTTTCTTACTATTTCATTGTGTCCATACATGTGATGTGTCCAGCCCAACGGAGTATTTTTATATTTATTAGTCTTATCACATCTATATCTCTATACAATCTCATAGTTGTATTACAACAATCTCTTTGTTGGACCGCTTCCCACGAGTAATTAGAAAATATTGGTCCGAATGTCCTCCGCAGTATTCTGCGTTCGAATCTCATTAGAGTGAGCTCTTATTTTTTGGTCATGGTACAACACTTTGAGGCTTATGTTAAGACGGGGTATCAGAGTTTTATATAGTCTGATTTTTGTGGTACGGGACTGGGCTTTACTTCTGAAATGATTTTGCAAACCGAAGAAACATACGCCGGTATTATCTTCTTTGGATATCCGGTTGCATTTCATTGTTCGCATTCACCTAAGAACCAAGATAAATAAATTCATTCACGTTTTCCAAGGTGAAATCTTCTACTTTTATGGCCACTTCCGCGTGTCCTTACTCGTTCCTTTGCTTTGTTATCATATATTACGTTTTGGATTCATTGTCAGTGAGCCCAATTTTTGCGGCTGCATCAGTTAAAGCCAGGAACATATCCCTCACATCTTCAAATGATATCTATATAATTGGGGAAACCCGAGAATTTGCACTTTTTTTTAAAAAAAATTAAAATATATTGATTTTCGATACGAGCAATACAAAAAAAGCCCCAGCATCTAAAAAGTGTTGGCATCTAAAAATGTGACTTTTTTCATTCAAACCAATATATTTAAAAATTCTAATGAGAAAACTCTTGGCAAATTGATAATGATGAGAATACCAAGTGTTACTTGGATCAAAAACTTGCCAATAGTTTTCTTATTAGAAATAAAATAAAAATTTTTTGTGTTATTTAACATTTGTCGGTAGGACCTTACTAGCTAAATTGGTTTGAATAAAAAAAAAAGTCAATATTTGCCCACATTTTTCAATTGTTGGCTTTTTTTTTCATGCGCTCTACCTCTGTCGATGTTGCTTGGATCAAAATTTTGCTGACAGATTCCTTATCAGTAACTTTATGGAGTATTTTTTTTATTTAATATCATTTTTCGTCAGGAGTACTGTTTAGGAGCTATATTGGTTTGAATGGAAAAATGTTACGTTAAAAACTCCTATTTTTCTCTCAAGTTGGTTTATTTTAAATAATCAATGATTGCTAATTTCATTTAATTAATAATTTAAGTAATTCGACCTTTCAATTTACTAAAATGTAAATTGGGAAAACCTGTAGATTATAGGTAGAAATATACGTGTACTGTTGTTTTCCCAATCGGGGAGAAATTGAGTATTTCTCAATTGAGTATTATTAATATTTTTAATAATCCTAAAAAGTTTCGTTTCATATGCCCTGGTTTGTGGGGTATGTGTAGAGTATGTGGAGGGAGGGGAGACTTAGTCACCTAAAAAAGAATGAATTTCTTAACCATGAAAACGAAAAGTCAATTGGGCAGAATTTTTTGCCTGTCAGCGTATTATGGAAAGTTACTCATTGAACAAATTACTATATTAGGCAGGTATCTATGACATTAAATCGTGACGAATATAGAAGGAAGATGGCTTAAATTTTTTTTTATAAACTATGGGAGCAGAGGTACAGAAAATCTTCAATATATTGTATTAAAAATATCAAGAGATCCGTTGAGTTGACCGAATGTAAATGTTTTCAATTACAAAGTTTTAATGAAAAGTAAACCATTAACAGACAATGGAATTTAAATTAAACGCGGAGTTGGGTAAACACAAAGAAAGACCTAATTACAAAAATTATATAATTATCTCAGTTCTTATCGCTCTGAAAAAGATATTTCGATGTAGTATGTTTATCTCAGTTTTATTTTACATAAATTTTTAAAATATATTTCATTATAGGAAACTTCGTATTGTATAAGTAGTTTATATAATTCTCAATAACGAAACGATAAATATAAGCGTTACCAATGTATTGATTATTGAATTGTATTGATAAGGGTCATGTGGGGCAAACTGTAACAAGGGTACCAGTATAACATCATGATTAGCTCTGTCATTTTCTAATTTGACTTTGGTGTCCATTTATTTTTTTGTCAATCTCACGTGCTGACATTGGACGTTAAATTGCTTGGTGAATGCTAGAATAATCGAATTAATATATATATATATATATATATATATATATATATATATATATATATACACCATATGTATATATTTAAATAGTGTAAAATTAGGCCGTTGATGTTTTTTCTTGTTGGAAAACTTAATGATTTCTTTTGAGTAACTATATATGCCGTTTAGTGTCCAGCTAGTTGGGGTTTGAATAATAAACAAAATTTCTTTAAATTTCTGAATAATATAATTTTAATAAATTTTTGTTTTTAAGCAACAGTAAGGTGTGGAATACAGTGTAACGTGTCGTGTTATACTAGGCCTTCTTGACTTAGATATATTTCTTCTAGGTGGGTTTCATCCAAAATAGTTCAAAATAGAAAAAGGAAGACGGACATTAGTCTACAAAATGATAATAAAATTAAAGAAGAATAGATAATATTCTCATGTTATAAATTTGCTCATGCCTAATTTCGAGTACAAGATATCATAGCAAAGCCGCCACGGAGGGGGGGGGGAGTTGTTCGTGGTAAATAATTAGAGGTCGATATAATATTTATTGTTTTTTTCTAAAAAAAGATGAATTTTTGCTGCACTGTTCATCTACTTTACGCTACTGATAAATTATGTTTTTTAACAACATAGCGATTAGGTAAAACCTTCCCTGAATTCTTATCTCATCCTTCGCTAATCATAGAACAAGTAATCCATTGTCTCTAAGCCTGAGAGAACAGTCGAGGGGAAACCCCTAAAACTGTGCCTATAGAAGTTGGTCAGCAATAAACTTCTGCTCCAAACCGTACAGTTTTCAACTTGCCTAAGACAGATGGCGCCAAACAAAAGCAGCCCTAACTTTTTGCCCTTCGCTTCTAAAGCCAGTACTCGTAACATCCTTACTTCCAATGTTCCAATCTATAAGAAAGAATGGAGTCTTTATAAAATCTTTATTTATTTTTTCTCTTGTCTGTTATTGTATAGTACAGTAGATTCCTTTTTATTCGGCGTTACCGGGACCAACGTCACTTCAAACGAGGGAAAACGGCGGATAATGGATATCATCAATTATAATTAAAAAAAAAAATAAATCCATAATAAAGAAAAAAAAAATAAATTAGAAGGTTCCTTGAAAAATATTATATGCTCGGTTTGTACACAGGCGACGACGAAATTGCGCAACACCATCACACCTTTATTTTTTTTAGAATTCATTTACAAGACTAAAACGAAAAGAAACTGCCCGTCGTTTTTTGAATATTTCAACATTTACTTGACAAACGTTCAAACCTTCCAATTAATTACAAAAGACTCATTTACATAACAGTAATTAGACTAATTTGGACATACGGAGTTGAGCTTTGGGGCTCCACTAAACCATCCAATTCATCTCGTATCCAATCCTTACAATCCAAAATCCTTGAAAAATCCTAAATGCTCCTTACTTCGTCACGAACAAACTTACAAAGAGACCTTAATATACTTTACGTTTCTGAATTAGCTCAAACCAGATATCTATCCTTTCATAGCAAACTCCACAACCATTCAAATCCATTAGTCTCACAACTTGCTCCAGATAACCCTCCGAAGCGCCTCGAGACCTTCTAATATAGTACCTCATTATATAGAACCATTATAAGTGCTACCAATGGGTAGTTGCTTTAAAAACAAGTGAAGTGTCATTTTTATCATTATCATCATATTTACTTGATGTATAATATATTTATATTGTAATTACAGTTGTAATTTCAATTAATAAAAAAAAAGAATTATTTTTTTTTGTAGATCATACGTTATTAATTTAATATTATTTACATATAGAATGTATGTAATCAATATAGTATTACTGTTTTACTGTATTAAGGATCTCAAAATGATCGTTCATGAAATAATTACTGGTAAATATAAAATGTAAAATAAATATATAGGATACAGAATTTAAAGTTTATTTTTCATTTTCATTTCATTAATGGACAAACATTTAACGTTTGTGATAGTATTTCTGTTTGTAACCGCGAAAACTACTGAACCAATCTGTACCAAATTTTCCACGTCGTCTTTATAGTTCCAGAAAGGTGAGCGATAGGTGAAAGCGCCATTCTACATGAGATGTTACAAAGCTAAGGTGTTATATAGAGTTTGAAATTGATAATAAAATATATTTAAATTAAATTAAATTATTAAAAATGATTTAAACATGAGGATTCCAGGGAAGTTTGAAAATCGACCATTATATGGCAAATTATTCCACTATTTCTCAATTTTACAATAGTAAAACTACTTAACTCATCATCACCAAACTTTAACTAAATCCTCTTCTATACAGTATAATGTTTAGAAATAATAAAATTTACAAAAACAAAACTTTATATATGTATAATGTTGAGAGGCATAAACGAGATTTGACACCCTGACATGTACTTTTGGGGTTAGATATTAAAATCCAACATAATGAAATCAATAAAGTTACTTCGGCCGAATAAAAATTATTACCAAATTGAAATTTCGATCTTTTGCTTTTTGATATTGTGAGTAAAAATATGATTCGTAGGCCTTCAGTTGTAAGCACTGAAAATGCTGTCTATTATCCGCAAGAGTTTCTTGTTAGTCTGTGTCCAACTGGATTATTAACTCATATATTAAAATTAAAAATTGGTTGTCATTTTTAAACACCTATTAACCAGGTTAAAAATTGCAGCTATGCGTGAAAATATCATTGGAGGGATAATACTTATTTGCATAATTCAATACAGTATTTTTATCGATAAACAAATAAAATTTCAAAGATTAGTTAAAATGATTAAGTTCTTTACTTAATATAGCGAGCAAAGCCGCGATAAGGGATGCCTTATAGGGTAACTAGTATAATGTATACGTTAAATAAACAAATAAAAATGTCTATGAAAAATTTATTAATATAATAAATAATAAAAGTAATATAATTTCGTCTGAAAGTGTAGATACATAAAATATATCTTGTTTATCTTTCAGTCGTTACATTATAAATATGGAGGCATAAAGATTAGAAGTGACGTAGAAGAGAAAAGAAAATTAAATAAAAAGATAAAACTATATAAAACTCGGCGGAAATAAAAAAAAAAAAAAAAAAGAAAAGAAAAAACGAATTAGAAAAGTAGCTACAATTTTATTTTTACCTAAGATACATTCGAAATCGAGGAACCATTTGTTTGTTGCGGGCACCACTTTTTATAGGGCTAATATTTTTTTTTAAGTGTTCATAATAAAATTCAGAATGTGGAGAGTCTTGAGTACATAAACGATAATGTTCCTCGGGGATGATGAAATATTTGTCAGTGCTAGTAATTCAGTCAGCTGTATCTAGTATTGCGTTATGTGCTAGATAATATAACCTATAATCTTTTATAATTAGTTGTATGGCTCCTCATATAATAGCTAAAAATTGAAATTAACTACTCTATACAATAAAAATATTATACATAAAATGAAAAAGAAATAAAAATTTTTTTTTCTCATTTATTGATATTTACAACTGTACAAAATAATATACATTAAGTAAATGTGTTGATAGTAAATACAATGGCATGTAAATAACTAGTGAAGAACTACCCATCAGTAGCACTTCAATAAAATCTACACTAAAAGGTCTCTAGGCATCTTCTTTTCAGACGCCTCGTAGGATTATCGGGAATGGAGAGGGAAGCAAGGTGGGAGACTAGTGGATTAGAGTGGTTATGGAGTTTACTATGGAAGGATGCATATTTGGTTTGGGTTAAATTAGCAACATATGGAACATTAAGATCTTCATGGATAAGTTTATTGGTCACAAAATAAGGAGCATTGAGGATTTTTCGAAGGATTGGATGCGATATGAATTGGATGGTTTAGTGGAGCACCAAAGCTCTACTCCGTACGTCCAAATAGGTCTTATAACAGTCATGTAGATGAGTCTTTTGTAATTTATTGGAAGCTTTAAACGTTTTTCTAGTAAATGTTGAAGTAGTCTGTAACGACGAGCAGTTTCTTGTCGTATTAGTGTTGTATGTGGATTCAAATTGAGTCGGTTTTTCCAGACGGAGTCCTACAATTTGTTTGAAAGCAGAGATGTGTAGATTCTTGATTCCATCGGTTCTAGATAAAAGAAGTGGTAGCGATCAATACCTCTTAAGTTCAACATGTTTTTGTGATATTCAATTACGTAATTATTATCAATCGATTCTCTTCTTAGTGGTAAAAAAAAAATTATTATGAAATCTATTTTTTATCATTAATAACTTTAACTTGTCCCTTAATTCAGAGCTGTTGAAGGATGCAAAGCAGTTTGGGAACTTCCAACTCGGGCCGTACATACATTACATTTGTATTTAGCGGGAACCGAAGTCCTAGGGAGGATTTTTTTTCTCTTTAACCAAACCTTGTTCTCTGCTTTAATGGAACAGAGAGAGTTTGCTATTCGGACTTAACTCTTTTGGTTCTTGTTATGATTTTTTTAAAAGAATTTTACTTATAATAACAAATATTCTGAAAATAATGATTCAGATTATTAGATTTACATTGCCCCGTCTAATTGAAGTTGTAGCTGACCAATAATAAAACAGCCTGGCTGGCGAAATAAAATATTTATCTTTCATTATTTTATAATCAAATAATATATATTCATAAATGAAAAACAATAAACATGTAAAAAAAAAAAAAAAAAATTAAAACATCTATTATTGGACTCGACTTCTTCTACAGTGAGCAACCCAATAGGAGGAATAGCGGACTCGACAATCTGCCCTATGTAGCAGAATTCGATGGATACTTAATGATTTGTACCAAAAATATAAACTAACAAACAGTTTTGCAGTTTCATTTGTATATACTTGGTCCTTATCGGTGTCAATATTGAATCCACTGGGCATTGTATTTATTTATTATTACACCAAACCGTCTTATTCCGTTAAATAGTTTGACGACTCCTTCAACAGTTCTACTTCAGTATATTCGTCTTGCCTTAACGAATTTATTATGAATTTTATTACTCTGTCATTTTTATTGGAGCATGAAACTTCAAAAAGACCCATTTTGGAAAAGCCTAGTTTTTCTGAAATAAAAATACATAACTTTAAAAGTTGCAAATAGTAGCAGCTAATTATTGTAAATATTGTTCTTTGGTTATATTAGAATAAGTCTGCATAAACGGCGAAGCGAATTCAGGCGGATCTTATAGTGAGTGCATAAATTTAATAAAAACGGAAAAAATTATAAAATCATTAGGTACATTTATCATTTTTAACTTAATGTTTTCTGTTACTTTTGCTTGAAGATGTCATTCTTAATTTAAAAAAGGATATTTGAAACGAATATTAAAAAAATTCCAGCAAAACTTTAGCAATCTAGTCGAGTTTTTATTAAATGTAGCAGTTCATATGTGCAACAAACACAACTGTGATGCCAATATTAAAAATTGTTTGTTTATTCTTAACTATAAACGAAGAATTTTCAAGTCGGAGTTCTTCTTTTCATTACATTAGATACTTGAGTTTACATTCCCTACTATTTCGGACTTAAAATCGTTCCTTCGATTTTTGACTTTTGCTCTTCTAGAATCACTGTTTTCCCCACTGTGTCGTGAAGAAGTGGACAAGTCAACATACTTTTTAAAAGGGCAGTTTTTGATCGTTTCCCTGGACCCTTTAATTATTCTAAAAATATAATATGCTGCAAATTAGGTACTTTAAGGCCTTTTAAAGAAACACAACTTAACTAATTTTTCGCAACGCATATATTCAGCCTGCTTTGAAAGTTAATGAGTTTATTTTAAAGGTAACTACCGAATTGATAAAAGTTGGAAAAGAACATACAAAGTTTTTTAGTTTATTAACTAATTCATTTAATGATTTGATCAGCGTGTTCACTGCTCAATAATTCATTTTTGTGTAATAAAAAAAAAAAAATGAATAAGGTTAATTGCCCCCTAAGGTAAGAGGAAGAGCGAAGGACGTTTTAAAGTTACGTAAGGGTTTGCCATTAATTAAACTCAAAGGAATCTCTTGGACAATATCTTCATCTGATATAGCTTGCAAATATAACCTCATTATTTTAGATAATTCAAACTCGTTGTGTAAGGGCAGCGCTAAAGCGTTAAGTTTTCATTTAAACTAATGTACTTTAAGTCAATAGCTCCATAAAATACTCTTAATGCTAATTAAATTTGCGTTCTACAAACTGAGTCATTGTGGAAATTTCCTTCCAGAGTGGCTGTTGTTATAGCACAACGTTCTGGAATAATTGTGTTCTGTTAAAATGGCGGTGCCGAGGGGAATGACACACCACTGCCTTCGATGCTCTAATTATTAAGCTAGATTTTCCCTTTAATTTTTCCTTCATATCTTTATATTTTAAACATATATATATATATATATATAAATGTGTGAGTATTTGTGCATATAATCTATAAACATAAATATAGTGTTCTTTTCAAGCCTATATCTTTCACTAATAACCTAAGAGGGCACACTTAATGCATTTCAGCACTTTTTAATTTTAACAGCAGTTTATACATATATTTATCGAGGTGTGAAAAGAAAAATATCACAGAAAAATAGATGGAATTTATGATTTAAAAAATAAAGGGTTGAATTTATATTTGTTATGAGCTAACAACAAATAAATCAAACAAAATTTTTACTCTAGTAAAAATATAATCTACAGTTAATTGTCAGATCCTGCCAGACCTAAAAATAGTATCCGTAAGTGTCCTGTGAAAAAGATTAAACGGGAAGAGAGATTGTCCTTATAAAAACTAGTACAATTCATGTTATTTTCAAAAGGAAGGAAATTAATTTGAAAATTAACCGTCAAAAAACATCTGATCCAGGCAGGTCTGAAACTATCCTTCAGTGGATTTTGAGCGATATGCAGGAAAATTTGTAATACATTTATGAAACGCAAACGATACTGGCTTTATTCAGGTTGTTCAATGGTTATGAAAATGTAAGGTAAGGTAAAGGGTACGATAAAAAAAGCAAGAGATTATTTTTGCATATTAATGAACGAGAATTTAGTAGGATTTTCTTTAATGAAATTTGTAACGATTGAATAAATTTTTTTTCCACGCTATTTTTTTAATTTCTGCTACTAATGCCAGCAAGTAATAATTGGTACCGATACCTTTAAAATTAAAGAAATTGTGCCCATAAAAAAAAAAAAAAAATATATATATATATATATATATATATATATATCTATATATATATATATATATATACGAGTATATATATAAAAAATATAAATCAAAATTTTTTTCTATTAATTTCCGATATGAGAAATAAACAATCGAATCATTTTTTTTTTTTTGGAAGATTTTATGATCTCATACGATCGGCTTCTTTTGTCGAATGCGTTCTTTCGTCCATATGGATTTACATTTTTTGTAGATTTTCTCTGGAAGTGAATCCTATTTATCGATCTTGTATCTATTTATTATTAGTATTATATACTGTGTTAATAATTTGAACTCCAGGGTTGAAAGAGAAATGATTTTAATATCATTTCAGATATCTGTGTAAGAGAGAAACAGAAAAAAAAAAATTAAATTAGAAATGTATGTAAGAAAACGATAATGTTTTACTGAAATAAGTTTATGGTTTAGAAGAAGAAATTTTAAAATACAATATCCGACGGTCAAATACATTTCGTCAAACGGACAAAAGAATTATTATAATATAAGTAGAGAAATGGTCAGGGGTACAGTCAAGTAAATAAACACTTCCAAGTTTTTAAATAAAAAAAAACGAATTATACATTAGTGCCAGTAGATACTAATTTTAGTGTTCAATGTACCTTAACTAATTTACCTTAATTGAAGTGAAAATTGATACTAATTATTTCAAATAAACATTGAAAACAATGTCTAATTGTTTGTGCCAGTTAATTTCTTTTTCATTGTGCATAAAAGTTCTTCGCAAACAGTTGAAATGTTATTGTAAGCAAAACAATGGTATACTCTTTTGTGATGGGAATGCTGGAAACATGTTAAAATTACGGATGATGAGAGCTGAATGCAGGTGTTCATAATTCAGAGGCTTTGTTACAGAATGGATGCTATAAAATAGTTAACATTTTTCATCTTGGTAATATTCTCTTGTAATTATAAAGTTATAATCGTAAATTCTTTAATATTTTTTAAAAATTTGTTACTGATATTTATGTTGAAAAAACAAAACAAAAAGAAAACATGATGAAATAAGATAAGAAAACAAAACATGAACTACGTTTACAAATACAGAATAAACACTCAATAACATATTTTTTTATTTTGACCTCATTTTTGCTCTCAGCCTTTTAATAGCGTGAAAATGCTTACGATTTTCATAGTCACACCTAACTCTGTAGTCAACCTTTAATGTCTCTCTCTCTCTCTCTCTCTCTCTCTCTCTCTCTCTCTCTCTCTCTCTATATATATATATATATATATATATATATATATATATATATATATATATATATATAATTTTTTTTTGACATGAATATGTCTTTTGGACGGGGGTCTGTAGTTTTTTTTTGTAACATTTTGACACATGCTAGCTCTGTTAATGTTGCTCAGATAGAAACTTTGAGGAGTTTCTTATCAGAAATTTAATGGAAAAAGTTATGGTTATATAACATTTGTCGCTAGGACCAACCGTTTAGGAGCTATATTGGTTTCAATGAAAAACAGTCACGTTTTTTTGTACATTTTAAGTGTTGGGGCTTTTTTTGACATGTTCTAGCTCTGTTAGTTTTGCTCAGATCGAAAATTTCCCGGCAATTTCCTTATTAGAAGCAGTACCTAAACAGTTAAAGGTGAACAAGAAAAGAAACAGAGTGAACAATTATAAAGAATAGAAACAAGATTGTATTTTTTCGATAGAAAGGAAACGAGCATTTAGATAGGTTTCATGTAATTTTTTGAATAGTGTCAGCCAGTGTTTTGTACAATGCCAAGTATTCAAAGATATATTGAAATGTATTATTGATACCAGACTAATAAAAGAGGTTAATCATTATCATGTATTAAAAGCTTTAGGGTTATTAGCTCCTTGGGATAGCACTGAGCAGATTAGGATAGCTTTGCTATCTGCTGCCTTTGACCTGCTTTGTCCTTTGTCGACAAAAGCCACCTCGAACACCTTTTAAATTTGTGGGCAAAGGATTAAATAATTCGAGTGAAGAAATTCAAAGGTTAGATAGAGGGGATTCGCCCCTATTTAAGATCTGGTTCGGAAATACAAGAGTTCTTTCTTTTGGAGGAGCTTGGGATGGATGAAGAGGTTGTAAGACGACCATGATGGATGAGTAAGATGTGGTAGAGACGACCTAGCCATGCCCACTCAGGACTTAATACCTTAGATTAGTACTCTATAATGTTAATAGCTTGCAATAAGAAAATTATATGCTGGTCCTCGAGTAGCATAATCATCGATAACATGCATAATCGATGAAATGCGTAATCATCGATAGTTAACTTTAAAATATTATTAAATAAAATCTATTCGAAAATATTACTAATTATTAACCACCTAACTGCCACTTATTAAAGTAGAATTGGTTAGCACAGGAATTCAGATATCAAAAGATGGGTATTGTCTTATCAGAGACTACACCTAACATTGATAAAGAATCGAATAAACCCCAAGGTGTGGAACAACCTAGCAATATATTTCCCACAAAAATAATATTTAGTAGAATCCAATATTAATAGTATATAAAAGTATTTTTTTTTTTTATATTTCCCGTTCTTACTTCTTTTTTTCTAGGAAATAAAATATCTCTCTGTATCATATGATAGATAAAACTGGAATGTACAGGATTAATCGCTTGTGTCTGATGGATATTTCAACTTCACCATCTTAGGTTGAGATAAAAACTATTGTTGACTTCATCACTTCCTAGAACAACCGTTATCGAGTTGAACCTAATTGTTTAGTAGGCAAATTACCTTATTTCAGATCTACCTAAGATATTATAGGCAATACCTAATGCAGGAAATCATAAGTCATTAAAAATCCCTGCAATTATTTACTGCGAAATCCAGTGAATAGCTTAGAATCTCAAGGATGGAAGTTCTTTCCGTTGTGATATTGCTTAGTTTTATTGCGCAATATTCATTAACTACTTAATGTAGCTTACATAACTTACAGAACATTAGGGACTTTGATAACATAGGAGTGATGGATTATATGCCACTTCTTTTGGATTTTTCTTATCGAAGACTAGAAAAAGAAATCAACACATCGGCACTTTCCTACATAGGTTATATACAGGGTGTCCCGAATTTAAATGGCAAAACTTCAGGAACTTAAAGGGGTCCGAAAAACTAAGACAAAAAGTCCTTTAGAGATTTGCTCGTTTTTGCTTAGTTTTACAGAAAATCACAAAAAAAGAAACAAAACAGGTTTTCATTTTTATACTTATTTATTTACATTTATATTTATGTTATGTTCTTTTTAATGTAAATATTGCTCAAAATGTTGTCCTCTTGCACCAATGCAAGCATTACATCTAGCATTCACTTGATAAATTGCAGCTAAACATTGTTCTGATGATATTTGGTGCACTGCATCCAAATATCATCAGATGCAACTGCAATATCATCAATGCAATACCAAATGCAATGCATTTGGTCTCTTGATTGCTCTCTTGAGTTGATTGACACCGAATAAACTTTCTGCTTCAAGGTTGCCCATACGAAGAAATCCATGGGTGTCATATCAGGTGATCTGGGTGGCCAAGGTACTAATCCTTCACGTCCAATCCAAAAACCTTCAAACTTCCAGGTAAAAAATATGGTCCCACCAGTAATCCGTTCCAAATTCCAAGCCAAATGGTAATAGCAAATTCATGCTGAAACCTATTCTCTCTAATCTCCCCTATAAGATCCTGAAGTTTTGCCATTTAAATTTGGGACACCCTGTATAATAGTTTTTTTTTTTTTTTTTTATTTAAGACCAGACCTCAAACATGTTAATAATCACCTTAAATACTCACAGGAGCAAAATGAAAATGGTTTCTAAAAGATTAGTGCAAAGAGACGAAAGGGTCAGGTAGGTGGGTAGTCCTTGGGTTTAAATATATTTTATTTTTAACAATATATGGCAGTACTAATTATATATATATATATATAGATAGATAGATATTCTGATGTTTTAAAAATTGTATATGTTTTAGAATTCATGATGAGTATGTAACATTCAAAACTAGTCTTCAAATTAAAAAATTCCAATAGAAGTGCCAAATAATTTATTAATTCTCATTGTATCGACCATTCATGCGTACCTCAAGTGTAATAAATAAATGTTCATTTGCTAAATTCCAAAAATTCCGTTGATCCCGAGACTCAAATAAGAAATAGATTTTTTTAATGATTAAATATTTTAAAGTTTATTAGCATTATTTAACTTAAAAAGAAAGAGGGAATGTGATACACATTTCCATTCCTGAAAGATCAGACTGTAATCCCGTATATATTGTAAAATAACTACTATTCAGGTGTAATATAGGCAAAACAAACATAGATCCAACCTCTAATGACAAATTTTCTTTATTTTTTAAATATAATGTAAAAAAAATATATGCATTCAGTTGATACCTCGTAATATTCTTCAAATATGTTTCTTATTATTAGGGGATGAACTAAATATTTTTTTTAAGATAAAAAAAATTCATAACCGTTATCAATTCCAACCACTCCTTACTTCTTCATCTTCTTTGGTTTTTCTATAACCCGAAACTTGAAACAAAAAGGAACAGTGCCTCCCACTCTCCTATTTCTTATTCCCATCAAATGAGCTTTTCTAGTTTTCTTTTATCATCTACACTATTTCGATCTTCAGCCAGACATTATCGGTCTTCCGATTTCCCACCTTCCATAGATTTTTTTCTTCGAGTATCCTCCTAAAGATCTCGATCATTGACATCTTCCACTCAATCAAAGAGAGAAAATTAAGGAGATGATACTTTGTATAGTTTAAGTAGCTTTCCATTTATACTCCTCCAAACTCCACCTTCACTTAATGTCCCTTAATACCCTCCTCAGGAAACTAAAATTAGTGCTGATTCCTTCGGCACTTGAAAGGGTCAAACACTGAAATCGATTCATGAGGACCAGCCTTATCAGTGTCTTGTACAGCCTTAATTTTGTGGATCGGAATACGATTTTGGCTGAAATGAGATGAGTAGGAGTCACCTGATTTCTGCCTAAATCTATTTTGGATTCTGAAAAATCATTTTCAGTTTACCTGTCCGTTGGTGTCAGATTAAATTAAGATACAGAAATTCTTTAATTTTCAACAGATTTATTAAGAGAAAAAGAAAAAATACCCTGAAATACTTAGACCGAACAAAAGTCTTCATGTGCTCACTCAATTCTGTACTATTTGGGAAAAAATAGATAAGTCGATTTTTGTCCAAAATGAAATTAATACTCTAGGCAACCAATAATGTTGGTGTCCTACACATCGTGTAAAATTAGGCAAGTCGTAATATCAAAGGTTTCCTTTAAAACGCATTGGGTATTTTTAGACAACTCGGAAATTTACTTACAGATTTATACAAATTTATTTCAAAACAGCATTAGTGCCCTAAAGTTGGTTTTATTTATCTTACTTTTACAAAGATTTGTCCAGATGCGGTGAAGAGATAATTATGGTTATACTGTTCTCAAAAGCGTCTTTCATTGGCAAAAACTAGATGATTGTAATTACCGTTATGGATATTATCATGGATAACTAGGTAAGTGATGGTGTGTATAGAAAATTCTTTTGATTTCGGGTGATAAACTAGATAAGTGCGGTACAATTTTTGATAAGTCCTAAAAATGTATGATACATTATCAAAATCAAAGATATATCCGTTCCATTATAAAATAGAGAGAATTTGTAGAATAATGGCGGTTGGAAAAATAATCTGTCGAGAAATAGATAATATAATTTACTTCTGTATTATCAAATTATTAAAAATATTTAAATATGTTGTGTGACATGTGGATCCCATTGAAGCTCGAAAATCGATCTGTACCAAATTTTAACTACACCATATTTTTAGGAAGGCTTAGCAATGTTAAAATTTACAATAATAAAAATGTAAATGTATAATTTTGTGGGGCAGCAACAAGGTTCGTATTTTTCGTAATGTTTTCGTATTTTTTGTAGGTTTTTAGTGTATGATGGCTACTTAAATGTTTGAAAGTAATACTGTATTGTAACAATATTTTCCGATTAATTATAAACGTTTCAGATTAAAAAACAGCTTTTTTGCTTTGTTAAATTTATACATTAAGATAAATATATTTTAAATACACTTTTATTTTTTATTCACACTCATAAAAAAATATTGGCAAATACTGAAGAGTTTTAGCAAATGCCCCCATTTGCGATTCGCTTGCCCCAGAATCGAGTTTCAGGCCTCAAAAAACAAACAAAAAAAACAACACTCTTTTTGATTAATTTTTACAAAAATGTTGATCTCTTTACCCATAATTCTTTCTAACGTAATCATTCTATAAAAAATATTTTTTTCCTCCAAATTTCACACCTTCGTTTTTTTTTTTTCGAAAAGTAGATTGTTATTTAACTCTCAAACTTAAAACAATTTCTTTGAGCCATCTATCAATTTCACTATTTTTTTAAAATTCTAATTAACTCTATCACGTGTATTTAATATTTTTTAAATGTAGTTTTACCAAGAAAAGGTTTTAACCAAATCCATGATATATTAACTGTAGTTTCTCTGTGTTAGATAAATATTCATCTAACACAGAGAAACTACAGTTAATATATCATGGATTTGGTTAAAACCTTTTCTTGGTAAAACTACATTTAAAAAATATTAAATACACGTGATAGAGTTAATTAGAATTTTAAAAAAATAGTGAAATTGATAGATGGCTCAAAGAAATTGTTTTAAGTTTGAGAGTTAAATAACAATCTACTTTTCGAAAAAAAAAAAAACGAAGGTGTGAAATTTGGAGGAAAAAAATATTTTTTATAGAATGATTACGTTAGAAAGAATTATGGGTAAAGAGATCAACATTTTTGTAAAAATTAATCAAAAAGAGTGTTGTTTTTTTTGTTTGTTTTTTGAGGCCTGAAACTCGATTCTGGGGCAAGCGAATCGCAAATGGGGGCATTTGCTAAAACTCTTCAGTATTTGCCAATATTTTTTTATGAGTGTGAATAAAAAATAAAAGTGTATTTAAAATATATTATCTTAATGTATAAATTTAACAAAGCAAAAAAAGCTGTTTTTTAATCTGAAACGTTTATAATTAATCGGAAAATATTGTTACAATACAGTATTACTTTCAAACATTTAAGTAGCCATCATACACTAAAAACCTACAAAAAATACGAAAACATTACGAAAAATACGAACCTTGTTGCTGCCCCACAAAATTATACATTTACATTTTTATTATTGTAAATTTTAACATTGCTAAGCCTTCCTAAAAATATGGTGTAGTTAAAATTTGGTACAGATCGATTTTCGAGCTTCAATGGGATCCACATGTCACACAACATATTTAAATATTTTTAATAATTTGATAATACAGAAGTAAATTATATTATCTATTTCTCGACAGATTATTTTTCCAACCGCCATTATTCTACAAATTCTCTCTATTTTATAATGGAACGGATATATCTTTGATTTTGATAATGTATCATACATTTTTAGGACTTATCAAAAATTGTACCGCACTTATCTAGTTTATCACCCGAAATCAAAAGAATTTTCTATACACACCATCACTTACCTAGTTATCCATGATAATATCCATAACGGTAATTACAATCATCTAGTTTTTGCCAATGAAAGACGCTTTTGAGAACAGTATAACCATAATTATCTCTTCACCGCATCTGGACAAATCTTTGTAAAAGTAAGATAAATAAAACCAACTTTAGGGCACTAATGCTGTTTTGAAATAAATTTGTATAAATCTGTAAGTAAATTTCCGAGTTGTCTAAAAATACCCAATGCGTTTTAAAGGAAACCTTTGATATTACGACTTGCCTAATTTTACACGATGTGTAGGACACCAACATTATTGGTTGCCTAGAGTATTAATTTCATTTTGGACAAAAATCGACTTATCTATTTTTTCCCAAATAGTACAGAATTGAGTGAGCACATGAAGACTTTTGTTCGGTCTAAGTATTTCAGGGTATTTTTTTCTTTTTCTCTTAATAAATCTGTTGAAAATTAAAGAATTTCTGTATCTTAATTTAATCTGACACCAACGGACAGGTAAACTGAAAATGATTTTTCAGAATCCAAAATAGATTTAGGCAGAAATCAGGTGACTCCTACTCATCTCATTTCAGCCAAAATCGTATTCCGATCCACAAAATTAAGGCTGTACAAGACACTGATAAGGCTGGTCCTCATGAATCGATTTCAGTGTTTGACCCTTTCAAGTGCCGAAGGAATCAGCACTAATTTTAGTTTCCTGAGGAGGGTATTAAGGGACATTAAGTGAAGGTGGAGTTTGGAGGAGTATAAATGGAAAGCTACTTAAACTATACAAAGTATCATCTCCTTAATTTTCTCTCTTTGATTGAGTGGAAGATGTCAATGATCGAGATCTTTAGGAGGATACTCGAAGAAAAAAATCTATGGAAGGTGGGAAATCGGAAGACCGATAATGTCTGGCTGAAGATCGAAATAGTGTAGATGATAAAAGAAAACTAGAAAAGCTCATTTGATGGGAATAAGAAATAGGAGAGTGGGAGGCACTGTTCCTTTTTGTTTCAAGTTTCGGGTTATAGAAAAACCAAAGAAGATGAAGAAGTAAGGAGTGGTTGGAATTGATAACGGTTATGAATTTTTTTATCTTAAAAAAATATTTAGTTCATCCCCTAATAATAAGAAACATATTTGAAGAATATTACGAGGTATCAACTGAATGCATATATTTTTATTACATTATATTTAAAAAATAAAGAAAATTTGTCATTAGAGGTTGGATCTATGTTTGTTTTGCCTATATTACACCTGAATAGTAGTTATTTTACAATATATACGGGATTACAGTCTGATCTTTCAGGAATGGAAATGTGTATCACATTCCCTCTTTCTTTTTAAGTTAAATAATGCTAATAAACTTTAAAATATTTAATCATTAAAAAAATCTATTTCTTATTTGAGTCTCGGGATCAACGGAATTTTTGGAATTTAGCAAATGAACATTTATTTATTACACTTGAGGTACGCATGAATGGTCGATACAATGAGAATTAATAAATTATTTGGCACTTCTATTGGAATTTTTTAATTTGAAGACTAGTTTTGAATGTTACATACTCATCATGAATTCTAAAAACATATACAATTTTTAAAACATCAGAATATCTATCTATCTATATATATATATTTAATTTGTACTGCCATATATTGTTAAAAATAAAATATATTTAAACCCAAGGACTACCCACCTACCTGACCCTTTCGTCTCTTTGCACTAATCTTTTAGAAACCATTTTCATTTTGCTCCTGTGAGTATTTAAGGTGATTATTAACATGTTTGAGGTCTGGTCTTAAATAAAAAAAAAAAAAAACTATTATACAGGGTGTCCCAAATTTAAATGGCAAAACTTCAGGATCTTATAGGGGAGATTAGAGAGAATAGGTTTCAGCATGAATTTGCTATTACCATTTGGCTTGGAATTTGGAACGGATTACTGGTGGGACCATATTTTTTACCTGGAAGTTTGAAGGTTTTTGGATTGGACGTGAAGGATTAGTACCTTGGCCACCCAGATCACCTGATATGACACCCATGGATTTCTTCGTATGGGCAACCTTGAAGCAGAAAGTTTATTCGGTGTCAATCAACTCAAGAGAGCAATCAAGAGACCAAATGCATTGCATTTGGTATTGCATTGATGATATTGCAGTTGCATCTGATGATATTTGGATGCAGTGCACCAAATATCATCAACAATGTTTAGCTGCAATTTATCAAGTGAATGCTAGATGTAATGCTTGCATTGGTGCAAGAGGACAACATTTTGAGCAATATTACATTAAAAAGAACATAACATAATATAAATGTAAATAAATAAGTATAAAAATGAAAACCTGTTTTGTTTCTTTTTTTGTGATTTTCTGTAAAACTAAGCAAAAAAAAACGAGCAAATCTCTAAAGGACTTTTTGTCTTAGTTTTTTCGGACCCCTTTAAGTTCCTGAAGTTTTGCCATTTAAATTCGGGACACCCTGTATATAACCTATGTAGGAAAGTGCCGATGTGTTGATTTCTTTTTCTAGTCTTCGATAAGAAAAATCCAAAAGAAGTGGCATATAATCCATCACTCCTATGTTATCAAAGTCCCTAATGTTCTGTAAGTTATGTAAGCTACATTAAGTAGTTAATGAATATTGCGCAATAAAACTAAGCAATATCACAACGGAAAGAACTTCCATCCTTGAGATTCTAAGCTATTCACTGGATTTCGCAGTAAATAATTGCAGGGATTTTTAATGACTTATGATTTCCTGCATTAGGTATTGCCTATAATATCTTAGGTAGATCTGAAATAAGGTAATTTGCCTACTAACAATTAGGTTCAACTCGATAACGGTTGTTCTAGGAAGTGATGAAGTCAACAATAGTTTTTTTATCTCAACCTAAGATGGTGAAGTTGAAATATCCATCAGACACAAGCGATTAATCCTGTACATTCCAGTTTTATCTATCATATGATACAGAGAGATATTTTATTTCCTAGAAAAAAAAGAAGTAAGAACGGGAAATATAAAAAAAAAAAATACTTTTATATACTATTAATATTGGATTTACTAAATTTATTTTTTGGGAAATATATTGCTAGGTTGTTCCACACCTTGGGGTTTATTCGATTCTTTATCAATGTTAGGTGTAGTCTCTGATAAGACAATACCCATCTTTTGATATCTGAATTCCTGTGCTAACCAATTCTACTTTAATAAGTGGCAGTTAGGTGGTTAATAATTAGTAATATTTTCGAATAGATTTTATTTAATAATATTTTAAAGTTAACTATCGATGATTACGCATTTCATCGATTATGCATGTTATCGATGATTATGCTACTCGAGGACCAGCATATAATTTTCTTATTGCAAGCTATTAACATTATAGAGTACTAATCTAAGGTATTAAGTCCTGAGTGGGCATGGCTAGGTCGTCTCTACCACATCTTACTCATCCATCATGGTCGTCTTACAACCTCTTCATCCATCCCAAGCTCCTCCAAAAGAAAGAACTCTTGTATTTCCGAACCAGATCTTAAATAGGGGCGAATCCCCTCTATCTAACCTTTGAATTTCTTCACTCGAATTATTTAATCCTTTGCCCACAAATTTAAAAGGTGTTCGAGGTGGCTTTTGTCGACAAAGGACAAAGCAGGTCAAAGGCAGCAGATAGCAAAGCTATCCTAATCTGCTCAGTGCTATCCCAAGGAGCTAATAACCCTAAAGCTTTTAATACATGATAATGATTAACCTCTTTTATTAGTCTGGTATCAATAATACATTTCAATATATCTTTGAATACTTGGCATTGTACAAAACACTGGCTGACACGATATTCAAAAAATTACATGAAACCTATCTAAATGCTCGTTTCCTTTCTATCGAAAAAATACAATCTTGTTTCTATTCTTTATAATTGTTCACTTGTTTCTTTTCTTGTTCACCTTTAACTGTTTAGGTACTGCTTCTAATAAGGAAATTGCCGGGAAATTTTCGATCTGAGCAAAACTAACAGAGCTAGAACATGTCAAAAAAAGCCCCAACACTTAAAATGTACAAAAAAACGTGACTGTTTTTCATTGAAACCAATATAGCTCCTAAACGGTTGGTCCTAGCGACAAATGTTATATAACCATAACTTTTTCCATTAAATTTCTGATAAGAAAACTCCTCAAAGTTTCTATCTGAGCAACATTAACAGAGCTAGCATGTGTCAAAATGTTACAAAAAAAAACTACAGACCCCCGTCCAAAAGACATATTCATGTCAAAAAAAAATTATATATATATATATATATATATATATATATATATATATATATATAGAGAGAGAGAGAGAGAGAGAGAGAGAGAGAGAGAGAGAGAGAGAGAGACATTAAAGGTTGACTACAGAGTTAGGTGTGACTATGAAAATCGTAAGCATTTTCACGCTATTAAAAGGCTGAGAGCAAAAAAATGAGGTCAAAATGAAAAAATATGTTATTGAGTGTTATTCTGTATTTGTAAACGTAGTTCATGTTTGTTTTCTTATCTTATTTCATCATTTTATGATTTTTGTTTTGTTTTTCAACATAAATATCAGTAACAAATTTTTAAAAAATATTAAAGAATTTACGATTATAACTTTTTATAATTACAAGAGAATATTACCAAGATGAAAAATGTTTAATATTTTATAGCATCCATTCTGTAACAAAGCCTCTGAATTATGAACACCATTCAGCTCTCATCATCCGTAATTTTAACATGTTTCCAGCATTCCATCACAAAAGAGTATACCATTGTTTTGCTTACCAATAACATTTCAACTGTTTGCGAAGAACTTTTATGCACAATGAAAAAGAAATTAACTGGCACAAACAATTAGACATTGTTTTCAATGTTTATTTGAAATAATTAGTATCCTTTTCACTCTCTAAGGTCTCCCCTATAAGATCCTGAAGTTTTGCCATTTTAATTTGGGACACCCTGTATAATAGTTTTTTTTTTTTTTTATTTAAGACCAGACCTCAAACATGTTAATAATCACCTTAAATACTCACAGGAGCAAAATGAAAATGGTTTCATACCATTTTATATTCATTCATGATATAACTGTCTATATTATTATACATTTCAATAAACGACTCTTTCATACGGTTACTATGGAAGAGAAAAGAGGATATATATGTTTAATGAGGTTCTTGAGGTTCAGTTAATAAATAAAAACAACTATTTTGGTGACGTTTCGAGACTTTATTGATCTCATAATCATGCCCTACAGTGAAAAAACAGGTTACAATAAAATTATATAAGTTATATATGTTATTTCAAAACATAAAGTTGGCTACATGTAAACAACAATTCTGTACCAAATTTAAACCATATTATCTTCAAAGCTCAAGGAAGGTTGAGCAATAATCAAATTTAAAGATTTTCAATTATACTGCCTTAAAAAAGTAATAACTATGAGGTGCACAGAAAAGTTTGATAATCGTCAGATAGGTGGCGAGTACCATTCAAGAAAGGTTACAAAGATATACAGAGTTAGAAATTTATGATAAAATTTACATATTTTCATTTCAATTGTTATTAAATCTATAAATATATGGAGCGACATATGGATCCCAGTACAGTTTAAAATTGTACCGATATGTGGTCATTCTGCGACAGAGTTTGCAATGGTAAAATTATTTAACCTAATTGCACCAAATTTTAACTACATCTTCATAGTTCTAGGGAAGCTTATAATACTAAATTTTACTATAATAATAATTAAAAGGTATAGTCTTAAGAAACGAGATTTTCAAACTGCCAAATACTTTTATGGTTAAAAATTAAATTCCAACCATATGGATCGATAAAATTATTTCTGCCAAATTGGATGTCTGATTATAGTTTTACGTATTCTTTAAACACCCCATCAATGCAATTTTAACCATATCAAAGATTACTGCCAAGCGTGAAAATATTGTTGAAGAAATAATGCTAAATTCCACATTTACAAATATAGGATTTTTATCGATAAACAAATGCAATTCAATTATCAGTTAAAATAATTTAAGTTCTTTATTTATGAGAGTGAGTGAAGCCGCGGCGTGGTATGCTAGTGTAAATGTATAACAACATGCGTAGGATAATTAAATACATATAATTACAAAATATTAAACATATAATTACAATATTCTCCAGGTCAGTTGTGTACTAGAATTATCATAATTTAGTATTAGATATCAATAGCATATCCACCAGTAACATTATAAGGAGTTTTCTACTCCTCCATATTTTGTAACTATATGCATTTAATTATCCTACGCATATTATGTATTTATATTGTAGCTAACTTTATGTTTTGAAATAACTTGTAGAACTGATATAATTTTATTGTAACCTTTTTTTTTTCAATGTAGGGCATGATTATGAGAACAATATAGTCTCGAAACGTCACCAAAATAATAGTTTTTATATATTGACTGAACCTCAAGAACCTTATTAAACATTTAATAGTAACAGTCAGGAAATATTTATATAATTAATGCAGTTTTATTTACAATATCATTAACTACTATTACTAAATCATCATGTTAATCAGTAAAAAAAAAACTATTATTAATGATATTTATTTGATGTTATTAATTATTCATTAATTTTCGTAACGATGTTGTATATTAAGAAGTTCTTTTTGCTTTATTTCTGCAGCTGCTCGGTGTTTAAGGCTCCTTGTATACATTTTTTATGCTTAAGGACCGCTATAATCACGGCATGGGAAGTGCCTCATGCAAATGGAGGTTATAATTAGAATGAATTATTTCTCGCAAGATGCGGCCTTTATAAAAAATAAAAGCTCTCATTATATTTGAATATTTTTATATCCGTTATAAAATGTGTAATGTAGTTTGGAGTTATATTGGAGCTCAAGGTGTGTGCGTGCGATGAATATTAAAATTTAATAAGTGAATGCACACATAAACGTATGTATGAGTGGAAAAAGGTTTAAAATATGGACAGGGGATTTGTAAGTTCCTTTGTTTTTAAATGTACAGACTCGCTTGAATGGAGTGCAATGTTAATTTTAATTAACTACACACAATACTTTGGTGCATTAAAAAAATAAAAAATAAACCTTATCAATATCGCATATGTTTTATGTATAAAAAAAGACAAGAACCTGCTTGTTTCTCACTCTATTTCAGAGAGAAACTCTGTAAAATAAAACCTTTTACTTGATATATATAGTTGACTTTTCCACTAAGACGTTTCATTCATATCTTATTCCATCCTTACAATCTGAAAACCCCAATGCCTTTATATATGACAAATAAAATTATGCATTCTTGTTTGTTTGTTTTTGTTTATCGGCATACAACTGCTTTGATCATTGAATGCATTGAAGTAAACAATGGACATTCTTAGAAAATATGGCTTAATGTTGTGATGTAAGTGTAATATTGGGATTATGGTGAGGCTTGTTTTAAAAAAGTTGGGAGTCGACCGGACTCATGTGGCTTATTCTTAGTCTTTTTAGCATAAGGCTTCATTTACGATATTTATATCTGGATCAACCGCAGGGCTTGACATTTTTCTTCGGTTAATTCACATCCCACATGGACTGTTATCCATCTTTAATTTATTATTCCAATGGCTTGCATAAAGTCAAATGGAGTTAAAATCGTCTTGCCTTGTCCTGGTTGCGGGAGAGTCTCTCTTGCGACTTGTTCGGCCAGCTCGTTTCCTAAAATACCTCCGTGTATTGGGTCCCAAAAAAAATTCACTGATATACCTTTATTTTTTAATGTGGGCCCGAGATCCCATCTACTACAATATTTATACAGTTGAAATCCTTCAATGGACCGTCCTCAGCACCCAGTTGATGCCTGAATTGATTAATATATGTAAATACCTAATAATCTACCAATCACATATTAAATAACCTCAAAGAATGCAGTCGGAACTGACAAATAATATAAATAAAAATAAATCACCTTTAGCCTTCACTATAAACTTGCATATGGTATCCTATAATATTCAACTACTTCTTTTTCCTTAGATCGACACACAAGACTGAAAATACAAGAACGTGCATGTCGTTTCCTTACTATTTGAACTCTTACTAGAGAATATTTGTATGCCTTCTATTAAGTAAACAACTTCACTAAAATTAAACCTAGTTGGCCTTAGATAGTTGAGCTTCAGGGAGTCACTTTCAATTCATATTTTATTCCATCTTTACAATATAAAAATCTTCAAATGTGTTATATGTTGCTTATATAAAGCAAACCAGATAAGTATCGTATTATAATAATCTTTATGTTATATCAAAACTCCCTAGCCTCTCAACTTGTTTTATATGTCATTTACGCTAACCCTATTTATATTTTTTAATTTAAAATATTTATCCACACCGGGCAATTAAAGTGACTACAATTGAATTTGGTGAAACGCAAAAACATTTTGAGTTAAGGACTTGGGAGAAAGGCAAAGAAACCTTGCAGCACCTCCTAACTCAATTTTATTTTTTTAACTTAGCTCTGAAGATCCCCCATTCAGCTCTTTTCAAACGTTTTCTGGGTATGGTCTGGGATGAACGTATTGGCCATGTCCTTATGATTTTGTTGGGGTGTAGTTCGTAAAATCCTTGATAGAGATTCCATATTTGTCCTTTAACAGTTGGCATTGTTATTATGTGGAGTTACATTGATTAAGTATCTATTAGTTTTAAATGGCAAAAACTTTAGGAACCTTACAGGGGACCGAAAAAACTAAGACAAAAAGTCCTTTAGAGATTTTGCTCGTTTTTGCTTAGTTTTTTTATAGAAACTCGCAAAAAAGAAACAAAAAACAAGTTTTTTCATTTTTATACTTTATTTATTTAACATTTATATTTATATTATGTTGTTTTTAATGTAAAAATATTGCTCAAATATTTTCCTCTTAAAACAAGGCAGCATTACATCTAGCACTCACTTGATAATTGCAGCTAAACATTGTTCTGATGAGATATTTTGGTGGCACTGCATCTCTATGATTCGGTCTCTTAATTGCTCTCTTGAGTTGATTGAAACCCGAACTCAAACTTTCTGCTTCCAAGGTGCCCCAATACAAAGACATCCATGGGGTGTCAAAATCCAGGTGGATTCTGGTGGCCAAGGTCACTACTATATATATCTTTTTGGCTGTTCCATACATCTGTGATGCATATGTTCGAAAAGGTTTCAGTTAGTAAGTGTAAGTATCCATTTTGTGTCTAGCTAGCAACTATGGATGTTTTGAGAAATGTGGGTACAAAAGTATAGCCTTTCATGGAAGGATTTCATTTTTTTACTTGATATGCAGATCCGTATCATTCTCCTGTTAAATGTCAGGCGTGTACATCAAGAGTGTAGAGTGTTGAGGAATCAGTGACTTTCTTCATTATGAATTCTTTTACAGTCACAAGATTTTATGATTAATCATTTACATGATGAAAAGGAGGCATTCTCATTAGGAACGACACAAACTGATGCTACTTTAAAAGTAAAAAAACTAAAGTAGTTAAATTGATCGTTGGGATAGGAGATACAGGGGATATTAGAGCCGGCGTCTTATGCCCCACATCCGAAAGTTTATATGAGCGGAACATATGCGGCAACAATGTGGGCTCCCGCTTTGTGACATAAAACCACTGAAATGTAGAAGACATTAAAGGGCTCATAAAGTTGCGGCTGGGACATCAGCTTCACTTTACTGCATAGCATTAAGGTATGACTTTCTACCCCGGAATCGTAATTCGCTGACCCCTCCTCTGGGGTCCACGTCTCTTCTGTCCCCTTCGCCAGGGGGAAAAATATATAAAAAAATTATTTTTTAAAATAATAAAATAATAATTTATAGCGCTATTATTTATCATACATTTTACTAATTACAAAAAAAAAAGTTCACAAACTTTTAGAATAGTTTGGAGTTCAAATCAAAATTAAGGCAACCATCTCTCTAAAACATGAGAGTATCTGACCAAGAAACAAAACGGAACTATGTAATTACTTTTCAAAAGGACAACAATGGTGGAATATCCTTCAGCCGTTAAAAATCGTTAATCTTGGGAGATCTCAAAAAAGTATCCTCTGAAAAGGTTTAAATGGAAATAGAGAGTGTCCTTTGTAAAAATCGTAATAATCATTTCAATTTTTAAACGGACGAAAATTAATTTGTCGGGAAGAAGTGGCCAAGGATATCCTTCGGACGTCAAAAATAGTTAGATCCTGGAAGATCTGAAATTAGTATCTATCAGTAGCTTAGGTATATATGTACCTTAACTTGATGAAGAAAATACATGATTTACTTGTTTCCAAAAAACTTTATAATACTCTTTTGATTCTCACACTGAACTCGGTTCTTCTCAACTTCACCTCGAAGTCGGCAAAGGAAGTTTACATCCACCAGGTTCTGAAATTAGGAGAAACTTCTTTCCGTTTAAAGAAATTCATTATTTTTAAGGGATCGCAGAGAAATTCGGACTGCCGGGTTATCGGGTACCAAGTATGCTTGACTGTACTGTAATACATTATTGAAAGTAATTATTTTTCTTTGTTAAAAAAAAAAAAAATCTAAAAGGAATAAAAAAAAAGCTAATCTGAAAAAACAAGAAAGAATCTTGAATGTCAATGTAAAACACATAACTAGTTTTCACAAGTCCTTGCAGCAGTTTCAACAGGTTGCATTCTAGAATAACACAGAAACAGCACTTTTTTGTGTTTTTCATGTAATACTTATGGTTGTGGAAACCATGTATCCCCTTGTATTAAAAAGGTTTTTACCAAACGAGATCTCTCATCTCATTAGAAGTAATATCGGTTCAAGAACTGAATGGTTGAGTTAGTTTTGGTGTTTATGGATATTTTATATTTTTTTGAAGTTATTTTTGGGATATTAACCCTTTTCCTGGCAAGGGAAACTACAGCTCCCCTCATCTTTTATCAAAATATATAAAGTCAATAGCTGGATGGAGACCCAGCTAACGGTGTTCTACTTTTTAAGAAGACCCTTCTTACTAAGTAGGCTGTCCTTCTTTCCCAAACACCTAGTGAGCCCCATCTCTAGAACAATATTTATTATATTGATGTGCCTATTATAATTTTTGTAAACTTTAAACAAAACTCCTATTGCACCAAGTGCAGAAAAAAAAAAAGTAGACAGTCTGTCCTACAGAGTGGGGGAAGAGCAGATCTCAGCTGTTCGACAGCGGTCAAGTCGTGTTGAGATGTTGAACATGGTTGGCTTAGCGAGTCAGATATGTTTACAACAAATATTCGTATGTCATTCATTGTTTCTCAGAACTGTAATATGTTGATTAGTATAAATCGAGTTGTTTTACTAAGGAAATAACTAAAACATATTCGAAACTTCCACTTGGCTATATAATCTTAAAAATAGCTAATGGTAGCTAACAGGTCACCAATAAAGTGTCTCAATTTCTCTGCTTATACGTTCTCATTACCGTTATTGTTTTGTTTTTTCATTAACATCCTAAATAACTCCTGGAGGCTTGTCGACAGACTGTCGCTTGAAATGAAATATAGAACCGCAACAACCTGCTGGCCCTGAACAATCTTAATCTGGTTGTGACCTAGTCGATTGATGCTCAAACTGGCGTTTTCGTAATAAAATTCCGGTTTGCTTGGTATGTTTTTTTTTTTTTTTTTTTTGGGGGGGGGGGTTGCTGAACCTGAACTTTACGTAGACACTTTGCTTTGCGAAATGAAATAAAAAAAAAAAAATTGCAATATTTACGTATTTTTTTACTTCAGTTTTCGCTAATACATCAAGAACTCAATTTTCGCAAGGATTCATTTCTAAAAATTTCTATTATACACTGGATGTGAAATCTGTAAGTAGTAATGTACATACTAGTTTCCAAATATTTTTCGGGATGTAAAATTGTAAATTTACTGTCTCTCACATCTTAATTATACCTCTTCACCCATCATAAACAAATTTGAAAACTATGACATTTTATATCTTATTACGGTTTCCTCATTGTTGATAACAATAAAAATGTTTGAATTGGTGTAAATACAAAAACTAGCACTGTTATGAAATAATTTTATTGTTATAAATAAAAAAAATAATATTGATTTATTCTAATAATTCTAGATAAAGTAACCTATAAAAATATTTTTTATTTATAAAACCTTATAGATATTTTAAAAGACCTTTTGGACTGCTCCCCTCCAAATTTTTTTTTTGTGTTTCTTTGTTGAAAAAAACAATTTTTTTTCCCACCGATGGCCTCAGATTATATATAGAGAAAAAAAAATTAAACTTGTTAAAACTCTTATTTGAACAAATTTGAGAGGTTGAGATTGAAATATGACATATTTATAGTTATTTCACCAAAAGTGTATACAATATTGCAGGTAAAAAAAAAAAAAAAAAAAATACTGTTACAAGATTAAAATTTTTGAGGACGTGGATTTAAGGTTCATTTAGAGGCCCTGTATCATGTCATTAGTTTATCCTTTTTAGCTTCAATGCTATTGTTGGAAATATGATATCTTCCTAAGAGTATAATTCATATGAATACCACTTATTAAAAAACATGTTTCAAAAAAAAAAAAAACAGTTCCATCACCCTTTGAATTTATAAAAATCTGATGATCTTTTTGGTGAAAAAACCTAAACACATGGTTTTGTCCATAACTATAAAAATCTATATGTAAAAAAAAAAAATAATAATAGAACCATCTGAATTTTTGTTTTTACACAATTATTTTATCAGGTACTTATTTAATTTTTTGGATTAGGTAGTAATTTTTATTAACTACTGAAACCTGTATTTAAAATACTAAACAGAAAAGATAAATATTTTTCAAATTTTCGTAATTGATTTTAAATAATATTAATTATATACAACTGTTAAAATAAGAAAAGGAAATAAAAGTTTTCATATTAAATTGTGTTTACCATCGACCTGAGAACAGAGTAAATTGTTGGACCAATTTAAAATTACAACGGGAGAGGAACACTTTATTACAAAAATGTAAATAAGAGAGATATTATAGTAGAGGATGGAATTGGTATAACGGAATGGTGACGTTTACAGACAGAACAATTTCCACAAATATAGCCACATTATATGGGCACGTATATTGTCATTTGGCGCCAAGAGGGAATGATATAAGAAAATGTAATTTAATACAACATAGTTCAATGTCATTATTTACCTACTCTTCTCGGAAGAGCAAATTTCCATTATTGTACCTCATCCACTCCCTTGGTATTTTTATTCATACATTTATTAGATTGTTCATCCTGATACTTTTAATTGAATATAAATACTATTATATAAAAGGACAAGCCATTTTTCGTTTGTGGTCACTAACCACTAAAATACTGAACCAATCTGTAACACATTTAACCACGTCATTGTTATACTTTCAGGAAGGTTTAGCAATACTAAAAAAAAAAAACTGATTTTCCATAAACTTGTTATTAAAAAAGCGACAAATATATGGTGCCCTGTGAAGTTTAAAAATTGACCGATAGGGGTACGGTATTATATAGATCTAGAAATCGATATTAAAATTTACAGTCTCAGTGAACTTTGAAAATCGACCAATATGTGGATTCCCCAATAGAGTTTACAATGGTAAAACAACTGAACCACATTTATCAAATTTTAACTACACCATCTTCATATTCTAGTCAGGTTCAGCAAAAACAATATTTACAATGACAAAAATTTAAATGTACAATGTTTAGTAGCAGAAACGAGGTTTACTATTCTGTCATATACTTATAAGGTTAGAAATTAAAATCCAACTAGATGAAATCAATAAATTTATTTCTGCCAAATAGAAATTATTACCAAATCAAAATGTCGATCTTCTGCTCAGAGAACCATAATCAGTGAAATTTACTGCTCAAGTTAAAAATGACTGCTATGCCTGAAAATATCATTAAAGAAATAATGCTCAATTCCATACTTTAACACAAGCTTTTTATCGGTAAACAAATGAAACTTCAAAATATATATGCATATATACTCGTATATATATATATATATATATATATATATATATATATATATATATATATATATGTATATATATATATATATATATATATATATATATTAGAGATGTGCCGATTCTCGGTTCTACCTATTCTTGATAAAAGATTCGGTATTGAGAATCTATGATCCAAAGTCGATTCCCAGGAACCGATCGATACAGCTGATGTGGGATATATTTTTGTGATACCTAGTTATCTAATTGTTATAAATCGATTTTCACTCCTAATGAATATAATACGAAATAACTGTTATAAAAGATATTTTATTATCTCCAATAACGAAGATATTTTCCATAAAATAGATCAATTAAATTTGGTACAGAATTTAGAACAATGGACTTTAAAAATCAAGCATGGCTACTGCAAGCTTAATGTCTATGTGGTGGAGATTAGTATCCGTTATTGGAAAATGAAGAAATAGAAATTTTATTATACCTATTTCTTATTTATAGTTGACTTTTTTTTATCAAGAAGCAAATATTAAATGACATTTTATTTCATGTACGTTCTGGTTTTTGAGCCTTAATACACAGTTAAAACATTCTGAAAAATATCAGTCCATCCTCCCTTCAGTGCTCATCAAAAGATTTTTGTAACGCGATTACTGAAATCCAGAACCGTTATATTTGTCTTCTTTAATATCAATTATTTTTTAGTTCATTGCTTGAATTTTAGCTGACTTAAATATTACATGTTATAGATTAAAAATGCTATTCACTGTTTACTCATTTCTTGAGTAATTATTGATGATTTTTTCGTAAATTTTTTTTTCGTATTTTTTTTTGTAATTTTATTTGTAAAAGAAGTTATACTATTGGGTTGTAGGGGGTCGGATCCGAAGACTGGTGGATTCGATTGAGTATGGAGCTTATACTGAAAAGATAGGTATCTGGTTTGGGCCAAAACAACATTGAGATTATTGTGAATAAATTAATTTGAGAAATAATTAGGAACATTGGAGATGTTTCGAAGGATTTTTGATATTAAGGAGGAGATAGTTCAGTGGAGTCCCATTGCTGAACTTCTAATGTCAAAATAAGGCTGCTTCTGTCATATAAAAGAGTTTTCAGTAATCAACGGGAAGCTTCAATCGTTTGTCTAGTAAATCTTAAAATAGTCGAAAATGAACCGCAGTTTTTGGTCGTCGAAGTCGATTCTAAGTATGATGTTTGTACGGATAAAGTCCAAGGTTCCCGGGACTTTATATTTACTAAAATATTTACTAAAAGCATCAGAAGTTCAATATATATCTCCTAATTCTTTGTGAAAGCCTAAAGGTAGCACTAAAAGAAGTATATATGTACCGATCCCTTAGTAACGTTTTTTCCGTCGCGCGTTTTTTTTTTCCTGAAATAAACCCTCATGTTACTGTTGGAAATTTGCTTTTTATGGTGAGAGCGGACTGTCCCACAGCTGGCCTCTAATTATATTTTGGAACGAGTGCTTTCACAAGGTAAGGTGGTTCCGTCACCTCCTTAAGATGGACCAGAAAGAACTGCCAGAAAGACGTACGAAACTCGCGTGGAGGGAAGAAAGCCAAAAGGAAGACCACGCATTTCTTGGGAGGAGAGTGTTAAAGAGGAGTTCCAGAGGCGGGATATGGACTGGGTTAAGAGAAGATAGTCCAAGAACGAGACATCTGGTCCACACTCGAAAAATTATGAATCCACACTGCGCAGCGATATAGGGGATAAAATGATGATGACGGAACCATTGCTTTCAAAAAAAAAAAACCTTTTTGACAATATCCAAAGTCAGGAGAGGAGCTCTATATAGTTGAAAATCTTTACAAAAAAATTTTAGTAAAAAGAAAGTATATACTTTAAACTATTATCATTCCTATATTACTCAATTTAAGTACACTCTCACTCTCTGACAGCAGTCAGAAATTATATTAAATCATCACGGAAATGGTCCCTTAATTAAATTAATATCAACATTAATTTAATTAGTGATTAGGGTGTATGTTAATAATATATATGGCTCTGTTTGGAACAGCCGAAATTAATGGTAACCAATTATTTGAATTGATTGGAATTTTCAAATGGGATTTATTAAGGGTAGAAACAGTCTGGGAAGATGGCATTTGAAAATCATATCATATAAATTGAATGGGTGGTAGCTTCATGTAATAATTACAAAGATAAAATCTCATGTAAACTTATAAATTTTCCATCGAACTGCTCTACAATCTTGATCGACCCCTCTCGGCTGTTCAAAATTTCTGTTTGTATAAAAAAATTCACTTCATAAACCTCTATTTTTAACTGGAGGAGCTTTTTAAAACGTTGGGTTGGTATTGCTCACACCATAAATTTGACGACATCATACTTGTTTAAACTTTAACGAAGAATATTTTTTGTAATATATTATTTGTCACTAGTACCTTCTGTTTAGAAGCTATATTAGTTTGAATGAAAAAAGTCGCGTTTTAAACCGCTATTTTTAAGTTTAGGGGCTTATCTTACACGACCTAACTCTGTTGGTGTTGCTCGGATCGAAACTTTGCTTTAAGTTAACTTATCATAAATTAAATAGAATATATTTTTTGTTATATAAGATTTGTTGCTAGGACCTACCATTTAGGAGCTATATTAGTTGAATGAAAAAAAGTCATGTTTTAAACCCATGTTTTTTCTCAACTTTGTTTATTTTGAATAAGCACTAATTGTTAATAATTTAAAATAATACAGGTAAACAGAAAAAAGTAAAGAACTCAAGGGCACAGACGGTGAGCAGGATTAAGCTATTTAATTCGAAAATTAATCTTCTACAGAAAACTGTATCACAGGTAAGCGAAAAAAACAAACAAAAAACAACACAGAAAACATATGGACGGTCAAGGGGCCAATCCCCCTAAAATCTGCCACACGGTGTACGTGCCTCCTCCACCATAGTAGCTTGCATATAACTCAAGAAAAACTACCTAACCAGTTCTAACTATTGAAGACACGGTTAACAATTGTCAACACAATGGCATGTACATTAAACATGCCTCAATATAAACATCGAGAACCCTAAATATAACAATATGTAAAATAAAAACCTCTTGACATACGGTTGCTTATAAATAAAGACGAAAACATAAGCTCATATATTCGGTACAGCGACCATTACTGGTACAAATATACGAGTGTACAGCTGCTTTAACGTTAAGCAAACTTTTAGCCTTAAAGGTACTTGACATATGGATATTTCTCTCTCAAATATTGATAAATCTTAATTATTCCATTGAATAAACGATGAAATTAATAGTTATTGTTATTAGCTCATTAACTTTGTCCATTTATATATACTAAGTCTACTAAAGATTATTAGACTTAAATTCCAATCAGCTTTATTTAAACTGTTCATCTGATATAAATAAATTGATATTATAGTATAATAGAGTATTAAAGTAAAACTTTACAGAAATATGAAATTTAAAGAGTTCATGTATTTATACGATTTCTCCTTCGAAATTATATCAAAAAGTGATCTTTATTCTGAGAAATTGTCACATTTAACTCAAAGTTAATATTCATCTAAGTTTAACAAATTTTCAATTACCAATTGAAAATCTTATTGAATAGAAATGGAATAATAAAAAAGAGCTGCATTTATTTTACCTATAAATAATTTTCGAGATATTATTGATGGTTCAAGAGGTTTCAAAATACAAAATTAAATTGCTAAAAGCAATGTGATGAGATGAAGGTGAAGAACATTGAAGTATTTTTTTATTATACGTTTATATTTTATACTTGCCAGTGTAGAAACATAATATATGGATTTGTCGTGTGAGAATGTAGAAAACAAATTGGAGGCAAAAGTTCTGTTTTTTTAGAAAAGTATTCGATATTATCAATTCCATTGAAAAGTCAAATAGAGGGTAAATATTGCATTCAGTTTATTTTAGGATGTAACTTCAATTTCGGTTCTGTTAGCTTCCTCATACAACGTGTCAGTAGTCATACATTGGCTTGCTGCTGTCTTGGTTTATACATGTAAAATAATATATCACCAAAAGGCCAACGGTTTTGTTTCGAGGGGAACTAAATTTAAAATAACGGAGAGAAAACAAATACGATAAACTCTCTTTTATCCGGTTTTCTCTTAACCGGCTATCACTAACGAGGACAATTTTTATCTTATATATTTAAAATAATAATAATAATAAAATGGTATATTACAAATCTGTAACAAATAACATGAAATTGACTACATTAAAATAATAATTATTAGTTTAACTTTAGCATTATTTTTATATTAACGAGTAACTATATTTAACTGATCGTATTGAGATAGATGCTACAATTAATAATTCAGTAATACAATATTTTATTACATAACTATATATACTTAATAATATCCAATCGATAACTCAAATCAATTTGTTAACAAAATACTAAAAGTGTTTTCTTGAAAGGAAGCTGCGAAGGCGATGCGCAATATCGTCTTACTGGGTAAACACCGTACATTTTTCTTGGAAACTCTTCTAAACTAAAAACAATTTTTTTTTATCCCAAGGAATGCCCTACTTTATCCGATACGATTATCCGTTACCACTGGATATAGGGAAGTCTACTTCACAAGATTAAAAGATTCTACGATTATTTAGTATTATCCCTAGGTATGGAAAGAAGAGATTATTATACATTAATGATACTTCAAAATATTGAAATAGTTTGTTGAAAAGTACGGTTTGTCGAATGGCACCATAAATACATGGACTCACCCTGCATATATGCTTTCAAACCTCCCGTGGCCAGAGCCTGCAAATGGATCGGAGGGAAGATATATGCTGTCTTTGCAGACGCTGCAGTGAAGAACACTAAACACAACACCCTGTATAAAGCCATGCTTCACAAGCCCCACTGAACCTTGCCACTTATAGACTAGAACGTCCTTGCCACTCCAGCCCCACCACCTCCCACCTGGAGGTGCTTCGTGGCTCAACAAACCGGCCAATGTATCCGCTACTTTACTGACCTTGGAACTGGAACGAAAGTAACAGTAATGACTGTCTTTCCTGTATCCTGTAATGTCCACTCATTTTCATTATTCCCGCATGTTAGGCTGGATATAGGTCGTCGTGAATTGTTGAATATTTAACCTTAATGTAAGAGACTTGTCCTATATCTTATATATTTACAGAATACATTTATTATATCTACTTCTATGTTAAATTATATTAGAGTTAGTTAACTGCTATTCTTACTACATACATTTGTTTTTTTTGGTCTTTATTAATATTTATTCCCAGCGGTCAAACATATTATATGACAATCATTTTGTGGATATAAAAAATGAGAATGTTCTGGCATGAAAGACACAATGAGGAGCATTTCACAATGGCTCATCCATCTCTTTTGTTAATCATTTTTTTTTTTTCTAAGATAATATTCTAAGAGATATCTCGATCATCTCCTTTTCACACTACTACAGATATTGTTGTATATTCTTGTTGTGGACCATGTGTGTATTTATTGAGAACACCTTGAAGTCTATTGCAAAATGTTTTGTGGTAGGTTTGTATGTGTTCTTTGATAGTAGGGCATATGTAAGTCCTATAACAAAGATGTTGTTTATACCCAGTTGATTGTTTGATTGTCCTAAAAGTTTTTTCCGGGAAAGTTTGTAGTTTTGGCATATGCGTCGTTTGGGTAGTTCTGTAAATTTGTGATGTTTATCGCTCATCGGTCCACCGGATCCGGAGTGAGTAAAAAAGATTACTAAGATTAATACTAGTCCCGGAAACTACTTATCGAACTTCATTAGAATTGAAATGTCACACCACATACTACTTTTTTTTTTTTTATATTTTAATTGAATATAAGTAAATTTTACTATAAATTTTTAAGCTTTAAGTAACACAGTACCGTTGTAACCTCTCATGTAGAAATGCGCTCGCCATCTATCGGTCAATTTTCAAACTTCTCTGTTGAAAACTTATTATTATTTTTATAATAACAAATTAATTGAAAATCTGTAAATTTTATTATTGCTAAACATTCCTAAAACTATAAAGATAGTGTGATTAAAATTAGGTACAGATTGAGTAGTTGTCGCGGTTAGTGATCACGAACGAAAAATGGCTTGTCCTTTTATAAAATAGTAGGTAGGTAGGAGGAGGGAAACATGACTCTCTTTGAAGCGAAAATGCAAGACAATGAGATTTACAGTGGTTCAATCTGTCAGAGCGTCGTACGTATAGCAATGGTGCAAGAATCGGTCCTTGAGGCAACCCTGCGAAGCTTTATCATATAGATGAGATTCCCGAACCCTGCCGGCTGGAGAAAATCTGTCAAAAACGAATGGTTAGAGAATAAAATAGTAAGTTGATGGTAATATAGTTTTGAGTTTAAATTCCACGAAGTCAGACTCTATCGAAACAGTAAATTAAAAAAAGACAGTTTAATTTTAAAAGAACTTTTCTTTAGTGGCGTTTAAAGCCTTGACTATATGAATATATTTCCTAGAGAATTTCTGTCATATAAACATAATGCATATTATTCCGCATATCCAAGCTTTTCTTGTGCCGGGATACGATACGGTTGAGATGGTTCTGTATGAGGCGGATATAAGTGGGTGCATCTGTTCTATTGTTTAAAGCTTCCTCGTCCTTCGTTGTTCTTTTTCCTTCTCGACTCCCATATTTTTCTGTGATCAATGGAAAAAAATCCATCTACTTTTAATAAAATTTAATTGATAATGATCTATTGTAGCATCGAGATGTAATAATTTAACAAATGTTTTAAAACATAAATGTAATAAAGACTTCAAAAAAATCAAATAGTAATAAAATGATTATTTAACGACTTAATTAGGTTAGCAAAAGTTCGGTGGTTGGCGTGAGAAAGTGAATAAGTCAAATTAACTTTGAACTATTGACTTTCAAAGCTACATACATTCGTTATAGGAATAAGGAAAATTATTAAAAATGCTCTACGGAAAAGTGCGCAATATGACTTATCGACTTCTTTATGACAGCCAGGAAATGTTTGGGGTGTGCGGTCATATAAAAAGCTAATAAAATAATCTCAATTTACTGTGCATAATTCCTAATAATTTAGTATCATGTCTGGAGATTGTATACTCCCTCATGATTGTTCACTTCTGTTATTTTGTAACATAATGTCTGGTTTTTTATTTTAAAGTAACCTCACATTCACTAGTTGTAAATAAATGTGTACAGTTGTGAATAAAATTATTATTTAAAAAATAAAAATAAAATACTGTGCCAACGTTACAGCTTGTAATACAAGACTCCGTTAGGACTACAAGTAAAAAAATAAAAATATGTAAAAGGATGAATATGTACGAGATTTATAATACCAGCATCCCCTGTCGCGGCTTCACCCACTCTTGCAAGTAAAGGACTTGGATAATTTTAAGTTGAAGTATGTAATTGAGCATTATTTCTTCAATGATTTTTCCACACAAAGCAGTAATTTTTAACCTGGTACCATTATGCAAATTAAGTGATTGTAGTTCAATTGAAAAAAAATATTTAAAATAACTCTAAATAAATTTTTTCATTATTTTTTATTTTTTATTACTGCCAGTGCTCATCCATACCATTATCTTTATGGGTATATTTTACATCACTTATTTATTATAGGGGGTTTCTTATTATTTTCCTGTTTTCATCTTATTCTTTATTTATTTATTTTTATTTTATATTATTTTTTCAGTCGTGTAGAAGGCTTGCATTGCAAGGTTAACTTTACGTTTATGAAAACTATTTCAGGGTTAAATAGTATTTATATTATTATTATCAGTTTTTTTTTTTTCAATACTTCTTAACGATTTTCTTTATCTCACTTTCGTGATTAAGTATGTATTTAGATAACGCGTGCAAAATCTCTTTTGTCGAAAAACTGAAATCATTACTGAAAAATAATTTTTTTTTTTTCTTTTTCATTTATTGATATTTACAACTGTACAAAATAATATACAACAAGTAAATGTGTTGACAGTGAATACAATGGCATGTAAATAACTTGTGAAGAACTACTCACAAGTAGCACTTCAATAAAATCTACACTAAAAGGTCTCTTGGCCATCTTCTTTTCAGACGCCTCGGAGGATTATCAGGGATGGAGGAGGAAGCAAGTTGGGAGACTAGTGGATTGGAGTGGTCATGGAGCTTACTATGGAAGGATAGGTATCTGGTTTGGGCTAAATCAGAAACATATGGAACATTAAGATCTTTATGGATAAGTTTATTGGTCACAAAGTAAGGAGCACTGAGGATTTTTCGAAGGATTTTGGATTGTAAGGATTGGATACGAGATGAATTTGATGGTTTAGTAGAGCCCCAAAGCTCAACTCCGTACTTCCAAATAGGTCTAATCACAGTCATGTAAATGAGTCTTTTGTAATTAATTGGAAGCTTTGAACGTTTGTCTAGTAAATGTTGAAGTAGTCTGTAACGACGGGCAGTTTCTTGTCGTTTTAGTCTTGTATGTGGATTCCAAGTTAGGCATTTGTCCAAGTGGAGTCCTAGGTAGCGGATCTGTTCAACAGGAATTAGTGGAATATCATTAAAGGATACTGTAGGGCAGGGTGTCGTAGGTTTACGACAAAGGAAAAATAATTTAAAGTAAAAAATGGCTATCTACATACATATAAGAAATAGCCATGGAATTAGATTTAGAATCAGAATTATTTTTGAAATCGGTAACTTGTTTCAATGATTAAAGAAAGATTCAAAAGCTTTATACTTCTTTTTACATTTTAAAAATACTTTTCTTAACTTTTCAGTTTCTTATTGGAGCTATGTTGCAAAAACCCATTTGGGCCTATTAGGATAAGAAATAATAAAGGTCTTTCAGACCGTCGCTGTTAAAAATAACTGATCAAGTTCCGTTATTAACCTCCGTAAATTTAAATTTAAGAAAGTTCATTAATAGTAGAATGAAATTTTCACCAATTACAACATACTGTTTATCATATTACGTTGGTAAAAATGGCCAATAAGGTTATTTGGGTTAAATGTGGTAACGGTAGTGGGTTGAACTGGAAATGGAGTCACTAACTCTTATATAAGAAATCCAGTACGTTTCATTCATAATTTATTTTTTTTTTTCGACAGGAATCGGTTTGCAAGGACCACACGAATATCACTTATTCTTCTTCACACTTTCCATCTTCCTTCTACTCCAATACTCTTTTATCCTCTTGGACTGCTCCTTTCGCTCTTCCTTAGTCCATTTTCTCCTTTCTCTCTCCCTGTTTCCCACTAGTACCCTAACTTCATTTAGTTTTTTCCGGAAAAGATCTCTGTCCAAGCAGTCTTTATCCGTCATATTTAGCCAGCCCATTCCTGTTTTATTTGTTTTACGTATCCCCCTATACTTTTATAGCTGCAGACTTTGTCGAATATTTTCTTAATTAGTCTCGTATTGTTCATTCTGATCATGTGCCTATAGAACCTCAGTCTCCTGATCCTCTAAATTGTAGATGTTTCTAGTGGCGAAGTTCAATCTTTCCAGTTTAACTATTCTTTCATTTAAGGATGGACTTTAATGAAATAATGGTATTTAATTAATAATGGTAATGGTATTTAAATCTTTTGGTTACTTTTATTTTCCCATATTTTGTGTTTACTATTTTCTTGCTATAGTTGGTATCTGTCGTCATAATTTCTGTTTTTTCATACGAGATCTGTAGTCCTGTCTTCTCGGCTATTTTTTTTAGAGCTTTTACCTTCTTTATTCTCTTCTGTTTCTGCTAACAGGGCCAGATCGTTCGAAGAAACCAAGCACGTTACTTCCACATTGTCCCTCTTGTTCTTATTACTGCACCTGCCGCGTCTTTTTGCCAGAAAATCCTAAAGATTTTATCCAGCACTACATTAAACAGTACCAATGATGACAATGATAATTTACTTATTTGAAATTTGTTAAAAATAAATTTTCTTATTATGATGCCAAAAATTTATATACGGTATTATTATTGGTGGGTTGACCCATAAATTGGAAAACACACCTATAGTACACCCAGCCTTCTCAAAGTGGGAACCTGACATTTGAGTGAGTGATGACAAAACTGGTGGTTGAATACGATACTGGCCAGGTCAATCCATTGCATAACTATTGGTCAAGGAGCAACATCACTATCAAGTGCATTCACGAGTTCACACCAGCATATAACAACCACTAGAAAATAATGTCTCAGGGGAAGAATCAGGCGTGGAGCCGTTTTTAGTAAAAACTCACTTGAAAACCTGTTAATTTCAATAACTGTTAAGAGTATTCATTAATTCTCACTTGCAGTAAAAAGTAGCAGTTAAAAAAAGAAGAATTGTGCGTGCATAAAAACATATAAACATCTACTTTGTATATCTTACGAATAAAATATAATATATTTTTTCCTTATAACAATTAACTTGTATGTAATAAAAATAGGACTGAAAATAAATAGTTTTCAAAAATAGATAGCTTCATGCGATTCTTAAATAATTGTTAAACAAATCATACAATATTCAAATGTTGCTCGGTAATAGATAGCATCAAAGTCATCTAAATAAGACATAATTATTTTTTTGAATATAAAAGTTTGTTAATTAACTTCTTAATATAGAGTATCTTAATTTATATATTATTTAAATAAATTCCCAACTGTAGAGTCTCCTCTCTTCATTCAGTAAATGAAACAATTTTCCTATTCAGATATTAAATTAAATAATTTGGATTCTGATCTCTTGCCTTTGAAATTAAATTGATTGAACTGAAAATGAAACAAGAAGACTAAAACTAAAAGAAGAATAAAAGGTTATCAAAGAGATCTCTTTGCCTGGAACGTTTAAGCCGAAGTAAAAGGTTGCCCGGTAACAAAAATGGGGAAATTCTCTGTATAAGTAAATTAGGATGATGTATATAAATGCGAAATTTTTCGTATGCTATGTTTTATTTATTTAATGTTGTACAAATGGCATGTGTAAATCATTGTTGTGTAATTTGGTGCGTAGAATTTTTGACTGTAAGGTTTGTATTTTATGGACGTGTATGGCTTTTGCAGAAGTTCTGTTCCGTAGATTCAAATAAGTTTTATTAATGTGTCGTAAGTTAGTTTTTAGTTTTATAAGTTTAGTAATGATTGTTTGCCAAGTAAATAATAAGAGGTCGTTTTATTGCTCAGAAAAAATATTGGACAGTCGTTACTCTTCTGTCGTCGGCACAATTATAAATAAATAGTCGTGAAATGGCATTGAAGAATATCTGAAGTATACAGGGAGTAAGGGAGAGAACTCAATAAGCTGCCTGAGGAACACCAGCAGGTCTTAGATAGAGTGTAGAGATGTACCGAGAGATAAGAATCTGTCGGTGAGAAATGATTGGAGGATATGATAGATAGGTGAAGGTAGTATATTTATACCTCTCCACAACAGAGCTTGATGCCAAACATTGACGAAAGCTTATTCAAAATTGTGAAAAAGGCCGAACAATATTCTTTACTTCCAAGAAATACCGTGACGGCATCAACTAAAAGCTACCATTATTGTATAGTGGAGTGATCTTTAAACAATGAACTCAGTTTTTACGAAAATATAAAACACTTCTTGTTATCGCTCGATAAACGTATTCTTAAATCATTACTAAATAATACAAATTCATATGCTTGAAATGATCAGATAAATATTTCCAACAGTCCAATTTTAAATTTGTTCCCAGCAAGAAAAACCGACCAGTCATTAGAAAAACTTAAGGGATTTTCTATTCACTTGATTCTTTAGCTGACTATCCCACCCCTCTTTATTCAATCATCCCACAGTTCAATCTATGAATTATTAGCTTCAAGAAGCTCTTATCTTCACTTGGTTTTATACTCACTATTTTGATTTCTTGCTTCATATTTTCAAAAACTGACATATGTAGTCTTTGTATCAAACTAGTGATGTTTTGAATTTTTGTAAGTTCTTAGAGCTGATGAATATTTAATATTCGAAATTACTGTTAGTATAAAAAATATCAATAGAAGTGTTATCTACTTCTTATATTCTAATATATGTACAGTTTTAAATGCAGGTCATTGAATCGACAATTGAAACAACTAGCAAAGTTTGTTTATTGATATGAGTAAAACTTTACAAGGAAGAGAAGTATATCCATTCATTGGTGCAGACAAATAGCGAATGCCACAAGAAAAGGTAAAGATGAAAATATTTAGTAAAATTATTTTCTATAATTTTTAGCAGATTTTTTGGTGAAAGAACGATTATCATCAAGTTCAGTACTAGGACATATGAAACAAGGTTAACAGCTGAACTAAATAACTTTTTTTAATTTTTCCTTTCAGACTTGCGGGAAGGTATCGAAATATATAGAGGAAAGTGCCCTAAATTCGACTCCTACCCCTAAAGTGGACCCCTGGTCTTCTGACACTGCATTCTCTTGAACTATATCGTGACCGATTGTAAACAGTAGTTTAGGGAACTGCCGCTATGTAGTGGAGCGACTCATTCACCTGTCGCTTATCAGTTCACCATTATATGTTTTGATAGTGGAAAAAGTTTTTACTAGTGCTACAATTTTCGTTATTTTCCCTAGATATTTATTGGTAAGCGTTTATATCTATATATATTCTTAAATGGCATGGGTTAAGGCTAATGTTTAACATCAAACCATTTCATTTAGATCTTTGTTTAAAAATTTATCGGGTTAAAAAACTGTTGGCTTTAGTTAAGCTAAATCGGACCTCTTATTTGTTCATGTTCAAAGTTTACTAAATCTGTATACACTCTTATTCTTTTGAATTTCGCAGATTTCAAAAAGATAATGGGAAAAACTGACCAAGGAAATTGGAGTCCTTCTTTTTGACGAAAGCAATTGAAGCAATTCGAAAAAAGAAGATGCGGTGGTAGAAGGCCAGTAAATATTTTAATGTAATGAAAACAAAGCTCATGCATTTGTCCAACATGAAGTATTGTGGTACACCTGAAGAGGCTGCAAAAAAAAAGAAAAAAAAAAAAAATGAGGCAAAACTATAGTTTTGGGTAATGATCTTGAAGAAGAGCTGGTTCGCCATTGCCTTGCTATGGAACATTGAGTTATGAAATTTATGTGCTCACTGCGGGCCCTGTGGATTGTGCTGAAGCTGAAAAAGATGTGTACATCTGCGATTATTGTCGATAAGGAATTAAATTATGTTTCTGTTTAAAATACATTCTGCATCATTTTTGAGAATAAAATAGTCATTGTATTGTACTATATTGTATTCTGATTGTTATATTTTACTTAAATTTGAAACTAGATTGAATATTCTTTGTTTTAATACCATTTTTAAAATTTTCATTTTTTTTTAAGGGGTCTGATTTTGGCAACTATATCACAAATTGTAATAAAAGGTTTTATAAAATAACTTTTTTCCTACTAATTTATAATCATATTTTCTAAAATAAAAAGTTAATGGTGCTTAGGATTACAAAGTAAATATTCCATGCTTCTAAAGCATTATTTTTTTCTATTTTTTTAAAGCCAAAAACAAAACAGGGGTCCGGTTTTGGTCACTCTCCTGTATATGAAAAATAAATATAAACATATTCATTTCACAGTTACATTTTAATTTAAAATATACACATTTTTTTTTTTGTTGAAATAAATTTAGTGACTAAATCACGGAATATTTAATATGCCTTGCATCTTTTTTATTTTTTACCCTTTTTATAAAAAGTGCTCATCTTTGCTACCTTAAGAATTCCCCTATCGATAATAAAACAAAACAGAATATAAAATGAAAGTAGCTCTTATGAAAAAAAAAAAGAAAAGAAAATAAGCAATTGCGTTGTAAGGAGGGGCCACGCTGAATAATTTATTTAGAGTAATATTTACTTGTCTTTGTTTATTTACGACCAGCTCTCGGTGCCTGGGTCGGCAATTTATTTGATCAAACTTCACTCCCTACACAAGGCACTTATTTTATTATATTTTTTTTATTATTTAAAGCTTCCATTGAGCTAAAATAAACTAAATATTTTAAAAATATTGAAGTATTAAACCTTTATGAACTAAATAGTTATCATAGATAATCATTCATCAAAAATAAAATAAACGTATGCCAAGTTCATGTGTTACTATCTAATCTGATGTTATTTATTCTCCATTTATTGATGCAATGAATATTTAACATTCAACATGTTCCATATTTCTGGTATTTAGAATCTTTACCTTTCTATTCCAATCCGTTGCAGATATACGACAATTCAAAGACTTTTTTGAAGAAACCGCGTGTTTTTACCATAAAAGCTGTAATATCTCCATTTTGTTAAAATATTTTTCAAATTTCAACCACATTTTCTGATTTAGCATTAAATATGCTATAAGAGCAGAGTAGCTATAACCTTGAATTTTACAAACTTTGGATTTTACAAACTTTTGACCTAAAGAACAGCTTGATCTTCACCTTATTTAGGGAAGTTCCAATGTCTTATAATACTTCTCCTGAAAATTATAATTATATTTGGACTTGTCAACCTAATATATTATATACGTATCATAACTAGATTAATATTATGATTTGGAGCATCAATCAAATGACAAACAATACAAATTAGAAAACATTTATTATCAACTATTATTATTACTAATGTAAGATTAGCTTTATTTAAGGGTTATAGAGTGTGTTCTTATTTTCATCTCCTCACTCATGCAATTTTTTTTTTTAAGGCTTTGACGTTTATGTGTGCGGGTTTAATTATTCATTGTATGAATGATTCCCAGGAAATTCGTCTCATGGTTAATTCAAATAATTGTATCCCTTTTAATTAATCTGCGCCGGATTGGAGTAGAAAGGTAAGGTCTGCGGTATTTTTCTTCATTTTTGATCTAGTATTACAAATTTTTTTTTTGTTCACTAAGAGGTACTCACCCTGTATATATGAAACAAAACAAAACCTAACAAAAAGAATATTTCAAAAAAAAAAAAAAAAAAAATTGTAAAAATCAAAATAGTGATAAAAAAAAAAAAATAAACAGCTTTACTAGATAATAATATATATTAGGATAAAATACTGATTTAAATATTGAAAAAAAAAATCGGAAGATAATGGAAGCCATATATATATATAAGATATATTATTAAGGATTTTCAGATATAACCACAAATTGTTTCTCTGAAAGTACAAAGATTTAATTAACAACTATTTTTCATTAATTATGACAATTTAACTTTTATCTTACCTTAAAGTACAAAGAAACGACATTTAATGTTTATTAATATTGGCTCCTCAATATATTTTCGCTATAATAAATTTCACACAAATAACTTGCACATCATCTGTTCCTAGTTCAACGTCATGATGAATTAATTAATTAATAAATTAATGAAATGTCATTTGTACTTTCATTACATCTCCCCCCCTAAGAGAGAAAATTCTAAATAATATACCTATAAGTTATCTAGTTCTTCTACTTCATCTTCTGATGTTACAGGTTGCAATTTTGTTATGTGGAATAAAGTTGATTCTGTTTTTCTGTTGCCAGTGTCAATCCTATAAATGGAGTTTGATATTTTCTCTACTACCTTGAAAGAGCCTATTACTAATTCGTCTAATTTTTTCCTATTTAGTTTATTTCCATTTTCTACATATACACTGTCCCCTATCTCTAGCTCTAGCATTTTTCTATTTCTATCAAATATTTTCTTGTTGTACTTATGGGATTTTATTGTATTCTCGAATGATAATCTTCTATCAGCAATCCACTTGTCTTCCTTTTGTATTGTTTTAATTTCATTTGGTAGAATACTGACATTTGTACCATCCAGTAAATATTTTGGTGCAAAACCTGTAACAGAGTGTTCTGTTTCATTATATTTCTGTATACATTCTCTTGCTACTGTTGTCCATGTTCCCTTATTATTTTTCTCATTTAATTTACATCTTATTTTATTTATTATTGTTTGATTTAATCTTTTGTTCAAGCCATTCGAGAATGGTGTATTCTCAGCTGTAAACATTAGTGTAATGTTATTCTCCTGCGAATATTGTTAAAATTCTCTAGAATTGATGCCCGGATATTGATCTGTCAGAATTATTCCATTCTCATCTGTCTCCAGTACTTGCTTTGTTAGTTTTATGAAATCACTTGAATTCTGTGTTTTTGAAGTCACAATAAATGCATATCTGGTGTAGTGGTCTACTAAAAGGTGTAGGTATTTTTTTGTTGACCTAGATCCTCCAAAGCCACCGATAGTGTCCATTGATACAATCTCAAATGGTTTTGTTGCTGGTCCCAGTTGTGACATTAATCCAAATTTTCCTTGACATCTTGATTTATTTTTTATGCATGTTTCACATGTTTTACAAATATTTATGATATTTTTTGTTAGGTTTTTAGCTGTATATATTGGACTTATTTTTTTCTGTAATTGTCTGATACCAATATGGCATAGGTCTTCATGCACCATTTTTATAAGTTTTTTACTAAATTCTTCTAAAAGGATAATCTTTTCACCTTTCTTTATTTTTTATAATAGATTTTATTTTTGTGTATTCGATTTTGTTTCTTTTCTTTTATTCTTTCATTTTTCTCTTGGTCTTCAACTATATCTTTTATTTGTATTGAATTAACTATTTTCAATGGTTCCTCTTTGTTATCTTCTGATTCTAATACCGGATTTGCGGCTCAAACAGTCAGCTTCTACATTTTCTTTACCAGGTATATATTTTACTGTAAAGTCATATTGAGATAGGTAATATGTAAGATCACCCAACTCTTCATCTGTCCTGGATTTAATATTCATAATCTCTAAAGGTTTGTGGTCTGAGTAAATATTGAATTGTTTTCCAATGAGCCATTGTTGCCAATATTTAACAGCTTCTTTCATAGCAAGACATTCCAAATATATAGCCTTTTTCCTTTTTTGAGATTCGTTCAGTTTTTTTGAGAAATATGCCACCGGTTTGTCTTTACCGTCTAGTTGTGACTGTTTTAATATTGCCCCGATACTCTCCAAAGATGCATCTGTAAAGATTTTTATTGGTAAGTCTTTGTCAAATATTTCCAGCACAGGTTGAGAACATAAATATCTTTTTATTTGATTAAATGATTCTTCACACTTCTCTGACCACACAAACTTTTCGTTTTTTCTTAATAAATTGTGTAATGGGTCTAAGATAATTGCGCTTCTTGGTATGTATTCATGGTAGAAGTTGATTTTTCCCCAAAAATTGTCTGATATTTTTTTGCGTCTTAGGAGTTGGAAAATGTCTTATTGAGATCAAATTGTCTTTTAGAGGTCTGACCGAATTGCTCTGAATTACATGGCCGAGGTACTTTACTGAGTCTGAGGCAAAAGTACATTTCTGAAATTTCAATCTAAAGCCTTCTTTTATTATTGCCTCTAGTACATTTCTTATGTGTCTTATATGTTCCTCAAAGGTGGGCGAGAATATCAAAATATCGTCAATAAAGTTTACGGAGTATCCTGTGAGGTTGTGCTTTCTTAGAATATTGCTTAAAATCCTCTGGAAAATTGCTGGTGATGTTTTCAAGCCAAAGGGGAGGCAGGTCCACTGGAAGTGGCCATCTTGTGTGACTAATCCTGTTTTACTTCTATCTTCCACCCGTAGAGGTATTGCCCAAAATGCAATGAGTTTATATCCAGTGTAGTAAAATACTTACAATTTCTAGTTTTAATAATCAAATCATCTATTAAGGGGAAAGGTTGAGCTTGTGGTACAACAATTTTGTTCAATTCTCTGAAATCAATACATTAAATGTCGTTTTATAAGATATATTATTAAGGATTTTCAGAAATAACCACAAATTGTGTCTCTGAAAGTACAAAGATTTATTTTAATTAACAACTATTACAATAATTTTCATTAATTATGGCAATTTAACTTTTATCTTACCTGAAAGTACAAAGAAACGACATTTAATGTTTATTAATATTGGCTCCTCAATATATTTTCGTTATAATAAATTTCACACAAATAACTTGCACATCATCTGTTCCTAGTTCAACGTCATGATGAATTAATTAATTAATAAATTAATGAAATGTCATTAGTACTTTCATTACATATATATACATATATATTAATTATATTAATAATATTGTTTCCATCTTTATTTTAGAAATAGCCTGTGTATAATTATATAATTTTATTGCAGCTAAACCGCGCTGATCATTGTAATTGTTTAATAAATAATGTTCTTTTTTAAAATTTAATTTAATATAAAATTATTGTTAGTATAATATTTTTGTATAATGGAAATACGATGTTGAGAATATTTGGGACAATTGCAGGAGCCCCAGAAGAAAGGTTATAGCAGTGGTGGGAGGTCTTACCGATCTTTATTGGTCACCTGGAGGGGGATTGCTCTACTGGTTTTAGCTTTCCAAGGTTTCCTCATAATATATATATATATATATATATATATATATATATATATATATATATATATATATATATATATATATACTTATTTGATTTTATTTGTACATGTAAGAAAAAGCTGTTTATAATAATTGACAATTATAAATTTGATAAAAAAAACAATTGGTGATGTGAAGCTATTCTGTTTTCGATGTTAAAGACTTTTTGAAAACAGCAAGGATTTTTACTTTTCATGCTGATTTTAGTATTGATGTAACGACATTTTACTATATCATTAAAAAAAGAATATCTCTAAAAAAACTCTCATTTATAGTACCATTCGCTCTGTAATATATAATTCATAACTCTGGTTTATAGCCAGTGGAGGAAGAGTGACACGCTTAAGTCGCAAACAATGAGTGGAACCGATATTGAAAGATAGTTAATATATGTTTAATTGATAATTTTGCTGATTTTTAGTAATATACTTTATACAAATAATGAGATATGCTATCATGAAAGTTCTAATCGGCATTCCATTTTTATTGAAGGTTTTATGTACTTTTTATTATAATTATCCACGGGAATGGAGATTGCCATGCATTTCGAGAGGTTTAACTAATATATATATATATATATATATATATATATATATATATATATATATATATATATATAACGTACGGTTTTCAACAAAAAGTCTACCTTATTAAAAAAAATGCAGTTTCAGTATGTTTTTCATGTTTCTATATTAGTATTAGTACATTAATATTATTACTATCATTCAAATGAAGTAACATATGAGAAACATAAGTTTTCCTGTTTCGCCGATGGATCACACGTATAACAGCTAAGTTGTAGCATGTGGACAACACTGAGTGTAGCAATTTCGGCTGCAAAACTAGCCTCAGAAATGGATCCAGTGTGTAATTTTATGAAAAGATTAACATCTAACTAATTTTCCAAAAAGTGACTTATGGTGTCATGTGGTCGCTTAAACGTTAGTAAATAATGAATGTACAAGTATCTTTGTTCAGTTTCGTGCTAATATTTTATTTTACTCCTAATCAAACTTTTGTTTGTCATATTTTCTTTTCTTAATTAATTAAATTTTTTTAAAGTGAACTAGCATACCCATCGCAACTTAGCCTTCTCTTATAAGTTAAGAATATGCATTATTTTAATAATTGAGGTTTATTAGTTAATCGATAAAAAAAATTGTATTAGTCTGTAATTGAGCATTATTTCCTCAATGATATTTTCACTCAACACATTACTTTAAAACCTAGTTGGTAACTGAATAAATGTACATCCAATTTTTAATTTTAATGTATGAGTTGGTAATCCAGATGTATGGAGACTATTAAAAAACTCTTGGGGGTAATGAATTGCATACAACTAAATTTTCAAACTTCACTGTTACTCACATATTATTGTTTTTTCAATGTCAAATTAATTGGAAAACAGTAGATTTTATTATTGTTAAACCTTCATGGAACTATAAAGATGTTGTAGCTGAAATTTGGTACATATTGGCTCTGTACGTTTTGTGGTTAGTGATCACAAACGAAAAATTGCTAGTCTTTTTATATGTATAATAGTATAGATATGTAATTTTAATGTACATTATGCTGAAATAATTTTTATTATAAATTCTATTTATTCTGGTATATTATGTCACCTGTGGATGTGGGGAAATGATTTTTTTGTTTAATAAAATTTTAATTATATGTAGCCTTCTGATTAATCTTAAAACTGTATACTATATTCTAACTGTAATGTAATTTACCACGTAATGAACTTTGTGAACTGTCAAGGTATTCAAGCTGGACAAGTTTCATGTTTCGGGGCAGTGGGGGGGGGGGGGGGGGGGGGGGGGGGGGGGGGTTAGGGTTATGTTTATACTGGCGCAGCGCTCCAATGCAAACACTTCAACTATATTCGTGTGTTGTTTTCGGCCCAATATATCGCCTCTGTTATCGTTTATAACCCCTCAACAGGGGAGGCTACAGTATACATGGTACAACCTCATAGTAAGAGCAGTGAAGTAAAATTACCAACTCTTTTTGAATACGTATGAACATTAAACTTTAAAGAGAAAAAATTAAGCGATGTATCATTATAAATTAAAGAAAAGTCTTATCTGTCAAAAGCAGGTGATCTAAGTTAATCCGGGAAGGACGGTAAGAAAATGTTAGCGAAGGCCGGGGCAGAATAATGCCGCCGTTGGAAGGTGCTCCATCAATCAACTTCCATCACCTCCGTCCAATTTGTCATCAATCCTTTCTGTACACAGTCCAATCTGTACACCCTCCATTCACCCACTTCCAATATTCTGTTCTCGGCTAACCTTACCCAATATATATATCTTAAAGGGACCAGCGGGAAGAAGTGTTACTATCGAATATTTATAATGGATTTTTTTACAATTAATTTTTATTTTTCAATTATTATTAATATTATTATATAACCATTATCCGTAAACTTTTTTTTTTATTACCGCTAGCTCTTCATTCTCTGAAACATATTGTGCACTCGAGGAAAAGTTAAATGTAGCAGAGAAGATACAAAGTTGATAAGAGAGTCGAAAGCTTTACAAATTCTTGCCGGGGTGGGATGGGGGTATTGAATGGCCCGGCGCCTGTTCTCCCGCTGCAACATAATACCTTCTTCTAGGTCATTTCCTCCCAAAGAGGGCACCTTCCCTTCCCATACGGAATAAAGCATCTCTCCAGGGCTACTTATGTCAGGCCGGCTCGTCTTTCCAGGAATCTTACCTCATTTTTTGATACTGAAAGCATCGAAAATATATAACCTCTAGGTGGTATAAAAGATCAAACGGCTTATTTCCTCAAAAATAAATAAATAAATACATTTTTATAAACACTTTATAAATTAATTTTGAGTATCATAATGCATTTGAAAATTTAAATAATTAATACTGAGGTAAAGATAGTAAAATACAATAGAGATTGTAAGTTAAGATATTTTATTCTAATTACTTCATTCACAGTTCTTTCATCACTATGTGTTTATTAAAGTTGTCAAAAACTTTAAATTATCTTTATCAGTTTATGGAATCAAAACCTGGAGGACGACCGCCCGAGACAGAAGGCGATTTTTGATAAAGTTGAGATCCAGAACTGGGTTGTTACAAAAGTCTTTGCATAAGTTGTTATCCTTAACTTTTGGGTTTATTAAATCCTTTTTTATTTATTTATGAAGCAACTGCCCTCCAAGGACAAGGGCCTTGTCACAAAGTGCTCACCAAGCTGGCCTACCGGTAGCAACGTTCCTCTATCTCCTGACTTCTAATTGTTCCAGGTCCTCCTCTATATCATCCAACCATCTTATTCTCGTCCGAACTCGTCTACGAACTCCTCCAGGCTTTTCATAAAGTAGTTCCCTTGGGAGAAGGTCACATCCTTTCCGTTCCATATGGCCAAGCCACCTCAACCTTTCTTTTTTTATAAAGTTCACAATATTTGGCTGGCCACACAAGGTTCTCAACCCCTCATTATTCCTAATACACTATCCTTTGGAGCTGTAGATTCATATATTTTCCGAAGAACTTTTCTTTCCCAAGTGCAAAGCCTGTTTTCCATTTTTCTTGATATGACCCAGTTCTCACTTACATATGTGACAATTGGGCATATAGTGGTCTTGGTGCTCAAAGAGAGGTCTTTGAATTTTAAAACGTTGATGATTTCAAAAGGCAACGATTTTCTGAAGCTATCCTCTACCTATTAAATCCCTTACCTATAATAATATAGGTACTATCACTAGTGACACGAAAGCCCAATTTTTTAATGCACGAGTTATATGATTAATTTGATTATAGGAAATTAATAATTAATAATGATTATTATTATAAAGCCATGGCTTTTCAGTACTCCGTAAGCTTGGCCATTGAATTTGATGTCCTGGTGTCAGACTCACTCAGCGCTTTAACCTCCATGAAGAACATGTATTCGGATCACTTAGGAATACAATGCATTCTGGACCTGTCAAGAAACTATATGAAGGATGAAAATCGGTGTACTTCATTTGGTAACCAAATCATATCGGTGTAAGAGGTAACGATATGGCTGATAAAGCAGCAAAATAAGCTCTAGCCCTTTCAGGACCTGGCAAAACCTTTCTAACGGCATCAGAACTTTCACGCCCACTTAGAGACATGATATCCCAAGAGTGACATGCATTGTGGATTCACAGCCCACCAAGTAAACTCAAGTTAATTAAGAAAAACATAAAACCATGGAGCAGTTTTAGCCGTACTAATCGCAGATAACAACTGATCCTAACGCGATTTAGAATTGGCCATTCAAGAAATACACACCTTCACCTTATAACCAGAGAGGCTCCTCCCATTTGTGAAATGTGCGGCAATGATTTTTCAATATACCATAAGTTTACCGAGTGCCCTTACTACAGCAAAAGGCTTACTGAATCAGGAATACCTCGAGACATTTCAAAGCCGCTGGGAAACGATGAAAAAGTGATAGTCCTTTACATAGAAAAGCTTCATCATAAAATAAAAAGGTTATTTCATTTATCTATAAGAACAGTCGAGCGTTGATGACCCATAGATTTTACGCTAATAAATCTCAAATAAATAAATGATTATTAAGCACTTTTGTTAAATGATTTTATAAAATTAAAAGTAAGAACCTATGGGTGATTTTACAATTTCTGTATGCATAGTCGTCACACAATTTACACTATACCCTTATTATAGGCTATTGGTATTATATGGTACTTGTCAAAGGTCTTCTACTATGGTCCGCTTCCTATATTTCTGTTCCCTCACAAGACCTCCAAAAGGCTGCTACTATTCCCCGGGTCCTTTTATTCCCCAAGGTCTTAAATAAGGGTATATCCTCTCCATCTAACCTTAGTTTTTTTCTCTCGAAATTTGAATCCTTTGTCTGCTAAACTGTTTCGTAGGTATTCAAGTTATCTGCCAACAAGCTGTGAGACATTAGTGGAAAAAATGTCGAAACGCTAAGGCAGCCGCCGAAGCGATTTGTGGAATGGAAGAAGAGTCAGTTTTCCATCGATAACTGAGAAAAAATTTAGAATTTCGAGCTCGTTTCTGAAGATGGGGCAGTTGACTCAAAATATTATCATACCATATGGTGATAACCTCCAAGAAAGTTTACCTTTTTTTGTGTCTTGATAAATTGTTAATTTTTACTAATTTATAACGTATTTAAGTGATATTATAACTGATATTTTGGCAGGAACAGTGGAAACTAGCAATATTTAGTGTTTGTATAGGCTCCGGCCTGAAGAGTTTTATCTTCAGCTTATTAGAGGAATGTAGACAGATAAGGCTTTTAAATGCTTTAAATTAGTCTAGTTTCATTTATTTCTATAATCTCTATCTGATATATTGTATTTATTTTTGGTTCTGTGTGATTTTTAGTTTATTTTAGTGATTATTAGTTCTTTATTAGTAACTAACCTATAAGCAATGGGGGACACCTCTGACCCCACTAGCCCAATAGCTAAAAGAAAAAGACCTCGGGGCCGAATTAAACTTTCCCCGAACAAAAATATAACAACTACTAAAGTAAGCCCCAACTATCTAATAATAAAGAGAACCGACGAGGATGATTTTAAAAAAGTTTCACCCTTTTTTATCAATAAGTTTATTACAGGATTGGTAGGAGATGTACAAAATATTAAAAAACTTAGAGACGGTACGTTATTAGTAGAAACAAAGAATGGAAAACAATCCGATACTCTATTAGCTTGCCAAGACTTTGGAGGTCAGTATCCAATTCAAGTATCCCCACATAGTACTTTAAACTATAGTAAGGGCATAATTCGATATTATGACTTCAAATACTTGGAAATCGATGAGATAAAAAACGAAATGTCATCAATAATAAAAGATATTATAAGGATAAAAATTAAAAAAGGCGGTAACGAGATACTAACACATTCATATATATTAACCTTTCATACCGCAAAAGTACCTGACAGTATTCAAATAGGTTATGAAACAGTTAGAGTACAACCCTACATCCCTAACCCCTTACGTTCTTTTAAATGTTGGGTTTCAACCACCCCACGACTCAGTGTAAAAAACAATCTGTATGCATCTAATGCGGGCAGGCAAGACACGGCAATAATGTTAAATGCAATTTGGCCCCTAAATGCATAAATTGCGACGGGTCACACAACGCATTAGACCGTAATTGCCCCGTTTTTCTAGTTCAGAAGGAGATTAAGGCGATTCAAAAAAATAATAAAGTTTCCTTAAATGAAGCGAAAAATATATACCGAGAAAGAAACCCTGTTTCCTTAAACAAATCATTTGCAGAAGTTGCAAAACAAAACATCAAAAATATTGAAAAGAAAGATGCAGGAACACAAGTTAATTTTGTATTTACTTTTGGAGAAATTAAACAAAACTCAAACAGAGATAATTTTGAGCCGGCGGCAAAGCCTGATAATAAACCTACTACAAAATCCACTCCCCCCACTCCTACCTTACCCAATCCCCCTACCCCCTCCCAACATCCTCCTTCCCTTCCATCCGCTACTCCTTTACCTATGCGGACACGAAGCTCATCGAGATCGGAGAGGTTACCCGCTTCCCCAACCCCTGAGCTTCTTCCCCCCACTTCATCAACTACTGCTGACAGAGAAAATTCTGACCCTGCCAACAGTCTGTTGATGGCTGTTGATGATACAGGGCAAATGGTCGACAACGAAGGTTTCACTTCGGTGTCTTATAAAAAAAATAACAAAAAGGATCAATTAAAATTTAAAGAAAATGATATCAATTAATGACGACACATTACAAATGGCAATAACCAGCTGGATAAATAATAGTATTAATGTAAATAAAAACTATCACTATAAGATTTCCTTTAATAAACTTTTTTATATTATTATACGATACATGTGTATATGCTTTTGCGTGTATGTGTATGTATGCTTTTGTATGTATTTATGTATGTATGTATGTATGTATGTATGTATGTATGTATGTATGTATGCATGCATGCATGTATGCATGTATCTATGTATGTATGTATGTGTATGTTTATGTGCGTGTGTGTGTGTATGTGTATATATGTGTCTGTATATATATGTATATCTGATTTTATTATTTTTATGGGTTCCACAAATCGTTACTGTACTTCGTTATAACCCCATATGGCTCTAGTTCAATGGAATAGTAATGGAATCAAATCACATTTTTGCGATTTAAAAATATTAATAAAAAATTTAGACCCGTTTTTTATAAGTCTCCAGGAAACTCATCTAAAACCATCTGATAAATTTACACTAAAAGGTTATGATATCTTCAGGAAAGACGTTTCAAACAATGATCGTGCATGCGGAGGAGTAGCAGTAGCTATAAAACAATCATTGTATTCGAAACGAATAGAAATAGATACGCCCCTTCAGATTGTCGCAGTTACGGCCCATTTTGGAATTTCTTTCATACTTTGCTCCATATACATACCACAGGATAATTCTATACAGCTAGAACACCTCCAACACATAAAAAAACAATTACCCAAGCCTGTACTTTACACCGGAGACTTCAATGGACATAATACCATTTGGGGATGTAAGGACACTAACAGGCGAGGGCGTTTGATAGAAAATTTCGTGGAAGAATCCAATCTTCTGATATTAAATACAGGCGACCCGACATTTTTAAGTTCTACATATGGCACATATTCTGCAATAGACCTGTCCTTATGCAGCCCCACCTTATTCCACATAATTGATTGGACGATACTCCCAGACCTCTATGGAAGTGACCATTTTCCCGTTCTGTTGAAATTCCTAAATACAACTGACAAGTACAATAGAAAACCAAGATGGTTGATCGAAAAAGCAGACTGGCCACTTTTTTCTGCTCTAGCAAACCCTCCTCATACATCAGTCAATGAGTTAGATATTGATGAAGGATGCCAAGCAATTACTGAAGCAAATCTGTTAGCAGCTGAAGCTACTATTCCTCAAACTAAAGGAAATTACAGAAGACAATCTGTCCCTTGGTTCAACTCACAATGTAAAGAAGCCATCAAGAATAGAAGTAAAGCCCTTCGTAAATTTCAAAAAAATATGAATATAAATAATTTGATCGAATATAAAAAACAAAGATCCATGTGCAGAAGAACATTGAACTGCTGTAAAAAGGAGTCATGGAGGTCATTTGTAAACTCTATTAATTCGTCGACACCCGCTAATGTTGTTTGGGATAAAATTAGAAAAATTAAAGGTACTAGTACTTCGATTAGATACACGCTACTTAAAGATGGCAAACTGAACGACGAACCTAAGTTAGATGGGGACCAGTTTGCTACATATTATTCAGAATTATATAGCGAACCCTCAGCTGAAAAAATTACAAATAATTATTTTGAAAATGATGGTTCACAACTTTTTTATAACACTCCGTTTACATTGTGGGAACTGCAATCAGTTTTAAAAGAAGTCAAAGGTTCTTCACCAGGACCTGATAATATCCATTACGGTATGCTCCAACACTTACCAAAAAATACATTAAACTGGCTTCTAAATTATTATAGTCATATCTGGAACAATGGTAATATTCCAAGCTCTTGGCTACAGGCGGAGGTTGTTCCTATTTTGAAAAATGGCCAAGATAAAAGATACCCATCAAACTACAGACCAATTTTCCTAACCAGCTGTTTATGCAAACTTATGGAGCGAATGGTCAATAAAAGACTAAAGTGGATATTAGAAAAATACCATTATATCCAAAACTTACAATGTGGCTTTCGTAAAAACAGGTCAACCATTGATCACTTAGTCCAAATGGAAGCTGAACTCCAATACGCCTTTATCCAAGAAGAACAAGCTGTGGCTATATTTTTCGATATGTATAAGGCATTTGATAAAACTAGGTCTACAGTAATTTTAAAAAAAACTTTTAAGTTTAGGATTTAAAGGTAATCTGCCGATATTTATCCAAAAATTTCTGGATCGTCGCCATTTTTGTGTTCGAATAGGAAATGTTTTATCAAAGAGATGTGAACAAAAAAATGGTGTCCCTCAAGGATGTGCTCTAAGCCCAACCCTCTTCATGATTGCTGTCAGTGACCTGGGTACCAACTTATCTCGTGGTGTCAAAACAATGCTCTTTGCAGACGACTTTGCGCTTCTATGCCATTCCAAAGACTTGAACTCCATAAAAGACAAACTACAAACATCCCTAAATCGGATCAGCCAATGGTCGCAGACGTCAGGAATTCAGTTTTTTTCTTCCGAAAAAACCAATTGCTTATTTTTCAGCAGGAAAAGAAAAACCCCACAGTTACCAGAAATACAGCTAAACAACGTAGCCTTACCCTATGTAAATAATTCGAGATTCTTAGGATTAGTATTTGATAAAGAACTTTCTTGGGAAAATCACTTAAGAATTTTGAAGGAAAAATGTCTCACAAAACTTAATTTACTAAAGGTTCTAAGTGGAACAAGCTGGGGTGCCGACCGAACCACACTACTTAAGATATACCAATCGGTGGTATGCTCAAAGATGGACTACGGCAGTTTCATCTATGGCTCAGCCGGAATGGTGAATCTTGCAAAACTCGATGTTGTGCACCATGCAGGGATACGAATTGCAACAGGTGCTTTTAGGACTAGCCCCTCGTTATCTATTTGCGCTGAATCAGGACTACCTCCATTATCATACCGACGAGATAAACTTGCAATAAATTACATTACCAAATTATATTCACAAAACACACATCCTACTCACCGATACACCTTTCGAAGTAAATTCTCAGCAAAATTCCAAACGAAGACTAACGCCACGCTCCCATTACCCGAAAGATTATTATCCGTAATTAACAAATTAAAATTATTCAATATAAAAACAACAGAAAATAATACACCACCATGGACGTTCATAAAACCTCAATTACACCTGGATCTCTCGAAGTTCTCTAAAGGAAATACACCTGCAAATGATTATAAAGAAAGTTTTTTGAAAATAATTAAGGCATTACCAGAACATGAAATGATTTTCACAGATGGATCTAAATCAGATTCAGCAGCAGGATCGGCTTTCGTTACTTCAAATCAAAACTGCACCAGCATTGTAGTGTTTATACTGCTGAAGTAAATTCGATAGTAATGGCATTAGAACATGCCAAGACTTCATGTGTAGGGAATATTACCATTGCTACCGATTCATTAAGTGCTCTTAAAGCATTAGATAATATGTATTCCAACCCTCCCGGAATTCAACGAATTTTAGAAATTGGAAAACATCTTAACGAAGACGGGAAATTGGTTCATTACATATGGGGGCCAGGACATGTTGGAATAAAAGGCAATGAAATGGCTGATAAAGCTGCAAAAGAAGCACTAACTCTCCCTGGTCCTGGTAGAGTGCTACTTACACCATCGGAGCTAGCAAGACCCTTAAAAGATGGTATAAATAAGAAATGGCAAGATGCATGGCAATGTAGTACTCCAAGTAAACTTAAGAAAATTAAGAGAGATGTAAAGCCCTGGCAGACCTCATATCGCAAGAACCGTAGAGAAGAAGTAGTACTGACCCGGCTCAGAATCGGACACACAAAACTGATACATGCTCACCTTTTCACTAGAGAACCACCTACAAGATGTCAACATTGCGACAATACAATAACAATAACCCACATTTTTGAAGAATGCCCCTTTTACCTTCAAAAACTCAACTTGTTAGGAATACCGAGCAACATCACGGTAGCATTGGGGAATGATAATAAGGATATTAGGAATTATATATAAAACATAATAATAACTGATCAGAATAGATCCTACTGGAGGGACCTAGGGCAGGAGGGATGGGAGATTGGTGTCCCGGGGTTCCTGGGGCTGTGGTCGGGGTGGGGAGACGTACCTTTCTCACAGGGCGTTTTAGCTCCGAGGATTGGGATGATGTGGACTTTTCCATGAATAACATATTGTAAACATTGGTGGATTGTACCGATGTAGTAAGGATTGAAACATGGTTTTTATCTACATCCTCCGATCAATCTTCCTGATGAAAATTTCAAAATATATAAATAAAACAAAAACATGTGGGATTGGGGCGTCTCCTACACTCCTGGCCATACCCTGTGGACTCCTGGCTCCTTGACTTCATGCCTTCGGCTCAGTCGGGTTCTGCCCAGAAGGACCTTCAAATCATGATATAATATTTTTATACTTACTGAGCGTTGATGACCTAAATATTTTACGCTCTAAAACTCTAAAGAACAACAACAACTCAAACTATTATTATCAATAGCTAGAAAGAGTTTATGCAGATTTTAACAAAAGTACACCGCTTTGGTCAATAAGAACGAAGTCATTATGAGAATTCTCCTGCACTGTTCTCGTTATATTAAAAAAAAAATGAGTTGCTTTGAGAATCCCCCCATGTTCATTACAGACCTAACCTAAAAATGGAGTAGGAAAGTAGTGAATGAAGGAAAGAGGCGAAGTTAGTTCAGTTCTTTCTATTTCATTTTTTTTGGGGGAGGGTGCATATACTATGTTTTATGGAAGTTCATATGTTGGAAAATATGTGAAGTAATATATAGTCTGTTCTTTACACGTGATCAGTAAGGCGTTGTATTACTAACTTGCGCTTTCCAGTTTAACGTGCTTAATACAGTAAATTGTCATTATTATATGGTAATTCCATTAATCAATTAACTAGAACAACTTCAAAGCTGAAATATCATATTAAAGCCATTAAACATTTCCAGTTACAAAGCCACTGAAAGTTGTTAATAAAACTGAAACTACAATTACAAGGATCCATAGAGATGAATAAATAGGAGAAATATAGTATGTCAACCTTTGAGAAAGTTGGCCAACTGCTAATATTCATCCCTCCCCCCACCCCCTCCCCTCATTTGCAAGTCTAGCGACAAGACGTGGAATTCTATTCCATTTACCTCAGTTAGATGTAATATTCTCTAAACAATTAAACCTTGAATTGACTTAACAAGTTTTGAAAGCCGCGAACGTTGCCATCGTATTAACTAAATTTCGAGTATAAAATAGAGAATACACCTTTCACACAAATCGTTAATCGAGCACTGTGAATCACGAAACATTTTTATCTAGTTTTATTTTTTTTACATTAGGAGTAAGATTTTACGACATCTTACTGAAGATAGTAGACGTTATGAAAATTAATATAGAATAATAATGTAAATGTCATGTTAACAGTATGTAAATCAAGGAAATATGATTACAATAACATGAGAATGAATTACCTATTAATAGTACAGTGTAACTCCGGTTATCTGGATTAACCGGTCCGAAATTGATCCGGATACCCAAACATTTGAATAATCAGATATACTATTGAATTAGGGTATTGAAATAAAACATATATAATATTTTAGCTATGTATTTTATTAAATAATTAAAAATGTGGCTGTTTATAAAATAATATTTATGTAATAAAAACGTTTTGTTACCATGTCGGAAATTGTATATGTTTCGTCACAGAACTCTTCCGCCAATTTGTTTCCCTAGTTCACCTTTTATAAGACGTTCTACGATGGACAGTTTTTCGGACGTAGTTAATACACGTTTTCTTTTAGATGCCTCACGACGGACAGACTAGGAGGGTTGTGCTATGCTTCTAGAAATATTCACTAAGTACGTTTACTCAGAACTTGACTTATGAGGTGCGTTGGGCTACGCCCCTAATGCTGAGACACAGTTCCGGTAGCTGCCTCTTGGTCTATTTAGTTTTACGTCTTTTATTGTATCATGAAAACTAATAAGACGGGACTTATCGTACTTCACGTGAATATCCGAACCACGGCTTACTGTTGTATAATAGTATAAATTAAAATAAAATTAAAATAATATTTAAATTAAAACTGAAAGGATTTCAAAGGTGTTTTTTTAATCAATAAAAAATATATCTAAAAGAAATATTTTGTCGTATTAAATGTGAGCACCGGTAGGTCTTACGAGAGGATTACAGAGGTTGTGTAATATCGGCAGATTATGAGCTGTCGTGGCGGTACTAGGTGCTCAGGAATCCAATATAGGAACTCTTTTCGGAGAAGTGTTCATTTGAGCATTTCCTCTCTCCTTCAATGAACCCGAAAACATTTAAAACTTCCAATGATGCTTTCATGATCATTTCCTAAAAAGGAAAAAAGTAAGAATGCCTACATTAAAAAGAAAATTTAAATCAACGAATATTTGATTTTTTTTTTTTATTATTTTTTTTTTTTTTATATATTTTTTTTTTTTTTTTTTTTTTTTTCTACAGCTCAACTTCCTTATGTGATGAAACTTCAGATCGAATCATCCAACATTGTACCAATTTATTCTAGTCTAAAGAGGAAGGGTCGAAATTCCGTCAGTCGGTCTGCCACGAAATAAATTATAAGTTTAGGATGGATGAATTACTTGTCACTTCTAATGGATTATTTTTTATTCGAAGAAAAGTTTCAGTTGAGATCAATACTACGGAGGCTAAATGCTGGAATCTGCTCTAGGTCCTCACTCTTCGCTTCATTAAGGTGATGAAGGTAACTTTCGAAACTAATGTTCCAATAAAAAAAAAAATCCAATAGACGTGGCAAATAATGCATCATTTTTAACAATATTTATCTTGATATCCTACTACATCATGCCTCTAGTAAATTATACTTGCCCAGGCTAGCTTCGAATAGGCGCATAGTAATTTTATAATATTTTGTTTTTATTATAATATTGTTTAGAAATATAATAATATTTCCATCAAGTAAATATTACAATCTGCCATAGCTAAAAGCAGTAAGAAATATGGATGGTTATGAATCAATTCATTATTATATGCACAATTAAAAAATAAACATAGTAAAAAGAGCAACAAAATTTTAAATACAATCATAATAGAAATATATACATTCAGCCCTCGAGAGATCCCAGCGGTACTCTCTCAACTGCGTCACTAGTGTCGAAAACCATTGAGTGAAGGCTGAGTGAGAACACTATGGCACTATCAGGGCATGAGTGGGCCAGCTGGAAAGCTATTGCTACAACTCCAACACAAACACACCCTTACAAAATGTCTTGGGTCACTACCATTATTATATGAGAAAATAAATAAAAAATATATATCTAATATAGTATTGTTTTCAGTATAATAATTCTTATTCACTATGTTTAGGTTAATTTGTTATTTTATTTTCATGTGTTTGTGTAGGTGAGTGTAAATATAAAAATATCATGAATGATAAATTTCAAAATTAAATATATGCTAAATGCGGTACGGCAAGAATAAGAAAGATAATATTAAATGTTACTCATAACGTCTCGAGAACTTGTTTAGTTACTACGGGAGGAGAATTTGCACCATTTCCTTTTCACTATTCTCCTGGAATGGCGGTAGTAACCATTAACAGCAATCAGCTAGAACTGCATAAGACCGTCTCCCATTTACAATAATTGGAGTAGGACATAACTATCAAACACTTATTGGGTTTCAGGAAATAGAAGTTTATTTAAATTGTTACTTACCACCAGTATCAGCAGTTTTATCGGAAACTAATATGCAATTAGGGAAGTGAAGCAGTCGTCTTATATGTACCCATCACCTGGAATCGCTGTCTATCTACAAGAGTTCAACATAAAAGATATGTGAACGGTAAAATTCTAATTTTATTATGAAATATTTTTAAATATTTCATTCACACATTCACGAGCATCCATCTTGGAGGAATCACTTCATTCAACTTAATATAGAAATCGAATTAACAACATATCTATACACATCAACTTACATGACAAAAGTCAACGCAACAAACAGTTGCTGACTGTTCCATATTATATTAAATGAACATCATAACAACTTTACAGATGAAATGGTCTCATCCCTCATGTTGAAGAATACCAAGAGCCTGAAAAGGATCTGGATCAGAGATCTACTCACATAAACAAGCACTAGTGCCTCTAGGTTATATCCCTCATTGGGCCTTTTATTTATTCGGATTTTTTATTAGTACACAGCTAAAGACATTTGAATGGATTGTGGGAATACTTTTGTATGTTTGGAATCATAACTTCTTGTTTCCGTTGGAAAAAGTTCCATGTAGTCGGAATTTCACGTTTTTTTAAGTTCAATTCCATCTCCAGAGAATGCGCTACTTTACGATATATATCCTGAATCTCTACTATAGAATAATGTTTTATGTTGTCAGAGGTTCCTAACCTTTTTAACCGTTTCCTTGGCGTTCTATCATTGTTGAAGAGGTTTAAAAACGTTTTATTCTGCACTCCTGTTAACTTGCAGGGTAACATAGAACATATTCCTCCCACCCGCTCATTTGTGTGATTTAGCAATATTGAGATGTTGAGAAATTATGGAGAAAAGTTTTAATGATATAGGAAAGCCTTTCCTTGATAATGAAATACCAATTTGAGGAAAAACAAGGAGAATTTTCTATATTATAAATAAAAATAAATGTAATTTTTAATTAATATAAATACCACTTAACATAACGCTACGAATAGACATACTTGTTCACATTGTTAGGAGCCATATTCAAAAAATTTACAGACATTTTTATGATACATTGCGTGAGCACTGTAACATGTATAGAACATGAAAACATTACAAAAAAGCCAGAATGAGAGCTGAATAAGGGATCTCGTAGTCAATTCCCGAATTTAGTAAATAGCACTCCTGGATATAGGACCACTGGTGCTGATTTCCTAATTAGTCCAGTCCATAAACATATGTAGAGAGCATGGAATATGCGAAAATGTTTATTTCATAGCGTCGTTAGGAGTAGTTAGAAGGTAAACATACTAAAAGTCCCCACCCGTGGGGGGTGAACTAACGGTAGGGAAGGGATGAAGGTCCCATTTTCAACCGACTTCAAAAAAGAGAAGGTTCTCAACTCGTCTGTATGTTTTTTTTGTGTGTATGTTACGCGATTACTCCGTTAATTCTAAATCAATTTTGATGATTCTTTTTTAGATCGGTAGAACATACTTCAGAGGTGGTCCCATAAAAAACATTATGAAATCAACGCAGCACTTTTTAAGGAAAATCAAAAAAATAATTAAAAAAAAAACAAAAAAAAAAAAAAACCGACTTCAAAATTAAACCTACATACATCTTCAAACTTCAAAATTCGATCAAAATCAAAATTCGATCTTCAAACTTGAACTAAAAAATAAAAAATAATATTTTAATTGTTTCGAAACAAAAACCATTAAATGATAATCAATGAATTTATCGATACTTATATACCTATTCCACAATTTATGACTAGTTATCTTTGGAGTCGGTGCCAGCCAAGAAGGGCAGTTTAATCCTGCCTTTACAATAAACTTCCGAATGGCCGGAGACAGCGGTGTGGCGGTGATGAAGCAGTGGAGGGATCTTTAAAATTACCATTTCTTTTCAAATTCTGTTTGTTTTGGTTGGCACCGACACCAAATATAAATGATCATAAATTGTGAATAGGTATATAAGTGTCGATAATTTCGTTGATTGTCATTTAATGGTTTTTGTTTTGAGGCAATTAAAATATTATTTTTTATTTTTTAGTTCAAGTTTGTATATGTAGCTTAAATCTTGAAGTCGGTTTGGTTTTTTTTCTAAAAATTATTTTTATTTTTTACTTTTTAGTGGTGAGAGTATTTTTGTTTATACAGTCAATTCTCGATCTTCAAGCTACCCTGAAAAATAGTTCGACTTACTGAACAAAGAATTATTGAGGTTATGTTTATTTATTTCGTTTAACGTCACTTTATACTGCTATGGCTAATCCGACGATGCTACGGTGGGAGTCCTTAATTTTGCCTATTATTGAGGTTATCATTCCACTTATCTTCATTTAATGGGATAATTGAACAAAAAATTGTAGTTGAAATCATTATATATATTTTTCATAAATGTGTACGTTGTTTGTACATACATGTAAAATCATTGATACAGAAAATTAGATACCCGGTACCAATTTATCATATAACTTTCAACAAAACTGCGCTTTTTTCTGAGGGTGCCTAAAAGTTGACATACCGTCAGTTGAACAGAACTACGCGGAATTCGGAATTCACTAGCAACAAATGCCCAACTTCTTTCTCCTTTCTGTACTTTGCAAATCAATTTTAACTTTTCGTTAATTGAAAGAATTTTCAATAGCCACAGTAAAACCACGCGAGTGAATAACTAATAATAAGTGACTGGTGTAACTATGAACTGGAAAGATAAACAATGACGGGAAACAGGAAAACAAATTATACATGAAATTCTTTAAATTTGAGATCGAGTTATAGAGGCGATGACTTCTAATACGCAGTTCATTTCATAGAGGTGGTCCTAGAAGTTCTCTCTTTTGAACCCTATTCTCAGTTCGACGAAATTTTGAACCCTATTGTTAACGTTTTATGTCTAAAATCGTCTATTTGAGGTGAAATTAAAGTGTAATGTAATTCCGAACGTAGATTTTGTTCGAATTATTTAAGAATTCAGCTTATTGAAGTACGCTACATCAAGTGTTGACTGTATATGTAAATTATCAATTTTTGTTAATAATTTAGATTTAGTTACCATGGAGATTTTAGATGTTTTAATATGATTTTTATTAACTGTTTTTTTGATTTTTCTTAAAAAGTGCTGCGTCGATTTCAAAATATTTTTTCTGGGGCCACCTCTAAAGTATGCCCTACCGATCTAAAAAAGAATCATCAAAATTGATTCAGAATCGACGGAGTAATCGCGTAACATACAAAAAAAAAAAAAAATAATAAATAAAAAAAAACAGATGAGTTGAGAACATCCGCCAATTCTTAATCAATTTTGATGATTCTTTTTTAGACCGGTAGGGCATACTTCAGAGGTAGTCCAATAAAAAATATTTTTAAATCAAAGCTGCACTTTTTAAGAAAAATCAAAAAAAACAGTTAATAAAAATCACTGTTATATAACCTTACATTTTAAACATATTTATGATTATCTCTCTCTCTCTACTGGCGCTATGGTCCATGAAGGACCTTGGCCTCCTCCACAACCTTTATCCATTCGGACCGATTCTCTGCAGCTTCTCTCCATTCCGCTACCCCCATGAGCCGAAGGTCAGCCTCGACATCGTACAGCCACCGCAGTCTAGGTCTGCCTCTTCCTCTTGATCCTTCCGGACGCCCTTCCATTACCATCTTTGGGAGCCTCTCCTGATTTGCTGACGACGTGGTCATAACTGGGACAACACTACATTCCCTTACAGAGGTGTACAGATAATGGGAGGATGCAGCAAATAGAGTAGGCCTAACAGTAAACGAGAACAAAACCAAGTACATGATGTCATCCAAGAAAAGCACGGACGGATCTCTCCAAAGTGGGACATACAGATTCGAAAAAGTTGGGAAATTCAAGTATCTAGGCACGATTCTCACTGAAAGTAACAAAATAGAAGAAGAAATAAAATCCAGAATCCAAAGTGGTAATAGATGCTACTGGTCTCTGAAGACAATTCTTTTGAATCGAAATGTGTCTCGAGACATCAAAGTGAGAATATATAAGACAGTGTTGCGTCCAGTAGTGATGTACGGCAGTGAGGCGTGGACCCTTACAAAACAACAGGAAAGGTGTCTGAATGCATGGGAGAGAAAAATCCTGAGGAAAATATATGGCCCAACCAAATTAGCAAACGGCTATAGAATAAAGACAAACCAGGAACTATGGGACCTGTATGGGGAACCAGATTTATGATTATAATTATCTAAAATCTCCATTGTAACTAAATCTAAATTATTAACAAAAATAATTTACATATACAGTTAACTCTCGATGTGTTGTACTTCGATAAGCTAAATTCTTAAATAAGTCGGACAAAATCTGCGGTATATATATATATCGTATATATCGGTATATCTAAGATCCTAATATATATTGTATATTATGTTGTATATATTGTAAATAAATGGAGGATTAGAAAATGCGGTCGGAAGTACATTACACTTAAATTTCACCTCAATGAGACGATTTCAGACAAAGAACGTGAAAAATTGTGCCGAAAATGAGTAGAACTGATAATAGGGTTCAAAAGAGAGATCTCCTAGGACCACCTCTATAAAACGAACTATTAGAAATCATCGCCTCTATAACTCTAACTCAAATTAAAAGAATTTCTTGTGTAATTTGTTTTCCTGTTTTCTGTCATTATTTGTCTTTTCATTTTATAGTTACACCAGTTACTTATTATTAGTTATTCACTCGAGTGGTTTTACAGTGGCTATTGTGGCTATTGTGGCTATAAATTCTTTCAATTAACGAAAAGTTAAAATTGATTTGCAAAGTGCAGAAAGGAAAAAGAAGTCGGGCGTTTGTTGCTAGTGAATTCCGAATTCCGCGTAGTTCTGTTTCAACCGGCCGAAAAAATAAAGAAAAGATCGCCACTGGAGGAAGGAGGTAAGTCTACTTTTAGGCACCCTCAGAAAAAAGCGCAATTCAGTTGAAAGTTATATGATAAATTTGTACCAGATATTTAATTTTCTGTATCAATGATTCCAACTCCCATTTTGTGTTCAATTTTCCCAATTACATGAAGGTAAGTGGGATGATAACCTCAATAATAGGCAAAATTTAGGTCTCCCACCGTAGCATCGTCGGATTAGCCATAGCAGCATAAAGTGACGTTAAACGAAATAAATAAACATAACCTCAATAATTCTTTGTTCAGTAAGTCGAACTATTTTTCTGGGTAGCTTGAAGATCGAGAATTGACTGTATAAACAAAAATACTCTCACCACTAAAAAGTAAAAAATAAAAATAATTAAAAAATAAAAATAAAAATAAAACCGACTTCAAGATTAAACCTACATATAAAAACTTGAACTAAAAAATAAAAAATAATATTTTAATTGCTTCAAAACAAAACCCATTAAATGACAATCAACGAAATTATCGACACTTATATACCTATTCACAATTTATGATCATTTATTTTTGGTGTCGGTGCCAACCGAAACAAACAGAATTTTAAAAGAAATGGTAATTTTAAAGATCCCTCCACTGTTTCATCACCGCCACACCGCTGTCTCCGGCCATTCGGAAGTTTATTGTAAAGGCAGGATTAAACTGCCCTTCTTGGCTGGCACCGACTCCAAAGATAACTGGTCATAAATTGTGGAATAGGTATATAAGTATCGATAATTTCGTTGATTGCCATTTAATGGTTTTTGTTTCGAAGCAATTAAAATATTATTTTTTTATTTTTTTAGTTAAGTTTGTGTATGTAGGTTTAATCTTGAAGTCGGTTTTTTTTTTTTTTCTCTAAAAATTATTTTTAATTTCGATAATATCTCGAAAACGGTATACTCTAGAAAAACTTATTTAAAATCAAAATTGAATCCAATTAAATTTCCTATAAAATTGTTTCTGTACTTAGGTATAAAAAAATTGCTTTTAGTGCCAGGAACGTATATATGAAATTAAAACAAATTTAATGCTCTACTACTTTGATTTTGACATTTTTCCTGAGAGAAACGATCGTAAAAGGCACTAGAAGCAAATGTTTGACAAAAAGTGAGGTAAAAAATTATTTTTTTGCGAAAATGATCGATTTTCAATAACGTATATCTCGAAAACCGTTAGAAATTCGACCAATACGCATAGAATTAATTTTATAGGACATTTAATTAGATTTAATTTTGATTTGAAATATATTTTTCTAGTGTATACTGTTTTCGAGGTATAATTGGAAAAACCCAAAAATGGAACCTTCTCTCCTCCCCCCACCGTTTACTTACTTCTCAGGGGCGGGGACTTATAGTATAGTTTACCTTTTAACTACTCCTAACGAATCTAGGAAGTCAAAAATTTTCGCATATTCCATTCACTCTACACTCCTCATTTCAGCATTCATTGACTGGACTAAATGCCTGATCATGTCTGTTGTTTTTCATGTAACCACAAATTCACTGGTTGTAAACAAATCTACTACAGTTGCGAATAAAATTATTACGTTAATGGAAATGCATTAGAAAAATAACAGACCATGGGGGATGTAACATTTAATTTACTTAAGAAAATAACATAATTTAATAAAAAAAAAAAAAAAAAGAGTCATTCCATGGTTTAAGACTATAGCTCATTCAAAAGAGTTACCATTTTTTTCTCTTTTTTTTACTGATAATTTCCTACATAAAAAAATCTCTTGTAAGTAAATCCTTCGTCTCTAATTAGACACAGATATTCAGTTAAATATTTCAATTTTCAAAGGTCTATTAGCTAATTATAATGTAGTATTAATAATACGCTTATTATACAAACATAAATACTTGGTGAATATACATAATCTGGCCATGAATAACCTCATTGAATAGTGTATAAATTTCTAAAGAGAAAAATTAAATGGATCATAAAGACGAGGCCATACAAGACCCCTGCATTCACAAATTACCTGGAAAGTTAGTAATTGGATATAAGTGATTAGCCACCATTAGATGATGGTATTAGCTACTTAATTTAGCCGAGATAGTATCGACCAGGATGAGGAGGAGGTAAGGGGGGGAGTGAAGGAGGACGGAGAGAGGACGAGGGGGGGAGGGCTGTCATTAACCCGTGACATGACTTATTAAGAAATTAAGACCCTAAATTAAGGTTTCTCTTTCCCTTTGTGGGACCTGTTTGTCACCTGAGTCTCCTCTATTCAGTTTAGCTCTAGTTATTCCCAGAGGGGAGCAAACTGTTGGAAATAAGCAGGTATTCTTACAATACAAAAACTATTTCTTAGTGTGCTTATTAAAAATCAAATGATGATTGTTCCATTTACATTTTCTTGACGTGGTCCAGTTTATGAAACTCAGTAGGTTGAGATGAACCGGACAAATTGCTCGAATGGCTAAGAGTGACCTGCCAAAAAAAATGATGACTGAAGTTATATATGGAATAAAACTCAGAGGAATATCTGGTGGATGAAGTGATGGTGTGGCTGATGATGGTCCATGCTGGGTGTGAGGAATTGGATGGCAGCAGCACATGGACCGAAAACAGACTTATCTCATTATGCGTCAAACGAATCGCAACATACTAACTTGCGTATCCCCACAGTTAAGACAAATAAAATTTACAGGCATTTTCATGACAAATTATGTAGATAGTATAACAATTAGGCGTAGCGCACACTACCGAAGGGAAAAATTGTGACATATTGTAGGTTCCATCTGTTTAATTATTGTAACCTAATGTGTCGGAAATTTCGCTGCAATGAGTTACGCTACGATTTTAGTAGTTTCTGCTAGTCTTTCTTCTTCTTCTTCTTGTCAAACCATACGCATAAAGCGATCCCTGTCCTGCTCAACAGCCTTTCTCTGATGTTAGCCCGCCTGGCCACGATTCCAGCCTTCATATTACAGCCTTTTCGTTGTCCTGAATTCATCTCACTGAATATCCTTATTATATTTTCCTTTTGGACCATTAAGGATATGAATAGTTAGCTTTATATTACAGATATTCTATTATTCTTTTGTGACACGAAATAACCTTCATCGCACGGGAGATTCTAATGTGCACCAATGCAATTTCTTCTTGTATCGGTCCATTCTGTTGATGTCTTTGTGAGTACACTTTTAGAATTAAGCTTAGTTATATTACTTATATTTGCAGTACACAAAAAAAATGGTATCTTTTATGAATGTAAAGAAAAGTTTTGGGGCTTTAAGTTCACTTTTGAAGCTTCTTGAATTAAAAATAATCTGGTCTAAGAAAAATATTCTTCATTGTTGTCTCTTAGATCAAAGGACATCAATGTAACTTCTAAAAACAAATACAGAAAATTTTTTACATCATAATTTTTTTATTTTTTCTGATCCTCCAACTTTATTAATACAAAATAAAAAAATAAAACAAACAAAATAATAATCGTGAAGGAAGAGATCTTGTTTTGCCTTCTCGGCTCATGTGTCACCACTCCAGATCATGGTACCTCTGCTGAAATGTTATAACTTTTCATCTCAAGTTAGGATGAACCACTCTGCTGGCGATGGATCATATCATCTATTATTGAATTTTATGATCAAATAATATATATCGAGAGATTAAAAGATAGAAAATATTTTAATTTTTGCTTATGATACTTTTTGTTAGTTGGTTTTAGGGCTTAGTGTACTTATGTACCCCGGAGAATATTTTTGTTATTTAACATTTGTCGCTAGTACCTACCCTTTAGGAGCTGTATTGGTTTGAATGAGACAAGTTACGTACGCTTCTATTTTATAAGTATTGGGGATTTTTTGAAACGCTCTATCTCTGTAGGTGTTGCTCGGATCTAAAAAAATAATGACAGTTCTCTTGTCAGAAATTTGATGGAGAATATTTTTGTTTACATAATATTTGTCTCTACGACCTACTGTTTAACATCTATATTGGTTTGAATGAATAAAGTCACGTTGTAGCGTTTTTTTTTTTTTTTTTAACGCTTCTTTTTAAATCTAATGTGCAATATTTTTTGTTTTATAACATTTTTCGCTAGGAAGAGATAGAAAGTTTGCTTTGAATGGAAAAAAGTCACGTGTGAAACCACGAATAACCATTGATTGTCAATTTAATTTAATTGTTAATTGAGGCAATTTGGTCTATTTAATTTTAAAATATAATTGGGAAAAGTATTAGATTATAGACCATATTTGTGATCTATTGTTTTTTCCAGGCAGAGAGAATTTTTTTTTTATTGTAGGAGATTGAAATAACAAATATTGAATTTTTTAGTAATATATTTTTGATGAACTATTGGTTTGATATAAAATTTGTGCGTGAATTATTTAATCTACCAACATGATAGGAATCATTGATAGCTTGGTTCTAAAATAACAGCGCTATGGAAAAAAAATACGCCAAGCTTCAAAGTAAATTTTTCCTATTAATAATCGAATCCAAACCTGCCAGTAACGGAATGTGCTGTGACAGGGATGTAAATATCTTATTGTGAGGAAGGAGGGAGTTACCAGTGGGCTAACCTCCTGCCACCTGAATTAAATATATCATGCCTCAAGGAGGACTCTTAAAGCTACTTTATGGTGCTAGATACATACAAAGTAATTACATAGGGCACATGTGTGGAAGTGTTTATCTGCATTAAATGAAAAAGTAAATAAATATACATTATGAAAAAAAGTTATTCTACGTATATAATATTTATAGTACAAATCTGTATTGGTATGGCAAGAGTTGATATACCTGAAAAATGAAAAAGTGTCACTTGAGGTAACATGACGGTGTAAATGGATTAATACAATCAGAATTGATGAATCATTTGCCAATACTTTTACAATTATTGCTTATTATTATTTTTTTTTTTTAAGACTGGTTTCGAAACAATAAGATTGAAATAAATTGTCTGGTATTTGCAGATGACTTTGCAATACTTTCTAAAAATATTACATCTGCTGTAACCCAAGTAAATGTCTTGAAAGAAACAGACAGCAGAACTGGCCTTAGAATTTCTGCAGGAAAAACAAAATTTTTAACAAACATCCAAGACGCTCCAAAATATCTGAAAACAGATATTGGCCAAATGAGAGGGTAGAAAAGTTCAAAAATTTTGGCCGGAATGCCTATATGCAAGTGAATGTCTGGCATTAAACTATAATTTAGATAAATTGGAAAAACTAGAAAGGTGAATCATGAGGAAAATATTATGCCCACAAAACACAATAGAAGGTTGGAAGTTACGAAATAATAATGAAATATGTCAAAATGTAGAAAATATATCACATGTAATGAGAAAAAGAAGATTGATGTTTTTTGGTCACTTATATCGAATGCCTGATAGTAGATTGACTGATAAGATTTTCAGATATCTGTGGGGTAAGGAATCGAAGATATTTAGAAAAAAACAATATAAAAATAGAGGAAATAAATAATAGAGAAGACTTTCACCGAAAAGTATTGAAAATAGAGGGATTCCAGAGCAGAAAAGTGAAAAGGTCTGAGGACAGAAAGAGGAAACATGGTGAACGGATGAAAGCATTCTAGAAGAAAAGAAAAGAACAAGGAAAAAAGAATTGAAATTGGCACGTAGTCTTCTGTTGGCCCATTCGAAAAAAAAAAAAAAAAAAAAAAAAAAAAAAAAAAAATCAGCATATTGCAATATAGATGTTGACATTCGTTTAAGGAGACAAAATGAAAAGGGCTTCTGAAAGATATCAAGACATAGATGAGACTGTAAAGAGACGAAAGGGCCAGTTAGAGATGGGTTGACATCGAGGACTGTGTTTGTTGTTTGGAAAAAAAATTAAAATGGGACTATTGGAAATATTTATCTAGTTTAATAATAAAAATAATTCGGATTGGTTTTAAAAGATTTTATTGTTTCTAACGATACATAAATATTTAATTTTATATTATATTCAACGTGATGTATTTGTTTCACTCTCATGCATACATTTCCAAGAGTTTGTTGAATTTATGGTTATTTTCATTTAAATGGATAACAAATTTTATAATTCTGCGTTTAATTATTCTATGTCTTAGTTTATGTAATTATGTATAAGTTTATGCTCATTTCAAAACTATTTATTGATATTTACAACTGAATACAATATACATCAAACAAACTTGAGTAAATAATTAAAATGACATGTGAAGAACTACTCACTAGTGTAGTACTTCAATAAAAGTTCTAAACTATAAGGTCTCTCGGCCAGCTCCTTTCCAGATGCCTAGGTGGGCTATCAGGTATCGAATGTGAAGCAAGCTGGGAGATAAATGGATTCGTGTGGGAGTGCAGTATGGAACGTTAAGGTCTTTATTGATAAGTTTATTTGTGAAAAAGCAAGGAGCATTGAGGATTTTTCGAAGGATTTTGGATTGTAAGGATTGGATACGAGAAGAATTGGATGGTTCAATGGAGCACCAAAACTCAACTCCGTATGTCCATATAGGTCTAATAACTGTTATGTAAATGAGTCTCTTGTAATTTATTGGAAGCTTTGAACGTTTGTCTAGTAAATGTTGGAGTAGCCAGCATTTAAAATGGATGAACTATTGTCATATAATTTATCTCCACCTTAAGACAAAATAGATCATTTCCAAAAAAGCGTTGTATGTGAACTAAAATGTAATGACAGTGAAGCTAACGGAAATATACATGGGAAAATCTGGACGATCTGTAAATCAAAAATAAAAACAAAAATTACATATTTTAGAATCATTTACCATTTTGATCATAAAAAGATTTGATGTATATAATCTTTGCAGCGAAATGTTAATGTTTCGAAATTTATTGTATGTTTTTAAAACTGATGATGAATTTTTGACATTCAAAACTAGTCTTCAAATAAAAAAAAAATCAGTAAAAGTGGCAAATAATTTATCAATCCTAATGAAAAAATGATATTTTTTACTTGGTATATCCATCAGAAATCACAAAGCGGACATACTGTATATACTCCACTCGATTTTAATGGGTTTCTATTTCCCATATACTTTAAAATTTAAATAAGTCCATATTAAAATAATGCAACTGAACGGAATTTAAAGAAAAGGTTATGTAATTTATTTTATTTTATTTTTATTTTTTATTTATTTATTTATTTTTTTAAAATTTCGGACGTCAAATTTTACCATACCAGTAGGTACAGAAATATTAAATAAGAAAGCTTTTTTTTTTTTAAAGCCTCTTATTTTCTTGTTTTTTAAATGCTTAATATATTACTTTCTTCTTCTTGTACTGTAACTGAAAGGGACGTTTTGAGTTGTAACTTATAGATTTGAATGCTGATTTTTGTGTGGGTAGTAGGGACCTATAATAGTGCAAAACAGGGGTCGTGTCTTGAGCGTTACGAAACTATTTTTGTTTTAAATAACAGAAAACTACGATTTAGCGTGAAAAAATCATTTTTTTAACTTGACAGAGCTGAGAAAAAAAATAAAACCAGATTTTCATATTTTATTTTTATCCTCGACTCCCAATGCTCATTGGCGGCTGTAACTCTAGTTTTACACTATTATTGGTCCCTATTACCCACATAAAAATCGGCATTCAAATTATGAGTAACAACTCAAAAGGTCCCCTTGTGAGTTACATTTTAAGAAAAGAGTGATAAATTCAGATATGAAAATTTTTGGATTCATTTATTTAGTATTAGATGATGAATTTTATCGAATAAGTTATTCCCAGACAGTGGTAATTTTGATTGAAAATTTAAATGTTTAGGTTTATAATTTCTTTTATGGTTGGTATTTGAAGTTCTTCATTTATTATTTTTGTCTTTTTCTTTCCCTTTACTAGTTTTGTCATATTCTTTGACAGATGAAGGAACATCGGTGCTCCTTAGAATAATGCCCGACTTTATGAGCTTCCTACTAACAAATCATATGTCTGTTAAAATGTCAAGATATAATAGTTTATTTGAAATTTTGTTTTCATGTCCATTTAATTTAAAACTCGGCCGCCGAAAATTCTCAGGTCCTGGCAGATTTGCAAACAGTATCTTTTTGGTAATTATTATTTCATTTTCAAAACAAAAGAAAAAAAAATAATAGTTTTCAGGAAGGACCTTGTATGTTCTATGGAAAACTAACACTATTGGAATGTGACCAATTTACTCAAGGACCGAGTTGAACGCTGACCAAATCGATGCCATAGCCTCGTTCCTCGGCCAGAATTACTTCAAACGCTTTTAGATCATGGACGGGGTTAAATGCGATGTTTAGTGATTAGTGATCCAACAAGTAAATTTGGATTGGAAAGACCTCTAGCTCCGTTCCAAGGTGACATCACGTGAAAATTTAATTTCATAGTTTATTTCAGGTTCATTAATACTAGTAAGATGATGACGACCGTGAACACAGGAGATTAAGAATTGGCTATACAAGACACTTTCACCTAATAACCAAACAAGTTCCTCCGAATTGCGAAACAGTAGTTTATAAGTTGCTTGTGTTTTTCAAGAATGTCCTTTCTAAACTCTGCGACAAAATGTTTGACACACCCTTATAAAAATAAATAATAAAAACTTTATAATTTCTTTATTTTTTATTGATATTAGTTTTTTAACACTGCTTGAAGTATAAGTTAAGATATTTGAAAAGGGTACAGAATTATCTGGCCTTACTGAATATTTAAATCCATATATATTTGAAATCAAACGGTGCTCTTCCTCGGAAAACAATCATTTTTAACTATAATAATTGCGACCCCCCGTGTTTAGTTGGGTCTACTTTTGTTCAAATTTAACACAGCTGTAATGACATTTAACACAAAATATTATTTAACGGCATTTAACACAGAAACGGTATTTAATTGCCTCAGCCTCAAGAAAATTAAGAAAATCGTAATATAAATGACAGTGTGTCTATCATTTTGTCGCAAATAAAATGTGAATAATTACTCATATTAGATTTAAATATTCAGTAGATCTGGTGATTCTGTCTCCTTTTCAAATATCTTAACTCACAATTCATGCAGTGTTAAAAGATTAATATCAATCGAGAATAAGGGAATCATACAAAAATATTTTTTTTATTTACAAGGGCGTGTAAATAAGAATAAAATAAAATTTATTAAATTTTGTCACAGTGTGTGTATTAAGAATTTAAAGAAATCGGAAAAATACTTAAGAAGAACTCTTTTATAAAATTTAAACAAATCTTCAATTTTTTTTTACCTTGTTATATTTTTCTTATCTTGGTCGTTACGTTTTTCTCTACATTAAACTGTGACATCAAAATGAGTAGTTTACCAAAGTCGTAGGACTCATAATTAATAATAACTCGTGTAACTAGGCAAGGACCAACCAGAACTACTTCTTGTTTAGGAAAACCAGCTAAACCAGCGATTCAGAAATATAAAAAATTTATTTCGGGAATTCATTAGAGTAAGATCTAATCTTAAACTGATTATTTTTCATAATGTTTACATTTTTCTTTTCTTATTCCTTAAGGTTCAAATACAAAGCTTTTTTTTATTTATTTATTTATTTTTTTAATCAATGAATTTGATGAATGAATGAATGGATATTACCACTATCATTTTTGAGAAAAATTGTCTATGAATGAAACAAATGTGTAATTTATATTTACATTGTAATGATTCACTAGTTTTTCGGGATGGATTTATAGAGCTTTTGAGAGGTGAATTCATCAGAGGTTTAGACAGCTCGTTGAAGGTGAAACTTAGTTGATCATTTAGATTAAGAGCTTGCTATCATCAACTAGCGAAGTGTATCCTGTAATTAATTGCATGTTACAAGGGCTGTAATAAGATTACTAAAGTAGTGGAATGGGTTAAAAAAATGAATTTATTTTTTTCCGGAAAATGCGTGCATTGATGAAAAAAATATTGCTTTGGTTACACGCTCTAAAACTCGCACCAACAAACAATTATACTCCGGTCTATATTTTAGTCATTGACACAATCTATTCCTTACCAGGGCTCAGGAAGACATTAGGCTAAGTGCTATAGGAGGACTAAAAATAGTCGCAAATTATTTCGGCAGGCTCTTTACTTATCTAATGTCAGAATATTTAATGTGCCTTATTTGCTATTCTGACATTAGATAAGTCAAAGGAAGAGAGAAATGTGCCAGGATCTGGGGCTTATCGTAAGATCGATTAAGTCGTAATGTTTCGTCATATATGTATATATATATATATATATATATATATATATATATATATATATATATATATATATATATAAATATATTTATTATTTAATTTTATTTATTAAGCTTCCAACATTTGTTATTTTTTAATTTTTGCTTGTGAACAACATTAAGACTCTTTTGCTGGATATATTTTTTTAATTTTTTAAATATAATAATTGTATTTACAAATGTAATACACTTGTAAACTAATGTGAGACTTCATTAAAAACAACAGACTTGTTCGGGCATGAGGAAGTCAGCACCCAGCGAAACAATCTCCAAACCTCATACAAATAATGATTAGGAGATCCCTCATCCATCTCATTTTCTGCCTCCGTTGACTTATATATGGAATTGGTGATGATTACATATTCTGTACTTGTTCGTCAGGATGTTCACGTAATTTAACATACAAATGTCAATAAATTTTATGAATAGGGCACTTAATTGTCGGAACGTGGCGTTTCGTTTGACACGTCAAGGGTTAAGTCTGTTATTAGTCTTTAAAATTTCCATTGGATTATTTGTATTTTTTAAAAATCCTTTATTTTGGCCGGTTTATAAATTTGGTTTGTGAATATCCAGGTGGGTTTCAATACGTAAATGTAAATGTCGAGTTTCTGATTTAGGGGTAGTTATTTCTTATAGAAATTGAAATAGAAAAGCAACGAAGATAATATTTTTTATTAACTGTGTTACTATATTATACATTACTCATCGTCTCATAACTTTGTTTTTCTGAAATTTTGAGTCAAATAATTTTTTAATATCTGTTTCAGCCCTCTAGAAATCTAAAATGTTGTTTCCCATTAAATTAGCGACAATCCTTTTAATAGAGAGGAAAGTTGCTTTTGGTGATAAATCAAAGGGTAGTAGTTTTTCCTCATTTCATAGTCACATCATTAGGATTTTGCAAAATGATTTATGTAAAGTTACATAGTTTATTACCTATATTTAAAAGATATATCTTCAGAGAATAGAAGCGAATTTTTATTTTCATTTTTTTTTTAATAATTATTATTTATTTTTTTTGGGTCCACAGGCTAAAAGTCGAGAATATCAATCTGAGATTAATATTAGAAAAGATTAATCAACAGTTAAGGTTATTACACAATTTTTTCAACATAATCGAGTCGTCAAAAACCACTCTAACATTGAATTGGACATTAGGAAAAGGCGGATAAAATTTTATGGACTTGGAAGGAAGATTACCTGAAAATAGACTGGCATGGCAAATTGATAAAAACCGCATTATGTACAAACAGCCCAACTACATGGAACATAAAAATACTGCAGGACCCGAAGAAGTTGAAAAACCGTGTAAGGGGCTCCAATAACAGATCACATAACCGATAATTTTGGAATAAATTTAGGATAAAAGATAAGTAAAGAACAATATTGAATTAAAAGAAAAACAACAAAAACAAAGAAATAAAATAACAGAGATAACATAAAAGTAATAATAAGAGGTAATGAGCATACCAAATGAAATGATAATAGAAAACTTCTAAAAGAAACAAATAAAATAAATGGAAATGGTACGAGGAAATGTGAACATGTGTGCCATATTGGAACGAAGGTAATTCTCAAACAAGAATATTTTCCCTGTTCTTCTCTTTAGACGACACTGCTTACCTTCGGTTGCAAGTTCAATATATAAATTATAAAAATAAAAATGCTGATTAAACAAGATCGATTAAAGTGCATTGTAAATTGGTTATGTTTATAAAATAGTGCTATGAAAAATTGTTGGTATCTTTTAATTGTAGGGCAGGGATGTAGCCTTCGCTCTCCTGAGCTGTTGGTCAGTTTCTCAAAATGAAAACAATGAATGGAGGTAGAAACATTATGTCTAAATTTATTTCAGGTGTGGCTGTGATAGACTGCTATAAATGACCGACTGCTATGTTGGTACTCACAACTTCACAAGATCTGGTCTCTAGCGACACAACTATTGGTATCTGAGTTATATAATTTATTGGATTGTTTCCTATCATCCTATAATCAATTCTACTCTAATTAGTGGCAATTATGTAATGAATAACACAGGCCAATGATGAAAAAAAATTTCTACTGAAAATAGCATATTATGTATTTTAGGGTACTAGATCCAAATATGATACATAAAAAGTTGTATCACCATTTCCTTGCATTTTACAGTTCAGTTTCATAAATTAAACAATTAAAAAAAATAATAACTTTTATATAGTTCATTATATTTTAACAAAAACAAAGAATCAAAAGCAAATATTTATTTTAATTTTTTAATTTTATATGATTATTATTATTATTTTTTTTTTTTGGTGCAAGAGGTAATAACGGATGCTTAAACAGGCTAGGACATAACTAGTGTGTCACAGCACTAGGTAATAATAAAAGTATATTTTAAAAAAAGTAGCTGTAATGGGTGTAATAAGGTTGGTAACACTGCTGAGAGGTTGAATATGTTTTTCTGTTGGCAGCTGATGTTTGGTTTACCGTCATCCTTACCTAAATTGCATATTTCCTGTATATGTGCTGAAAACAATGTTAGTAAGGAGCAAGGTGAGGGCTCATCAGGACATTAAAGTTATGGAAGAACACTACCAGGGCCGCTGTAACACAAATATTGCTGGTCATTTCACCGAGAGATTCAGGAAGCGACTCATCGTAGAAACAGCTACAGAAAAAGCTTCAAATAAAAATAAGAAATAAATTATAAAGCAATTCCTGCAGACAATTAAAACCTGTATAAACATATTATATAATTTTGTAAGTAGCCTACTGTTAACAGAAAATATGCTTATGTTGTTATATAGCGTTAAAGTAATTTGCCCATGTGGCTTATAAGGGGTCTAAACTGCTCACAAATTGAAGTGGACCACTTAAGAAATTTAAGATATTTTATAATTTTGTTAACTTGATGGATATTACGGATCCAACTGAATATATTCGGGATAAACTCCAGCGCCAACTATGCATGCGTTCGCCTAGTCCAGATTACTAATATAATACTTGCTAGCTTAATTGAGGATATGCTTCTTTACTTCGACATTACTTTCATTGTATGTATTTCATACACCCACAACTGAAATGTATAGTTGTCACTACCAGAAATAAGAAAACGTAAATGTTAAAAAAAATAAAAAAGTTATTTTGTTGGACTGTGTAATAAATAATGTTGGTAAATGTATCTTATTTAGTGATAATATAAATTTAAGAGTAAGAAAATATTAATGATTTTACAATTACACTACTCATAGGTAAGCATACAATTTTCATTCTTAACATGCCTCAATTATTTACCAAATAAGGTTACTTATCTTAAGTGTTTTGAGTAAAGGCGAAGGCTGCGCTGTTCTGGGACTTACTGACCATACTTAAGAACTCTTATTATCCCGGGTCCATCTTGAATAGATACATATCCCCTCTATCTAACCTTTTAATTCCTTAACTTTTTTGAATCTTATGTTTAAATTGTTTCCAAGGTTTTGCCGGCAAAGGACCTAAATGGGGCATAGTAGAGATAAGTATCCTCCCGAAAGTCAGCCCCTAAGGTGCCACTCATGTTTAAGCTTTTAATATATAATAATTATTTATTAATTTAATATCAATAAATACACCACAGTGCCATTCCTTCTTATTTTCTAGAACAAAAATAAATCATAATTTCTCTTTTAGAATAGAATAGAATAAAAAAAAAAAAAAAAATATTCTGGGACAAAGTCCCTTAAGAATAATATTGCATATTACCAAGCAAAATCATAACTGACCGAGAGTTTTTAAAAATAAAACAACATAGATAAAAGTGAATACAAATTTGTATGAGAGAATATTGTATAAAAAAAAGTAAAAGAATAAAGAAATGGACAATATAGGAGTTAATATTATAAACATAATTGCCGAGAAAAAAAAACACCAACAAAAAAATTATATTGAAAAAGAAAAGATAGATAATCAAAAATTATCTTTACAAAAAATTTTTTGCTAATGTTTTATGTCTGACAGACTTTGTGATTACATTATATGATTACATACATAGTACATACATCCATATAATTAGAAAGCGTCAGGTTAAAGAGAAAGAAGATAGTGAAACAAAAATATTTTAAACGTTCCGAGGGTCGAAGCATTGCGAATACAGTCAGGAAGGGGATAATTAGTTTTATTTATTATATCAATTTATTGAAATTTACAACTGTACAAAATATATACATCAGTAAATGTGTTGTTAACTATTGCGATAATATGACAAAACTTGAAAAAAACTACTCATCAGTAGCACTTCAATAAAAATTCTACACTAGAAGGTCTCTAGGCCATCTTATTTTCAGACACCGCGGAGGCTTATCGGGAATGGTGTAGGAAGCATGTTGAGAAATTAGGGGATTTGAGTGGTTATGGAGCTTACTATGAAAGGATAGGTATCTGGTGTGGGCAAATGGAACATTAAGATATTTATGGATGAGTTTATTGGTGACAAAGTAAGGAGCATTGAGGATTTTCCGAAGAATTTTGGATTGTAAGGATCGGATACGAGATGAATTGGAGGGTTTAGTGGAGCTCCAAAATTCAACTCCGTACGTCCAAATAGGTCTACTCACAGTCATGTATATGAGTCTTTTGTAATAAATTGGGGGCTTTGAACGTTTGTTTAATAAATATGAAGTAACCTGTAACGACGGGCAGTTTCTTGTCGTTATAGTCTTGTATGTAGATTCCAAGTAAGACGTTTCTCTAAGTGGAGTCCTAAATAGCGGATCTGTGGGATAGTGAAAGAAAGTTTACTAAAATGAAAACAAACAATATCGGTACTTATTTAAATTCAGGTGAATTCATCTTATGTTTGTAAATATATAATATTTATATCCTATAAAAGCCGGAAACGGTTTCTGCTCCTGGGCGATACCCTTTCCTTATACAATGACATTTAAAGTGCTTCAAACCTGCTGGGAGTTTCAGTTCAGGGACATCGACATTCTAATTAAAGAAAGCGACGGCTTTCTGGGTTACCTGGGCCTGGTGGACCCACTGGAGAGATTTACGTTTGTATTTCGGATATTTGAATAAATAAAACGAACAAAGGAAAAACAAAAAATAAAAAGAGAAAAATATGTTAAATTTAATTAAACTGCTTTTGACGATATACCTTTTTACATTTATGTTTTTGTTTGGTTACTGTTTTGGAATAATTAGCATAAATGCTTTGAATTTTTAAAGCAGAACGAATCCTCTTTTTTCAAAAAAAAATATATATATATTGTTTTTAAAAACAAGCTTTTATGTTTTTTGGAAAACATTTCTAAATTTGTGTCTGGGTAAATATATAAATAATTAATACGTTTTAGTCATTTAATACTTTCCGTTGCAGAGCTGCAAATATATATGTATTAAACATGTTGATGAATACTGTATGTTAATTTTTTTTTTGTGACGTTTTAACAGGGTGTGTTCAGTTTTATGAAAGTCATTAAAAACGGTATATAACAATAAAGTACATGTAGAAATAATTGATATTTTAATAACAGACAATCAATCAAAACTTCACATTAATTACAAAAGACTCATTTACATGACGATAACTGGAATTGTTTGGAAATAAGGAGTTGAGCTATGGGGCTCTGCTTAACCTTTTCCCTTTTTAATTCTTTTCGTATTCCCAATCCTTGTAATTGAAAATATCCAATGCACCTCACTTTGTCACATATAAAATTATCTCTAAGGATTTCAATGTTAATAGAGAATTTCATTAACATTCAAATCCTTCTGTCTCCTAACTTTCTAAACATTTTATGACCAATAACCCTCCGAGATGTCTGAAAATAAGACCGCCTCTGGACTTTCCAATATAGAGCTTTTATTGAAGTGCTACCACCTGATAGTAGCTTCACAAGTTATTGACAAGTTATTTTAATCATATTTCTTGATATCTACTCGATTAGTGTTTAGTATACATTTGTAAATATCAATAAATAAATAGAAAAAATATATAAAAGTTAACTGCCTGGCGTTTAACATTTTGCAGTACAATCAGAAAGTCTAGAAGAAGCAACTATACACATCAACCTCTTGGAAAAGATTATTAGCCAAACAAGGCTCAGTAGAAAAGACCAAATTTATGACAAATGACAAACATGGACTTAAATGCCTTGAAACGGAGATAGGACGAATTGAATGGGTCGCGAAGTTCAAGTACCTTGGTGAAACAGAGAATAGCTGTTGGAGATCGCATTCTAAAAATTGAGAGAGCTTATGGATTGACAAAAAATATCTGCAACAAGAAGTGCATCTCTCTGAATGCCAAAATAAGGCACTACAACACCGTCGTCAAAACTGAATGTCTCTACGCCAGCGAATGCATATTTCCTATAGCCTATAGCCTTTAAAAAGCTGGAAATCTTGAAAAGGAGAATTTTCAGGAAGATTATAGGTGCTGTAAAGACTGAAAATAGATGGAAGCTGAGAAGCAACAAAGAAGTCTATCTGAATGTGGGAAGAATCTCAGAGACTATGCGGAAGAGGAGATTTACGTTTCTCGTACATTTGTACAGAATAAACGAGAAATGTTAAAATAACAGATATTCAAATACCTCTGGAAGAAGAAGACCACTACAGCGTGGATTAAAGAAGTTAGGAAAGACCTGGAACAGTTGAACATTACAGAGTTCCAAATGTTAAAAAGAGGTACATTTGGGAATAGAGTGAAGGGGTAAGCTGAAAAGAAGATCTAAGAGAAACGGAAGAAAGTGGACAGAAGTTCAAAAGAAGCAGCCAATGAACGCATGCGAGAGTACTAGAGATAGAGGATACTAAAGTTAATGGAAAATAATAAGAGAAAATCAGGTTGTAGCGTGATCCTAAGTGGTCATTTCGCGTGTATAAAAAAAAAAAAAAAAAGAAATAGAAAAAAGTTTTTAATATTTTGGTATCATATTTGATAATTCGTCTCACAGAACTGAAATCTATAAACCACTGTGATTTTTTCCTCTAACTATGAAGTTCCTTACTCTAAAACCTTGGCACGGTAAAATATTGGCCTTAATATTGACGCAGAGAGACTGAAGACGCCTCGTATAAGATACTATTGCTGCTTTACCCTCTAGCATAGTTCCTAACTCGGTTCTCGAACCCTTCGCCCCAACTTGAGACACGGTTATGAGGATACTGCTTGAAATTGACTATGGGAAGAAGTTTGCCGGAATTCAATGAATGCCGAGTGACGGTGCGGGAGTTTAGATTGTGATGGCTGTTTTCCTCGAACCCGCACGGCTCGTCAGCTCAACCGGGAACTTGATGTCCCTAAAGCACAATATTGTCGTTGCGAACAATACAAACCTCAAATGTTTATTCACTAATATAAGATAGTAATTTTAATTAAGATAAGTATTGGATAATCCGAAAAACAGTGCAAGTTTAGGGCTGTAAAATTAAAAAAAATTAATATAAATTATCTAAAACATTTTTTATGGATCAAAATACTCTCCATTACTCTCAATAAATTCTTATCAAACGAGTTAAGTTTTATGTGGCCTGTGAATAGAAGTTTAAGTCTTTAATATCAACAAATTGTAAACAAAAACAAACTTCACTTTATATAAAATTTAGATTATGAAATCATGCTTTTTTTTTCTTCTTAAATGTAGTCCGGGTGTCAAAAACGTAGTAGTCCAAGTGCCGAGGCCAAATTTCGTGACTTATTTGAAGAAAAATTTTAGACATACAGCCATAAAATGTCCACCCTCAGCAATCAATTTGCACTTGTCTGCCAACTCAAAGCGGGGGCGTTTCAAAATGGCGACCTCCGAAAGGGGGTAGCATATATCAAAATATGGTATTATTTGAAGATAATTTATTTAAAGCAAAAAAGAAACTGCAAACCCCCTAGGTGACAAAAAAACGTTGTCTGCCAAAATTTGGAGGGGGGGGGTCGCACCGGCAGACAAAATTCAAAATCCGCGTTTTTCAGTCCAAAAGTGGACAATTTGAAGACGATTTATTTGAAGCACACAAGAAACTGCATACTTCCTAGATGACAAAAAACGTTGTCTGCCAAAATTAGGAGGGGGCTAAGCACCGGCAGACCAAATTCAAAATCCGCGTTTTTTCAGTCCAAAAGTGGACAACTTGAAGACGATTTATTTGAAGCACACAAGAAACTGCACACTCCATAGATGACAAAAAACGTTGTCTGCCAAAATTTGGAGGGGGCTAAGCACCGGCAGACAAAATTCAAAACCCTTGTGAAGGCGTCACACCGGCTGACATTGTTCAAAACTCACATCCTTTTCGTCCAACAGTGAACTTTTTGAACATAATTTCCTTTTTTATTTGATTTATAAGTAGTTTTTCTCTAGAATAATTTAAGGAAATTATATCATGTTGCTTCCTACGTATGGTACAATATAATTATTTTAATATAAAATAATCTTGTTTAAAAATTTTAATGTTAAAAATACCAATTAATACATATGAACAGTAATAATATAAATACCGGCGATATAATTAAAAAATGAATAATATTTAAACTTATAAAGTTATGAAATACTATGTACTATCCTGGAACAAAATTCGTATAAAACTTGTATAGTAGTCCAGTTAATTGATTTGTAAAATGATAGACCAAGAGCCCGATAGGAAAACATGCCGAATACATACATACCGAAGTAAACGTATGTTCTTGGAAATCGAATGATCTTAGTCGTTTGATCGAATAACTCGGAAACCGTTCCTATTAGTATATTTTAAGCTATTCATTTCTTTTTCTCTCATCCATAGTTTTCAAACGGTGCGGCCACCATGATTGGCTAACTTGTGGTAAGTAACTGGCTAAATTTCCTACCATACTACATATATCAAATTTATATAAAGTCATATAAAATACCCACGCTAGCATTTTTTGGTACGTTTTTCGTTAAAACCTTAAAACTGTTCGTTCGATCCAAAATTTATTTTTCTCAACTGATAGACGACTAAATTTTCAATCAGGCCCATATATTAAATTGGTATTAAGTCATGTAAAATACCAATTCCAGCACATCAAAACCTTGTACTGGTGTGAAATCCAAGTTTTTTGGCACATTTTTCCGTTATTACCCCAAAAGTTTTTTTCCGATCCAAAATTTATTTTTCTCAACTAATAGCTGACTAAATTTCCAATCAGACCCATATATTAAATTGATATAAAGTCACGTAAAATACCAATGCCAGCACACCAAAACCTCGTACTGTTGTGAAATCCAAGTTTTTTGGCACATTTTTCGTTATTACCCGAAAACTATTCTTCCGATCCAAAATTTATTTTTCTCATCTGATAGCTGCCTAAATTTTCAATCAGGTCCTTATATTTAATTGATATAAAGTCATGTAAAATACCAATGCCAGCACATCAAATCCTCGTACTGTTGTGAAATCCAAGTTTTTTGGCACATTTTTCGCTATAACCCCCAAACTATTTGTTTTATCCCAAATTTATTTTTTTCAATGAAAGCTTACTAAATTTACAATCAAATCAAATTACATAATGATGAATGAATCCCGCAAAATACCCACGCCAGCCCACTGCAACATGTAAAATTGTTATGTTTTTACCAAAACAAACACATTTAGCCTGCTGGCATGGATTTCAATTAAATATTCATGTATAAAATGTGATATCAAATTTAGTCAACTTTCAGTTGAAAAAAATAAATTTTGGTCTAGACAAATTGTTTTGGACTAATATCGAAAAATAATCTAAATAATTTGTAGTTAACAACAGAACTTGTTTTTAGCGTGCTGGCACGGGTATTTTACAGAGCTTGATCAAAGTTTTATTTATGGGGTCTGATTGAAAATTTAGTCAGCTATCAGTTGAGAAAAATAAATTTTGGATTGGACGAGTAGTTTTGGGGTTATAATGAAAGATGTACTAAAAAACTTGGATTTTACAATAGTTCGGGGTTTTAGTGTGCTGGGTTGGGAACTTTACATGACTTTATATAAATTTCATATATGAGGTCTGATAGAAAATATAGCCAGGTATCAATTGAAAGAATAAATAAATTTTGAATCGGACGAATAGTTTTGGTGTTATAACGAAATATGTGCCAAAAACTTTAAAACTTTACAATAGTACGGAATTTTAGCGTGATGGCATGGGTATTTTAAATAACTTTATATACACTATATAGATAAATTATATTATATTATACAAATAATTTTTATGTATAATGTCTCGTTCACTAACTGTAAAAACATACCGTGTAATCCCCGTCTAACAAATATGGACTTTTTTTTAAAATATAGAATCGAAATATTTCTTTGGTTATTTTTGGTTTCAAGTCAATTTAATTTAGAAAAACACAATTTACGTAGAATATGTTAGTAATGAACCACTGCAACGAAATTCTTCGGTTCAATACTTGGTTATATTGTATTGTATTTCTTGGCTAACTGTTGTGTAATTAGATTTGGACGGAATCAAGCACAACTGCCAGATTTTTCCCTAAGTATGTGTACCCACTTTAAAAAGGCTAGATGTGCTTCAAGAAGCATAAGCATACTAAATAAGAATATATACATTAACATTTTCAATTAATGTTATCATGATAGCAAATAAATTAATTTGTTGAATACTAATATTATTAGTAGTAAATTACTCGATGAGGCAGACGAAAAAGAAGAATGTGTCGTACGGGCCATTTGCTTATCGAGGATTTCTAGAACGGTTTTTTAATGTCATGACTATATATTTTCAGAACCACATTTTCATCTACAAATAAATCGGTATTTTTTCGACGGGCTAGTCATGTTCCGATCGCATAATAACAATCCCATTTGAGATTTTTGTGATATGATATGTGTGTTTTGAAAAAAAAAAAAAAAAAAAATGATTATTTTTAGTTTATGCATAATTACAACTTCAGCATTTCTTAAGACCGATTTTCAATACTTTTAATACCAATACTTTTAATGCTGCTGTCTTAAAGTGAAACGTCTTGTCCTGAGCATAAGACTTAAAAAGTCAGCATTCATTTAAGGAATGAGAGTAAGAGCCTTGTTGTTACTAACACTGGGAGGGAGTTTTAATCTTGAATTTTTTTGCCAAAACGTCTTTCCTTGTATTCAATCTATAAAACCAAATTTCCCTTTTTATATTACATTGGGGTTGTAACCCTCTAAGAGAGAGTATAGTTTTTTATTGGATACCAATAATTATATTTTTTTTAGTACGAATTAAGTAAAATGATAAAATGGAACAAAAAAGTGTGGTATATCTCCCAAAATATTTTTTTTTTTTAATATAGATGGCTTTTATATATACTTAACTTTAAGGTTATTTCTAATAATATTATATTATATTTAAAACTCAGGCATGGCAAGGATATTTAATATTTATCATTTTGTATGTAAACCAAGGCAGGTTTATGTTTTTTTATTTTATATATTGTTTTTTTTTACAACTCGGTTGCTACAAACAGGTCCTGGTCTCCTCCAACAACGGGCTTGTACCGACGCCATCCAGTTCCTAATTCTTAATTCTTAAGACATTTTTCCTCATCCTTTGCTACACCATCCGACCACCTCAGATTTGGTATCCCTCTCCTCCTAGAACAACGTATTGGATACGTCAACAATATCTTAGCCTTCTCTATGTACTTAAAATGTATCCTGCATACCTTAAACACCTTCTCTGACCACATTAGTCTCTCCAATGGCGAATATAGGCTGTTAGTTAGTTTGCCACTTCCATTCTTCTCTAACCTTAACAGTTCGGTAAATTTCAGCGAAGGACTTTTCTTTCAAAAATCAGGAGCTCTTTCTTAGCTGGTTTAGTTAGTGTCCAACTGAAAAACGCGGATTTGGAATTTTGTCTGCCGCTGCGACCCCCCCTCCAAATTTTGGCAGACAACGTTTTTTGTCACCTAGAGGGTTTGCAGTTTCTTTTTTGCTTTAAATAAATTATCTTCAAATGATACCATATTTTGATATTAGCTACCCCCTTTCGGAGGTCGCCATTTTGAAACGCCCCCGCTTTGAGTTGGCAGACAAGTCCAAATTGATTGCTGAGGGTGGACATTAAATGGCTGTATGTCTAAAAGTTTTCTTCAAATAAGTCATGAAATTTGGCCTCGGCTCTTGGACTATAGTAGGTGCCGATAGTATACAGTGTAGGGTGAATGGGGCAGATTCTCATAACTAGGGCTGAGAAACATATTAAGACAAACACGGAAAAAACTAAAACTATTTCGAGATGTATGTTATTGAAAATCGATAATTTTCGCAAACAAATAATTTTCATATCACTTTTTGTCAAACATTTGCTTCTAGTGTCTTCCACTACATTAAATTTACTTGAAGTAAATGTTTGACAAAAAGTAAACCTTATTTTTTTATTTTTGCGAAAGTTACTGACCAATACAAAGAAATAATCTTTCAAACGTCAACAGTTTTTTTTCTCGAGAGATGAAATCCAGAATTAATTTCCAGAAAATCCAATATATAATTATATTTTTATTTATTCTAATACGAATGAAATATTTTAATGGTTCTGAAAATTATAAAAATAAATGTAGTATGTAAATCGTGCGTATTACATCTGACCACGTAATTAAATCACCAGAATTATGGTCGGTATACGCTGCAAGGTAAAGAACGGAAGCAACAGTGAGGTTCTATTTATTCAGCCAATTTCATTTTTTTGTTTCTTAGTTTCGTATTGAACTCATATTGAATTTACTCTGTGTAACAAACTGTTTTATTTATTTTTGTTTGGTTCTTAGTCTTTACACGCGATTTTCACGTCCCGTACTTCTGTATGGTTCGGAATGTTGGACACTAACTAAACCAGCTAAGAAAGAGCTCCTGTTTTTTGAAAGAAAAGTCCTTCGCTGAAATTTACCGAACTGTTAGAGAAGAATGTAAGTGGCAAACTAACTAACAGCCTATATTCGCCATTGGAGAGACTAATGTGGTCAGAGAAGGTGTTTAAGGTATGCAGGATACATTTTAAGTACATAGAGATGGCTAAGATATTGTTGACGTATCCAATACGTTGTTCAAGGAGGAGAGGGATACCAAAGCTGAGGTGGTCGGATGGTGTAGCAAAGGATGAGGAAAAATGTCTTAAGAATTAAGAATTAGGAACTGGATGGCGTCGGTACAAGCCCGTTGTTGGAGGAGACCAGGACCTGTTTGTAGCAACCGAGTTGTAAAAAAAAACAATATATAAAATAAAAAACATAAACCTGCCTTGGTTTACATACAAAATGATAAATATTAAATATCCTTGCCATGCCTGAGTTTTAAATATAATATAATATTATTAGAAATAACCTTAAAGTTAAGTATATATAAAAGCCATCTATATTAAAAAAAAAAAATATTTTGGGAGATATACCACACTTTTTTGTTACATTTTATCATTTTACTTAATTCGTACTAAAAAAATATAATTATTGGTATCCAATAAAAAACTATACTCTCTCTTAGAGGGTTACAACCCCAATGTAATATAAAAAGGGAAATTTGGTTTTATAGATTGAATACAAGGAAAGGTCTGGAAGGGAATTGTAAATCAACTATACGACCCCAATTGGCGAATCCGCTTAAACAAGAAAATTCCGCTTCACAAAGAGGGAAGGGGTGGGGAGAGCTATCATTTCATTTTACTCCCTCCCAGTGTTAGTAACTTTTACAAGGCTCTTACTCATTCCTTAAATGAATGCCCCGCTACTTTACAAATCGATGGAGTCTTAGCAGAGATTTTAAGTCTTATGCTCAGGACAAGTCGTTTCAAAATCAAGATTAAAACAAAATAAGACTGACTTTACTTTGACAGCATTAAAAGTATAGGTATTAAAAGTATTGAAAATCGGTCTTAAGAAATGCTGAAGTTGTAATTAAGAAATGCATAAACTAAAAATAATCATTTTTTTTTTTCAAAACACACATATCATATCACAAAAATCTCATATGAGATTGTTATTATGCGATCGGAACATGACTAGCCCGTCGAAAAAATACCGATTTATTTGTAGATGAAAATGTGGTTCTGAAAATATATAGTCATGACATTAAAAAACCGTTCTAGAAATCCTCGATAAGCAAATGGCCCGTACCACACATTCTTCTTTTTTGTCTGCCTCATCGAGTAATTGACTACTAATAATATTAATATTTAACAAATTAATTTATTTGCTATCATGATAACATTAATGGAAAATGTTAATGTATATATTCTTATTTAGTATGCTTATGCTTCTTGAAGCACATCTAGCCTTTTTAAACTGGGTACACATACTTAGGGAAAAATCTGGCAGTTGAGCTTGATTTCGTCCAAATCTAATTACACAACAGTTAGCCAAGAAATACAATAAAATATAACCAAGTATTGAACCGAAGAATTTCGTTGCAGTGGTTCATTACTAACATATTCTACGTAAATTGTGTTTTTCTAAATTAAATTGACTTGAAACCAAAAATAACCAAAGAAATATTTCGATTCTATATTTAAATAAAAAGTCCATATTTGTTAGACGGGGATTACACGGTATGATTTTACAGTTAGTGAACGAAAAAGAAATACTTTATTTCTAAAAATAGTAACATTTCCTTAAAAAAAAAAATAGTTCTAGTGAAAACTTACCTTTTAATAAATAGCTATTTATTTATTTGTTATATATATATATATATATATATATATATATATATATATATATATATATATATATATATATATATATATATATATATATATATATATATATATATATATTAATGCACTTTTAGATAAATATTGGACCCAAAAAAGAAAAAAAAAAGAACCAATTCTGAATTTTGGTTAAGACGTTTTTGTATGTAATAATTTTAGTCTGAAAGGGAAAACGCTTAGAATTCATTACCTAGTTTCAAAACATACAGAAATTTGGCTGTAGTACTAAATTAAAAAAAAAAAAAAAAACTTATATGGCCGAATTTCGTTAGCATTAAAAAAAAAAAAAAATAGATAAAGAAAAGAAAAACCTCTCACCATGGCAAAGCGGAAAAAAGAGGAAAGGACATCACATAAGGTATAAAAGGATAACAAACTAAACTGAGAGATCAAAGGGCTAGGAGAGCATTCAGTTATGCAGCCAGGAGTTGGCATTAGCCTCTGCGAAGAGTGACTGTCAAAGTGCCCCAGCTAAGCCCAAGTCCTTCCTAAGCGGTTTACTTATAACTGACATTGAATTATTTATAGCTGTCTCTGTCATCTATATGTCTTTGTCATTAATATCACCAGCCGTAAGATAGAAGCTATAGTTATAAAGAATAATATTAATATCACTACAATTTAGTATGAGGAAGATGGGTATTTAATTTATTAATTATTTACATTTCAGAATAAAAAAAAGAACTTATAGACTTCCGGTTAATTGAACAAAATAATATCGATGTAACTACAGTGAACAGTAAGAGTTTTCGTACATCTACTAAATTCACTAAATTTTTTTGACGATTTTATATCACGTGAGAAACACACCTAATAATTAAAACCCCCAAAATATGGATAGTATTTATGAATTTACTCTATCAACTTAAAAAAGATAAAACTGACCCTAGCTAATGTTTTCGTACAGCATCAGATTATCCTCTTTAAGCCCATAAATACTTAGGGTATGGTGTAGAGAAGCTAACTAACTGTTGATTTCTCGTTATATCTAAGTTCTGATCAGTTTTTACTCAAACAGTATTTTATAAACATCCACGGCCTGATATTCAGAACACCTATATTCAACAGCGGTTACATGGACTTTTCTTCAGATAGCAGCGATATTCGTCCGTCCAGATCAGTTTAATGACTAATATACCTCATTTAACAGTTCAATACCTAATCGAACATATTAAATACGAAAGGCTAGACGGTTAGGGCCAATCGGAAGTTGCTAACTGGGATTTTCGAGTTCTTATGAGTTAGTGATGGGTCGTTCTGTGTGAAACGGAACTTGGAGCTGGTATGGAATGAAACGAATTTCCCACGTTTTTCGTTCCAACTGGAACGAAACCAAACCCAGAAGATCTCTCGTTTCGTTCCTTTTGTGTAGTAGAGTTTAGATTGCATCTCTGGTTTCGTTCCACCCAACATCGTTCCGAATGCATTGTTGCGTTAATCCTGCCGCTCTTGATCCCCTCTCCTTCATCTTCCCACTACTCCACGCAAGGGCATCTTCAAAATAAACCGTTTTCTTTGAAATATTCTATTCTACTGACAGAGCTCGGTTTCTGCTTTCAGATTCAGAGAAACGAACCACACAAGGTTTTACTGCATATGTAATTAAATTATTTTTTCTTAATTCGTTCAAAAGCTAATGGAGCTGTCACAAGAGTTGATTACTCTTTTTTTCTCGAAACTAATGTAATTGGAAAATTCTCACTCAATTTTGCACCAAACTATAGCTAACTTCCCTCCTCATAGAAAAAATTCTAGATTGAATAAAAGTATACATTTTTTTAAAATAAGTATACTTAGCTATTTAAACCTTCCTAATATTATAGTACATATAACATTTTTAATTATAAAATAGAAAGAGGAGGTTCGTTCACAGCTCGAATCACAACAAGGGATGGAACGAAAAAATTCTTGGTGAGTAGGTAGTAGGTTAGTCATACTGACGTGGAACGAAAAGTGGAACAGTCTGTAAAATCTCATTCCCCTTATAACTCGGAACGGCCCTTCACAAGTATGTAGTTGATTAGTCAAACTGACGTGGAAAGAAAAGTAGAATGGGACGAAAACTGGAACGGGTTCCAATAGTGAAACGGAACGTAAAATCTCATTCCACTTTTAAGTCGGAACGGCCCTTCACTACTTATTAGCCCGTACCAGCGGTAAGTTTCATCTTCTTGATTTACAGGTAATAGGCTCGCAATTTTTAGTTTGTAACTATTAAAAAACTAGGATATGATATTTCAGTGTAAATTAAATAATCCAGAGTGATGGATTGCTGACAGTTAGACAAAACCTTTTTTATGGGAAATAGTTCGGCTATAGAAAACTTAAAACTATTTCAAGCGACCTCAAGGTGACATATTATCAAATTAAAATTTTTACTCAATTTATTTTTTTTTTTACTGATTTCAGCCTTTTTTTATCAGGGATTCTCAGATTCTAAAAATTTTTTTCACTCCACCTTAATTTACAAGTTATAATGAGCATTATCTTCATAAGGATATACTGTTGTAAATTTCAATAAGTAACAAAAAGTAAATTGCTAACGAATAAAATAATTAAATAACAATAAGAGTGGTATTAATAAAATAATAAAACTTGGCGTTGGAAACGTTAGCTTAATAAAATAATGTAAAAATAGGTTACTCGCAAATTCATCCAGTCGGCAAATACACCTCCACCTTGACTGCACACCCCAACTATTTATTTCTTTGAATAAAATAATATTTAATATAGTTGACTAAAAAAAAAAAAAAAAAAAACAATAGAGAGTAGGTAGTTTCAGTTACGAAATCACAAACTACATCAGAGCTAGAAGAAAAAAACAAAAATATATGACAACAAAAGCATTTAAAACAGATGAGAAATAAATAAAATTAAAAAATACATAGGTAGAACCAAATGAATCAATAAAATAAAAAAGTTTACAACCAAAGATGAATGATTATAGCAAATTGAAATAAATAAATAAAGCATAACATATAGAGAACAAGAATAGTTATATAGTAAATAACAATGGTTAAAATTAAAGCAAATATGTTATGCATTTATATTATTAGTGAAAAATCAAGTCAACTTTTTAAAATGGATATAGTAATATGAGAATATGATTATTTGACTTTTGTTTGTTATTTCTTGACTGCACACCCCAAATATCTACTACCTTGAAAAATATAATAATTAATTAGTTTATTTATTTATTCAGGAAGAAAAATCAGTAAAAACGCCCTATTTCTTTGAGTTGATGGAGAATCACAAGTTAGAAAATAAAGGAAATATTGTCATACAACAGAGACCTGATCTCTCTAAACGAAAGCAAAGGAAAAAAAGATCATTTCTGGGGTATGAATATATTTTTAATTGATATTAAAATTGATATTGGCTCCAGGGTTCTATATAAACTGAAACATGTAAAGTCCCTCTTCCTTATTTTTCGACAAAGTAAAGGATTATTATTAAAATTTTTCTTTTATTAAATTGACCTGAAGCGTACAAAAGATATATAAAAGTTGTATAATTGATTTTATTGACTGAAAATTCAATATCAGTGTTCGTATTTGAACAAACTAGAGTATGTAAACACACTTACAAAATAATACATCATAAACATAACCATGAGCAATAATTACGCAAGTCTCGGTAACATCGTGATGATAAGTTTAATTAAACTAAGTGATTCAGAATAAAGCAAAAAAAAAGAAGGAAATAAAAATAAAAATGAATTCTATGTGTACTTTTGAAGTTTTTAAAATAGTCCGTTAAAAGTAAAAAAAAACTTATTTTATTTAATGCACAGTTATAGTTTTTTGAAACTTTATTACTAACATAAAACCGACTGAAAGTTATTATTTTTCTTTTTTTTTCATTAACTACTATTCTGCCATTCAACGTGGAACCCAGCCCATCTTGCCCATTGGTCTCTGCCGTTCACTCTCTTCATCTCTGGCACGGTGCTCTCTCTAGCTCTCCACAGTGTTTCTATATACTCATTATACATAAGGCTGGGCCTTCTTCTGGTTCTTCTTCCTTTAGGACTGGCTTCAAGAAACCACCTGAAACCAGAAGGATAGGTCGTCACGCATGCGGCATACGTGCCTCATTTTAGCTACTATTCTTCAATTGCTTACACTAATCTCCTCTCTAGCTCTTTCATATCTTAAACAGTTTCCAGTTATTTTTAAATAGAGTAAATGACGATGGTTTACTTGAGAATTTGGTTTAATTATAGCAAACCATTTATCTGAATTATTTGTTGGGACTTCCTAAGGATTTTCTTTAGTACAGGAAGGGTTCTTCTCCCTTACACTGTTCGTGTTACCCATACACTGTTCGTGACTGAGTCGGAAGGTCACGACCGTGGGACCTAATCGAAATAAATGTCAACACTCCCTAGCCGGATTCGAATCTGCGCTACATAGGTTACGACAATGCTTCTGCCACCGCGGTCTCCCCTTTCTTCTAAGTTATAAAGGTTGGTTTGAGGAACAAGAAATCGAGCGCTTTTAGTGTAGTATGGAAAAGTATTGATGTTTGTGAGAGGGTCGACTCATTTATCAGGATAATCTGAGTTGGGATTAAAATGATTTAATACAGAGCCCTCAGGAACACCAGTAATTGGTGGATCGCTACATTTTTTTAAACTTATTTTACGACCATCGGGACTGTATGTTGTAACATTCATGGAGTGAGCTGTAAATACGTAGAATTAAATAGAGATAAATGGCGTAAGTTAATAATGTTTAAAGATCAGGAGGCAATTTTCACTTCAGACACATCAGAGGATTGTTAGAAATTGAATTAGATGTAAAATAATAAATTCGAGTGGTATTGCACATTATAAAAAAAAAAAAATACATCTATGTAAAGTGAAGTATTGAAGTATTCATCGATAAATTAATGCGTTTTGTCACGATAAAAAGCATTAGGATTGTAGGAAATAAATAGAAGAAGAATTTGATGTTTGGTTGAAGACCATTTTCAAATAAGCCTAATATAATAAGTTATAATAAGTCATGCGGATGATCATTATTTAATTTAATGGAGTCAAGAACGTTTGTACAGTTGTTTGTAGAGTAGTTGGAGTTATCTAAATCGACGAGCAGCTTATTTTCACTGTTGTATGATTTCATGTAAGTCTCCGGTCAAAAACCGGATCTCGTGTCCTTCCTTAAATAAAATACTGGAAATAGCTTGGATATGTTGAGAAGATGGTGGTAGATAGGATAATCATGAAAATTGTGGAAGGTAAGCCTGGAACAGGACGTTGATATTTTATTTTGGAAATTACTGGATATTACAGAAAATTTGTGAAGAGGAATTGGGGTCGGAGGATAAAGGGTCTGCCCATAATATGGAAGAGTGCATTGAGATTGTGGAGGAGGCCCTTGCTGAGCTGTAGGGACATAAAGTACGTCTTGTAGTAGTATTCATAGAGGATGGGATTTTCTTCAAAGTATCTCTATGATTTTCTGAGATTAGGATTTACCTAGGCTGGTAGGATATCAGCTTTTGATTGAACTATATTGAACTTAGGGTACAGTCTTGAGGAAGAATACCAGCTGGAAAAAGAGGAATGCGTAGGCAGCATTATGCTTAGTTTTAAATATTAAATGAGAGAAATCGTAACGGAGGACGAGGAAGTTATCTAGGACATGGCTTGCAGATTATTCAACAGGTCACCGACCTATTCTGGCCAGAGTGAAGTTCAAGATTTACTCCGTGGGTTTGCCTTTCGAGTGACTGCCGCATCGAATACTGCACCATCATGCTTCAATACGATGATTTCACCCACTTGTACTTAAGTTAACGAAAAGGTTAACTCGGAGAGATGAAAAACCTGTTCTGGTCGTGCTGATTTTTTAAAATGTTCAAGTTAATTGTGAAGTTTCTTTTAAAATATATTTATTGCTTACTTGTTAAAATTCACTAGGACCTACTCATCTCAAATTTATGGGCATACAAAAAGAACGCATATTCAAAAAATACAACCATTTTCAATCTAATGTTCTCAGACTACTAACAGATTACTCCCCTTAAGTGAAAAACGAAACGCTATTTACGAACTTACGTATTCCGACAGTTAAGGCCCATATTCATAAAATTTGACATTTTTATGGCAAATTGCATTGATAATATAACAAACAGTTATAAAATATGGCAATATTACAAATTCCAGACATAACTTAACCGAGGCTGGAAAGGAGCTGGATGATAGATCTTTTTTTCTAATCCCTAAGAATTTAGTATCACGTCTGGAGATTGTACCGCTGGGTGCTGACTCCCTCATATCTGGTCATGCCTATTGTGTTGTTCCTTACATTCACTGGATGCAGTATATATAACAGATACATATTCATATATAATATATAAAGATATATATTTAAAAATTATTTTAAATAAAAATAATTTTTAGAAAAAAAAAAAAAACTGACTTCAAGATTAAACCTACATATACAAACTTGAACTAAAAAATAAAAAATAAAATTTTAATTGTTTCGAAACAAAAACCATTAAATGTAATCAACGAAATTATCGATACTTATATACCTATTCCACAATTTATGACCAGTTATCTTCGGAGTCGGTGCCAGCCAAGAAGGGCAGTTTAATCCTGCCTTTACAATAAACTTCCGAATGGCCGGAGACAGCGGTGTTTCAATGGTGTGGCGATGATGAAACAGTGGGGGCATCTTTACAATTACCATTTCTTTTCAAATTCTGTTTGTTTTGGTTGGCACAGACTCCACTTACCTTACTTGACTTACCGCCTTCCACCAGTGGCGATCTTTTCTTTATTCTTTAGGATGGTTGAAAGAGAACTACGCGGAATTCGGAATTCACTAGCAATAAACGCCCAACTTCTTTCTCATTTCTCCACTTTCCAAATCAATTTTAACTTTTCGTTAATTGAAAGAATTTTCAATAGCCACTGTAAAACCACTCGAGTGAATAACTAATAATAAGTGACTGGTGTAACTATGGACTGGAAAGGTAAACAATGACGGGAAACCGGAATATAAATTACACATGAAATTCTTTTAATTTGAGTTCGAGTTATAGAGGCGATGACTTCTAATAGTTCATTTCATAGAGAACCCTAGAAGTTCTCTCTTTTGAACCATATTTTCAGTTCGACTTGTTTACACAATTTTTAACGTTTTTTGTCTGAAATCGTCTCTTTGAGGTGAAATTTAAGTGTAATGTACTTCCGACAGTAGATTTTGTTCGACTTATTTAAGAATTAAGCTTATCGAAGTACGACACATCGAGAGCTGACTGTATATGTAAATTATATTTCTTAATAATTTAGATTTAGTTACCATTGAGATTTTAGATTATCACAATTATAAATATGTTTAAAATGGAAGGTTATATAACAGCGATTTTTATTAACTGTTTTTTTTTTATTTTTCTTAAAAATTTCTGAGTTGATTTCAAAATATTTGTTATGGGACCACCTCTGAAGTATGCCCTACCGACTTAAAAAAGAATCATCCAAATTGATATAGAATTGACCGAGTAATCGCGTAACATACCAAAAAAAAAAAAAAAAAAAAAAAAAAAAAAAAAAAAAAAAAAAAAAAAAAAAAAAAAAAAAAAAAAAAAAAAAAAAAAAAAAAAAAAAAAAAAATTACAGATGAATTGAGAACCTACTCTTTTTTGATGTCGGTTGAAAAATATTGTTACGGGCCACTGGGGGTATGACTAATCAAATCACAACTTAAATACTAAACACTAATTTATTTACTACTTAATAAATACAAATAGGTCCCTTAAGCTACTTAATCTAATAACAATTGTACTTAGATCTAATTACACTAATATGTATATTACACAATACTTATCTTTAATATCTTAATACTAGATGTCACAATTATACATAAGAATCTATTACACTGACACACAGAAACTGTTACTACACTCACTGACACTGTTAATCACTGTTACTAACTCACTGACTGAACTGTCACTGACACTTGACTGATTGATCGTTACTTGATCACTGACACATGGATACTGACTCCTAGGCTGGAAGTCGGCCTATTTAAAGCTCCGCCGAACATTCTAGATCTGGCCAGATTACAGATCTAGGGCCTTCTGGGGCGCCGTGACCCTTCCAGGCCATTTACCCCCCCCCCCTTTTAGGCTACCTGCTCGCCCATGCCCACGGCTCCACCAAATCTAGGCCACCCTGGCGGCCTTTCCAGCTACCTGCCCCCGGGCCGCCCAGGGTACCCTCAACCTCACCAGACTGTAACAATATTAACATTTCAAATATTATTCAAAATTATTTGTTAACATTTATTTTAGGGGAAATTGATATAAATAAAGATGAAGAAATTGGCCATTTGTGCCAAGTTTCTGAAGATATCACAGGTATTTAGAAATAATTAATTTCATTTGTTTAATTTTGTTGAATAATATAGTGAGAGAAATCCTCTCACTTCAATTAAAATTTCTAATAAAGAAATCTCAGTTAGATCATTCCTTCAGAAATCCTTGTTTTGCTTCAAGAAAGAAGTGTATTTTCAAATGAAGGAATAGGTTTAACAGACATATTGCTATTGGAAATTGAAATGAATGATTAAATAGAAAAATAAAAAATAAATAAAATTTTATGTAATAAATTTACAGAGGAACAAGGAACAACTCAAGAGGTGACATGGGAAGATGAGAAAGCTGCCACCTCACATCAGACTCCTAAACTCGGTATGCCCCAACAGAAGACTTTAGATATTTTGTTAAAACATGTTAATTACTATTTTCATTTAATAATTGTTTAAATTTTGTTAGGAAAAAAAAAGAAAAAAACTAGGGCGGGAAGATGCCATTGACCTAGAGTTGCAAAGTAGGCTGAAGAGGCAGACAGTTATGTTTTCTCACGAGGAGGAGCTGCATCAGCTGAGGAAGGATGAGCTGAACATTCGCAAAAAAAATTGCATTAGAAGATTTGAGATCTCAAATACTAACAAGAATAGCGGAGATCAAAGGAAAATTAGAAATAGAAATATTAAAAAAACAATTGAAATAAAAAAAAATTGTAATAATCAAAAATAAAAATATCTATCTCCCAATTTATTGTTTTCTTATATTTTTTAAATGTTTTCACTTTTATTCAGTTAATTTTTTCAAGTAAAATGTCTTTCAATGAAGGATTGCCTTATGGCTTGTCCTCTGCGAGTAATTGGTGGATGGCTGCTTATAATTGTAGTATCTGTTTCGCTTTGCTTTTCAGGTTCAAATACTGAACAATGATCTGCCCTGCCAATATTGTGAAGAATAGCACAGGCTGCTATATAAATTTGCACATTTTCAATATTGTTCATGAATTTACGACCTAAACAAGGAAAACGTTTTTTCCAAATTCCAAAAATTCTTTCAACTGTAACCCTTGTCCTTTTATGGGAAACATTGTACCTTTTTTCTGGCTGTGTTGATGGATTGAGTAAAGGGGTAAATAAATATGAAGTTTGCGCATACCCTGCATCACCTAATAAAAATCCATCTAAATCTCCCTCTTCTAATCTTAGTTTAACAGCGCTGTTGTCAAAAATGCGACTGTCATGTGCTGATCCTGGCCATCGAATCACAATATCGAAAATTTCACAATTTGGCCCTCCCACAACTTGAACATTCAGAGACATCCAACCTTTTCTGTTACGAAAATTCTCTGCATTGGGACCTCCAGGACTTTTTATTGGAATGTGTGTGCAGTCGATGCAGCCAATTACATTTGGGAATCTTCCGATTTGATAAAATCTCTTCTTTAGTTGACGAAATCTTGTGTCATCCTCAGGAAATTTTATAAACTTTGGAAATTGTTGGGCTATTTGTTTTGCGGTTCTGTTGACAATTCTGCTCACAGTTGACTGGTGAAGATCTTGAAGATCCCCATATACAATCTATTAAAAAAATAAAACATAAGTAATTTGTTTAACAGTTGTAGAACAAGCTAGTTCAATGAATATTGCCACATTACCTGGAAGCTACTTGTAGCAAAAAAGAGCAGAGTTGTACACATTTGTATAACCATTGGAACTGGTAGCCCCCTATTTGATTGGCTGTTATTACTGAGAAAAGGCATCAACATACTCAAAAAAATATTTTTGGAAAACCTAAACCTTTTACAGAATTCCATGTCAGAGTATTTCTCTAATGGGTTTTCCAAATCGCGTATCTATCTTTTAGATACACTTCTCAACTCATTTTCTCTACTTAAATAGTCCATAAATTGAATCAAATCATCATCCAAAAAGAAAGCCATTTTGTTTTTTACGTAATTTAATAAAGAAATTTGTGATAATATGAAGAAACTGCATAATAATAAGTGAAATATTATTGAACTCGTTAGCCCCTATCTTCTAAAATATAAACAAACAGGTTATACTAAGAGTTAAAGAAGGTTAAAAGGAAAGGAAGTTTTAAGGAATGACTATGTATACCATCCTATTTCTCTTAAATAGTTCATAAATTCAATCATATCATCATTAAAAAAAGAAAGCCATTTTGTTTTTAACGTAATTTAATAAAGAAATTTGTGATAATATGAAGAAACTGCACAATAATAAGTGAAATATTATCGAACTCGTTAGCTCCTATCTTCTAAAATATAAACAAACAGGTTATACTAAAAGTTAAAGAAGGTTAAAAGGAAAGGAAGTTTTAAGGAATGACTATGCATACCACCCTTAGTTTTCGATTAAAACAGCAATCCTTAAGGACGAAAAAGCTTATTCTAATTGTGGATGGAGAGAGTGGCCAAGGATGTCCTTCGGCCTCAAAAAATCGTCAGATCCTGGCAGATCTGTAAAACAGTACCTTTTTAGCAAAAAGAGTAAACGGGAAGGGGTCGTTAGCGTTGAAAAACTATCTCCAGCCTCCCGTAGAATAAGTTAACAACGAATGAATATCCTTCCGCCATCTTAAAACAGTTAAATAGTCGAATATTTTTTAAAAAGTGTCCTTTTAAGGTCTGCCATCTTAAAACCGTTAAATATTTTAAAAAAGTATCCTGGAGGACAATAATGGCGGAAGTTATCTTTCGGATAACTTAAAAAATCGTTAAAATAGCAATCCTTAAGGACGAAAAAGCTAATTCTAATTGTGGATGGAGAGAGTGGCCAAGGATGTCCTTCGGCCTCAAAAAATTGTCAGATCCTGGCAGATCTGTAAAACAGTGTCCTTGCATTGGCTGAACTTAGGCAAAGATAGTAGGAATTTTTCTTCACATTGCTATGCCTCATATTAAATATTGTTTATTTCCCATCAACCATGACTGAACACGAAAAGAAATATTTAAAAATAATTTAAAGGTAATTATTATTTGTAACTAACACTAAGCCGATTGGTGGAATAATAAAATATGTTTACATTTCTGAAATTGGCATAAAATGTGTTGAATTTGATTTTTTGGCCAATTTAAATTAATAAGAATCATGGGGAGAGATAATTTATTCCTGGAACCGGGGTTTTGATTTCTTCAAAGAAATTTCTCCATTATTAACATGATATATCTTTAATTATGTAAGATTGTAGAGCACGGATGAATCATAAGATGACTCGAGGTAATGCTAAAGTACGGCCTCACTATATCATCTTTTTGTACTTCAGTTAGGAAGTAAGTTGCTTAGCTTTAGGATAATAAAATTATTTTAATTTATTCAGAGACTTAATTAGCCAGGAACCTGTTTAGCTGTAATGCCCCAATAATTCAGCGCACAGCTGCTCCTGAGACTAACAAAACTATAATTTCAGAATTTAATAGATATTTTACTTTTTATATTTTGCACATTTTTTATTTTTTTACGAATTCTTTTATGAACATAAAATACACGTATTAAAAATACAATTTTTCCTTTACCGTTTTCATTTTAATTATAAATTTAAATTATTTACCGAATGACGTAAAAGAATAGCGTTTCTAATCAGTCAGAAATAAATTGAATATCGTAATTTATGCTGACACATGAGTAGATCTAGCGTAATATAAATCCGTTGTTTTATTATTTTTATAGAGAATTATTTTTATAGAAAACATACTGCTACCCAACTCTCTTACTTTTTTACACATATGTATACAAAAACCATAAATTGCATTAGTCCATCCAATATACCATGCACGTGGTGGCTGATAATGCTCAGGGAGTCCAAGATTACATTTTCAGTCATTATTTCTATATCTCTCGCCTCCACAAAATGGTCCTCCGAACTTGTTTTTCTTGATATGATTCCACGAGAGCCAATTCTTGCATGGATAAATCTCAATTTCCTAATGTCTCGCGGAATTTCTTTTTAAGGAAGGGATACAGTTTTCATGAATATCCATTTTCTCCCTTTTTACTTCACCTGATTGATCGAGGTCATTATTTTCATACCTTACCGTTGGATCCAAGATTAGCGCTGTCTGTCTGTTCTTCGGAAGCTCGACAGTTTCCGCATACCTTGTGGATCCGTTGGTATCAATGCAGTAGACCTCGTCAAAACTGGTAAAGCCTTTGTTATTAAGGAGCCTTATCAATTCGTTCTTGACCCTGTGGTGTCGATATTAAATAAAATATAATCACCAACATTATTTATTATCTATCATCTGATTGCGACTAATTAGAGTAGAATTGGTTATCCGGTAGGATAGGAAAGAATCTAATAAATCAAATAACTTTGGCACAAGTAGTTGGGGGCAGATATTGTCTCTAGGGACAAGATCTATATTACTAAAGGCAAAATATTTAATAAACTCATGCTGCGGAAATAACATAGAAATATATATATATATATATATATATATATATATATATATATATATATATATATATATATATATATATATAAAGAGTTTTCTATGTATCGGAAAGGAATTAGATACAATAAATACGGTTAGACCTATGAGAGAGTTTAAGGAGAGACGATGGCCCCCAACTAATTAAAACAGCATTGCGGCTTGGTTTTTGTCCCTATGCGGACGGTTCTACCAGCAACTGCTAAATTTATATATTTAACCTCAACATTTAACAGCATTCTACAACCATTGTCATTAGGTTTTCCAAAATAATAATAAAAAAAAAAAAAATTCTTATTGGTAATTTCAAAGGTTTAACATATAGGAACTTCATTTTGGAATTGCTAATCCATCTCCTTTCGAAAAAGTTTTTCACTTACTATTTTAATCACCTTTTAAATATTTACCTCATCTTTCTCTCTCTCTCACTCTCTCACTCTCTCTCTATCTCTCGGTATCTATCTATATATATTTAATAAATATGACGACAGTTTCCTAAATATAAATTTATTGGAGAATATTTCTGTTACATAATATTTGTCGCTGGAACCTACTGTTTAGGAGCTACATTGGTTTGAATAAAAAAAAAAAAACCTTTTACCTACATTTTTGACGGGTTGAGGCTTTATTGACACACTGTAGCTATTTAGGTGTTGGTCAGATCGAGCATTTACCGACAGTTTCCGTATCATTAGATACAAAAGATGCAGATTATAGATTATAGATCGACATGCCCATGATCGAATTACTGTTTGTTTTAGTCCCCGACTTTTTATTTAATTGGTATTTTCTAATAATTTAATAATTGAATTAAACACATGTTTGAACTCACCAAGAGAAGGAGTATAGCGTATGCTTTGGATAAGGAGTGAAAAAAAGAAGTTGATGGATTATTTTTTTTAAAACTTTCGTTTACATTATATTGAACTAAACACTGTTTCTGTAAATTTAAACTTTTTAGAAACATATACCAATCATTGCTATATGTAAATGCATAAACGTTGAATCTGAGTGCTTTTTCATTTAGTAATTTTAAATTTTTTTTTTTTTTAGCGACTAGTTAATTAAAATGAAACTGCCCCCTTCAATTAAAATGAAATTGAATATATTCTCTGAATCGACAAAACGCTACTCAAACAATGTTGAAAAGGTAATCAAACGATGTTTTAATAACAGAGATATTTCACTAATTGAAAAAAAAAATTGAAACATGGAAAATATTCAGAAACCATTAAGTTGTCCTCCTGGAACCGTGTAAGGCTGAAATGCGAGCTCTATTCTCGTCCATTCCGGGAAAGCGAGGTTCGGTTTACGCCTGGGCGAGCTGAATTTTTTTCTGAAGGAGGGTTTTCCCTCGTAATTAATCTTGCCATTTACACTTTGTCTGGAAAAGAGTGGAAAACTGTATTTGGTATTTTTTTTTTTTTTTTCAATGATGTCAAAACCAAATAAGGTAAAGGAAAATGTTTGGGTATAGGAAAAGGATTTAGTTTTTTATTTCCAAATTACTTTGTTATGGTGCCACAGGGAAAATTATATATAAGACCGTTGTTACTGTCTACTGTTTTTAATTACAAATATTCTGGTTAGCTTCGATTCCAATTATTAAAACCGCAAAATAAATCATTTTTCTTTAATATTAATTTATTGAAATTTACAACTGTACTACTATATACATCAAGTAAATGAGCTGGTAACGATTACAATAACATATCAAAACTTGAAAAAAACTACTCATTAATAAGCAGTAGCACTTCAATTAAAATTCTACACTAGAAGATCTCTAGGCCATCTTCTTTTCAGAAGCCTCAGAGGATTATCGGGTATGAAGTGGGAAGCAAGTTGAGAAACTAATGGATTTGAGTGGTTATGGAGCTTACTATGAAAGGATATGTATCTGGTTTGGGCTAAATTAGAAACATAGCCCCAAAGCTCAACTCCGTACGTCCAAATAGGTCTAATCACAGTCATTTAAATAAGTCTTTTGTAATGAATTGGGAGCTTTGATCGTTTGTCTTATAAATGTTGAAGTAGTCTGTAACGACGGGCAGTTTCTTGTCGCCTTAGTCTTGTATGTGGATTCCACGTAAGACGTTTGTCCTAGTAGAGTCCTAGGTAGCGGATCTGTTCAACAGGAATTAATGGAATATCATTAAAGGATACTGTAGGACAGGAAGTCGTGGGTTTACGACGAAGGGTAATGGTTATTCGGTGGGATTTGTTTGGGTTTATTTTGTTTCTCCATTTTTCACACCATTCTTGAATGTTTAGGATATGGGATTGGAGTGTTGAGGAGGCAATGAAGGAATCATTGTTTACTGATAATTAACATGTGTCATTACCATAAGTGGTGAGGGCAGTGGTAGGATGAATTGGGATGTCAGAAAATAAAATATTAATTTTATTTTTGTAGGTCCTGGAACAAACTTCTGTTTAGATATTTCGGAGGACGATCTAATAAAGATTTAGAAGGAAGCTAGTGTATAAGTGGGTTTGAAGTTAATTTGATAAGTTTTAGGATGCATCCCTCACAATTGGAGATTAGATTTCTGGTAAATTTTATTTGTGGAATAATAATCATTAGTGAAAACAAGAAATGGGATTTGTAAGACAAATATTTATATAACTTATTTATATAATTTATATTATATTATAAGGATATATTGATTTCTGAATACCGATACACGATATATTGGTGACCACAAATATCGATATGTCAATGCATGATGATATTCTTTTTTTTTTTAAATGTTATTTTAAATATTCCAATCACGTTACAATGATATTCCTGTTTATTAGACCGTTTTAGCTAATTTGATTAACGACACCGAACCACTGCTCCCACATAAAATGAATAAATAAAAAGGCTTAGTTGACCAGAAGACACGATGCCGAAACAACCAACTTTGGCCAGTATTGCCAGTTTAAATTCACAAAATATTTTCAAATTACTTTTCTTTTTATATTTAAAATAACTTAATTATGAATTCGATATGTTACATAAAAATAACAACACAATGCTCTGTTTCTTTGAGGTGCTGCGATCTAGCGGATCACTGGAAAACCAAACATTCTTTTACAAATCATAGTGCTTCTTCCTTACACTATTCTGATTGCTTAAGAAATGAATTAAATTCATTTTACCGAAATGAACGCTCATGTATACAATTATATAAAATATCGTCAACTTTAAAATCAAGTAAATTTAATTATGGACTTATATCTAGTTTAGTCCATTAGCGTTATTTACGGAGGTAACATTGGTACCAACATTACAACATTACCAAGTACAAACATTGGTACCAACTGGAACTGGAAACCATAATAAACTAATCGTATGCTTATTTATTTATTTACTTTAAACTAATTTATTTAATTTAACTACTGAATAACTACATGTATTAATTAAATAATTTGTTATTAACAATTATATACCGAATAAAAAAAGTAAATAGTCTGGATAAGAATATAGAAAAAATATAGAATAAATATAGTAGCACACCACTTAAAGTTCTATCTTAAAAGGTTCCTTGACCATCTTCTTTTCATTCAACAGGAACAAATCATCGCGAGTCGAATGGTGATTTAATATGCTATTTAGGATTGACAAATTATTTCTTAATTCTATTGGAATTTTTTTTTTCGAATACTACTTTGGAATGCTAAACATTCATTATTAGTTCTAAAAAGAAATAAACAAAATAAAAACATCAGCACTACATAGATTGTATATAGTAAATTTTTAAAATATTAGACAAGAAATCAAATATGCTGATATTTACCTAAGGAACCAAAACAACTGAAAGATACTAGAACTAGAGTTAACTAAATGTGCAGAGTACCTTTTGGTTTTCCCTGTGGCTGGTTGATTTTCCCCGCTCCTACTGAATACAAATTTAAAATGGGGCCAGTCGAAATATTTATCTGGTCATTGAACAGATTTTTGGATTGGTTTTGAACAATTGTATTGTTTCAAACGATTCATAAATATTTAATTTTAGACTATTTTCTACGTGATTTAATATTTTTATTCAAAAGTTTTTATTGAATTAGGGTCATTTTGATTTAAATGAATAGCAAAGTTGGAATTCTCGTCCTTTTATTACATGCCATTATAATTTTGTTTTGAAATCTTTTATTTACTGAGCGTCTAGGTTTTCATGTGTATAATTTCCACTCCTAAATCTTTATTAAATATATGGTTATTTACATTTAAGTAAAGCCTATCTGGTTAATCCTGCCACCATAAGAAATCGTTACATCCTGGAAGAGTGTCTTTTGAAAAATTAAAACAATTTAATAAATTTTCAAAAGGATTAAAATTAATTTGCTGGGAAGGATTAGACAAGGACGTCTTTCGGCCGATAAAAATCGTCAGATCCTGGCAGATCTGAAACCAATATCCTTCGGCCATCTCAAAATGTATATCCAGAAAACGGTATAAGTTACTATTCAAAACAGTATCTTTTAGTGTTCTGTAAAAAAGATTAAACGGGAAGAGAGAGTGTCCTTTTTGAAAACTAAAACTTTTAATCAATTTTCACTAAGACGAAAATTAATATGTCAGGAAGTAGTGGAACTTCATAAAGTCCTATGCAAAAAACTTAATAGTTATTTCAGTTTTCAAAAAGGACAACAATGGTGGAATATCCTGCGACCACCTAAAATTGTTAAATCCTAGATCTCCAAATGGTATTCTAAAGTGTCCTATAAAAAAGATAAAGGGGAACAGAATCTGTCCTTTTAAAAATTAAAAATTGAAACTATTTAATAAATTTTCAAAAGGACAATAACTAATATGTCTGGTAGGAGGGGCCAAAGATGTCCTACGGCTGACAAAAATCGTCAAACCCTGGCAGATCTGAAACCATTATCCTTCAGTGATATTTGTAGCTTCACAGTAATAAAAATAATGATAATAAAATGTTTTATTCAAACGGAATTCTAACAGTTTACAATTGTAACATATTTGATATTAAAACATATTTTTATAATAAAACAATTTACACTACATATTAAAGTTGGCTATAATGGATATTAATTGGAATGCATTTTTAACAGTAGGAAAATATTAAAAACTTACCAAATGTGAAAAAGAGTAATAAAATAAATAAATAATAAAATTTACTAAACTAAAATACATGATTAATTAAATTTTTGTGCAATAAAGTTGATCAACATTTCGGAATAATTAACTTGTACAGGGTGAGTATCTCTTAGTGTAAAAATAAAATTTGGATAAACTATATCAAAAATGTAGCTAAATGCCGCAAATCTCACCTTTCTATTCCAATCCGTTGCATATATACGATAAATCAAAGACTTTTTTAAGGAAATCACGTTTTTTTCCATAAAAACTGTAATATCTCCATTTTGACTAAATATTTTTCAAATTTTGACAACATTTTCGGATTTAGCATTAAATTTTCTATAAGAACAGAGTACACGTAACCTTGAATTTTACAAACTTGGTATCTAAAAAACAGCTTGATCTTCACCTTATTTGGGGAAGTCACAATGTCTTATTTACTTCAACGCTCACCGTTTTTCGTAAAAACCATCCACAAAACGTCAAATCTCACAAAAACTTGCAAATTTAATCAGCTTTCGAATGATATGTTAAACGTAATGATTTTGTTTCAATTTCATGGAGATATTTACTTTTGAAACCGAAAAAACATGGTGTTTTCATTTGGTATACAAATCAGTTACTTGGATAAATAGAACATTATGACAATCCCTTAATGGAAATGTGCATTTTAAACATAATAAACTCTTCATTGGAATAAAAAGCAATGAAAAAAATTATTGTTTAATAGAAAATAAAGGAAAACTGTCAATAAAGTGAGACCAGATCAGAGGATCTTATGTTATTACATTTATTTATTTATTATGTGATTTATGGCTAGATGAGTCTCATTTTTACAGGGGAAGGCATTTCGACCAATCATAATAACGATATACATGAATTGGTAGAAATGCCATCCCCTGTAAAAACAGACTCATCTGCCCATAAAATTCACTTCAAAAAGTAGTATTCTTAGACACAATCTGCATTCAGAAGCTAACGGCAAAATTAAGGTCTATGTTCATTATCACTGGATTTTAAACATTACATTGAAAATCTAATAAATTACATTTCCATTAAGGGATTGTCATAAATGTTCTATTTACCCAAGTAACTGATTTGTATACCAAATGAGAACACCATGTTTTTTCGGTTTCAAAAGTAAATATCTCCATGAAATTGAAACAAAATCATTACGTTTAACATATCGTTCGAAAGCTGATTAAATTTGCAAGTTTTTGTGAGATTTGACGTTTTGTGGATAGTTTTTACGAAAAACGGTGAGCGTTGAAGTAAATAAGACATTGTGACTTCCCCAATTAAGGTGAAAATCAAGCTGTTCTTTAGATACCAAGTTTGTAAAATTCCAGGTTACGTGTACTCTGTTCTTATAGGAAATTTAATGCTAAATCTGAAAATGTGGCCACAATTTGAAAAATATTTAGACAAAATGGAGATATTACAGTTTTTATGGGAAAAAACGTGTTTTCCTCAAAAAAGTCTTTGATTTATCGTATATATGCAACGGATTGGAATAGAAAGGTGAGATTTGCGGCATTTAGCCGCATTTTTGATCTAGTTTAACCAATTTTTTTTTTTTACACTAAGAGATACTCACCCTATATATTATTTTGGTTTTAATAAATTAAATATCAAACTGAACCAATAATATTTTGAATGTTTTATTAGCTACATATTATTCTAGTAGCAGGTATGCGATTTTTACGTTTGTGTATGCATCTCCTTAAGGTTTGCTTGTTACATCTGCATATTGTTTGAATTATGAGATTTTCTGAATTTTTCGTAGAGTTGAAAAATTCCTTGTCTGGATGGGAATAAATTGTTTAATTGTTTCAAAATCTAATTCGAGTAGCGTGTCGGTTATTTTTGCATACATTGGGTAGTCGTTAATTATTCTCATTTATAGGTTATGCACCCTTTCGTTTTTTTTTTATAGTTGAAGTCACAGGTGTAACTCCATACAGGAGAGGCATACGTTAGTAATGATCGTATGACTTCAAAGTAATTACATTTTTGTTCATACATACAGCGTTTTGAAAAGTTCCTCTTTTGTCTTTAGGTGAAGGGAAATAAGATGACAATGATATATCTATTTGTAAAGCGGGATTTGAACCTATTCTTCTTAATTCCTTTTATAAGTATAAAATAAATACAAAGAATGATCCTTTATTTTATCTTTGTCTCTAATCTACCCAACCTATAATTATGTTATATTGGGAACATTAGTTATAGTTCCACCTTTACTAAATGGATACTCCATCGAACTCTAGATCAAAAAGCCATAATTCGTGATGTGGAAGAATAGAGACGTAAGACTTGGGGAACTATCCGAGCAAGGAGCTGGCTGTAGTGGAGGAGTTGAGATTGATGATGAAACAAGGGAGGGAGTGAGAGATTAAGACCAGCCTGCAGATGTTGACTGACTCGGTGACGAAGGACCCAACTTTGACAAAGCCCGCCCTGATTTACGGGATATGTTCTCTGGCTAATTTATCAATCGGCCGTAGCCTCCACCTGCTGGGTCTTCTGATTGATTGTATTTGCTCATCTCCGGGATGTCCCGGGCCATCTATAGCTGTCTCCAATGAATTTTAGGACTCAGAGGTGTGTTCGGTGTAACTTGAGTCTCGGAAAGTTATGCGGTATGGTATACTTCCAGCGCCTGTCGAAGTACAGAGAAAGTTTTCTACAAAACTTCATATTTTTTATCACAGAATAGATAAATTAAATTAAAAAAAAAGTTTTTGTTTCGAGAAAAAAAGTCGGAAAAAAAATGGAAATAGACACTGTCAGGTAGGTTAGATATACCTAGCTGCATAATAAACATTTCAAAAATTTATTTAATATAATACATCTGTTTTAAAGTAAGGTTAATTCAATAACCATAATAGTTAATGTATGGTTTGATGTTTGAGGGCTAATACGTTTTTGTCAGAGTATTCAACAGGGACTGTTTTAATTTATTGAACGACATAACAAAAAAAAAAACATCAACATAGAAATGGACCGTAACATACAAAGAAAACAACACATACACATACACAAGAAAACATACAAAGAGTACATGCAAAATAAATTCAAACACTAGATGAGACAGAGCCTAACGACTTACATATACAAGATATTTACACAGAAGGTTGTAAAGACTGTGAAAATACTGGACGTGCATTTTCTCTAATGCAGTACCGATTGGATAAATATTGTTAGGATAACTGAGGCGAAAAATTAGCCGTAGTGAAGACCACGGAACATTCATTAACAACTATAACAAGTTTCTTAAATGCGAAAAGACATTGATTAACATCAACTAGTTTATTTAAGAAACGACGATTTACAAAAATCTTTCAAAATAACATGAGAAAAACTGGGGTGTAAATATGGGCACTCTTAATAAAAAATAGTTTAAAACAGGATAAAACAATTCGGAACGGTAGATGGTTTATTTCTTACAGGAAAAAAATTATTTACAGAAAATCGCAATCTTAACTGGCTGTTTCATCCCCAGCACGATCTATGTTCCCACATTTGGGAACATTTTGCCCACATCTCTCCCCGAGTGTCTTCAGAGAACTTTTCATCACAAAAGATGCAAGTTGTGATCTCTAACAAGAGATTTGTGGAAGCTCCCTGGGGATTTGGGGTCCACATTTACACCAAGAAAGGCTTCCACCGAGGGTTTACACCAACTCCACCTTAGAAAGATGGCCACTATCACATGTAACCTGAAAGCGTGCGTGACTAAAGGTCTGCTTCAAAAAGTAGCCTAAGAACTCCGCTTTCCAGATAAAGTTTAGAGTCCTTAATGAACACCAATTTATAAAATAACTCAAGCTGCGTCCTGGTTGAAACAATGGCTCCAACTGCTCACTGCTATCTTATATTAGCAAATGACTCCATAGACAGTCCTCGCCACCAGTCTCCAATATCTCCCTCAGCTAGTAGAGAGGAAGTCCGTAATTACACTAGTGCTCATATTTACATCTTTTCCCCTACCCTTCTCTACACCGACTGGTATCACTTTAATAGTTATCATAAAAAGCCTATCGGCTAAAGAAAGAATTATATTGAACATGTTTTAGGGAATTCTCTCTTGACCGACTATTCTCACGTCTTCCTTTGCAAGGCAATTTTGCTTACCTGTGATTTATGTGGTTGTAGGAGATAAATTCTGAAATTAAATTGTTTAATCCTGTGGACCGTATCTGTCTTCATCTTTTTATTTTTTCCGTTTACCTGTATAATTTTAAGTTGATACTTTTGTGTTACATCAACCAAAATGAGTGAATCTCTCTCTCTCTCTCCAAATTAATTTAAAGCCGCCTTTGTGCACTCTCCAAGTTATTTTAAGATGAGTCTTGTGTTCCAAATTTATAAGTACATTTGAGCTCGAAAAATAATTTTTGCTCTCGGTGATGGAAGCACACACATATACAAGGGGAGAGGGCACATCTGAGGCGCCTGAGGAATGCTCCTCTTTGTCGGTGTTTAATTTATTTACAGGCCCTGTAGGAACGCGACGTATCCTTTTGATCTGGCGAGGTAGAGGGCCGTAAAGGGTGATAATATGTAATATCTATGCTCAAAGAGGCTCAACATCATCAACTCTCCGGGGGCCACTTGCTAAATCTCTCCTCGGCGGTAATCGAACTAATGGATCATCAAAATTCAACCCGAACGCAATCTGACTGGCAGAGGATGAGGACTGGCCTGTTCCTGCATCCTAATAGCGTTATTAGTATCGTCATGATACAAATGTTTATTATAGACTGCCCTCGCGGTCTTCGGAAACGGTACATTTAAGCGAGATTTTGGGAATTCAAGGATTTAACATATTTAATCATGTTTAAAGTGGAATGCTAATCTGAATCGGCAATAGAAATCTGAATATTAGTAAAAAGGAAAAAAACAAACATAAATACTTACATTAATGAAGTTAATTTTTAGAAAAACAAATTAATTCTACATGAATAAACTTGAACTAAAAAAAAATATATATATATATATATATATATATATATATATATATATATATGTGTGTGTGTGTGTGTGTGTGTGTGTGTGTGTGTGTGTGTGTATTAACTACGTGTGTTAACTGTCCAACCAAGGACAGTAAAGCACATATTAATAGACTGCTAACAGTTTTCATCAGTAAGGGAAAGACTTAAAATGTCATACACACTGAAAGAAATTCTACATGATGAAAAGTCAGTGAAGACATTGTTGGAGTTCCTGAAAGCCATCAGGTTTTATGGACGAGTATATATATATAAAAAAAAAAAAAAAAAAAAAATGAACTGCCAATTTTATAATTTTGTTTTGCCTCTACCCTTAAGGGTCATTGGCAGTTAATTTTTTTTTTTTTTTTTTTTTTTTTTATATACTCGTCCATAAAACCTGATGGCTTTCAGGAGCTCCAACAATGTCTTCACTGACTTTTCATCATCATGTAGAATTTCTTTCGGTGTGTATGTATTTTTTTTTTTTTTTTTTTTTTTTTACAATTAATTATCAGATTTTTTTTTCGTCTTCTGTTTGTTTTGGTTAACACTAAAAATAACTGACCATTAATTTTGAATAGGTATATAAATATCGATAATTTCGTTGATAGTACTTTTATGTTCTTTGTGTTGAATAAATTAAAATTTTTTTTTTTTTATTCATAGTTCATGTTTGTACAGGTTTGCAGGTTTATTCTTATTTTTTTTTTTTCAAAAATTAACTTTATTTGTCAATGTCTAGTGATAAGTGAGGGTATTTTGTTTTGTTTTTTTAATGTTTAGTTCAACTTAGTACCTAAATTACAACATTTCTATTAAACACCTTTTTTGAGCTCTCTTAAATACATACAAAAAAATTCAAACATCAGCACTACGTTGATGATGTAACTTAATTTTTTAAAATTACAGACAAGAAATCAGTATTTGTAACTCACCTGAGGAGGATAAACGAAAAAACTTCTGGAAGATACCAGGAACTTTTCCGATTTAAAAAATCCGATTTTCTTGGAAACAACATTCACATTCACATTTAAAATGTTTTTTCAATGCCTACTTCTCTCTTATTGTTGTTTACTAACGAGAAATTGTGGTAGAAAAAAGTATACATGGAATGTCGGTAGTTTTAGTGATACAACTAAATATTGGAAATATTTATCTGGTCGTATTAACGAAATTATGGATTGGTTTTGGACGATTTTATTATTTCTAATGATTCGTAAATATTTAATTTTAGACAATTTTCTAGATGATTTATTAATTTTTTTCCCGATTCTTTGTTGAATTAATGGCTATTTTCATTTAAATGAAAGTTGGAATTATTTGCTCTTATATGATTTTTTAATCTATGATTTACTGATCGTCCAGTGGTATTTAGCTTGACAGTCATAACATTTCCGTTCATATACATCGCTTTTTCGGAAAGGGCGTATTTTGCCTTCAGCTGAAAGGGAAGATGAGATGAACCTACGTAATAAGGGATCAAAATGTATTTATTCGGAGTAGATTTGTCTTCTGGGGGTGTTAAATATATATTATTAGTAGCTTTTTTAAGGATATATTTTTTTAAGTCCGTCGTGGTTTTACTTTGTCCGTAATTGATGTATATATGGTATATGGTTTTAATTTATTTATTTATTTATTTTTTTTTCAACGGTATGTTTAAAGACGGTAAATCATCATATTGAAGAATGCGACCTAGTGTGTTCGTGTTCTCGTACGATTGTGTATAACTACATCTGTGTGGGTTTCCTATATATACCAAATTCGTATGGTTCATCTTTTATCTGGATTTCTTTTCAATAATTTAAAAACCTATAGATCTTTAAGTAATAAAACCAAACCCATAACCTTGAAAACCTTCTTAAAAAAAATTGTTATAAGAATTCAATATTTCATTATATGTATTCGTCTAAACTCCCCAACAAAAGTATTGCAATACCCATAATTCTCAAGATTTTTCTGGTTTTTACCTAGTGTAAGTGTACAAAGACTCGTGTAAGCAGTCACTCAAGCCAGAGGGGGCAATATGTCTTATTAAATATAAATTTAAAAGTTAAAAGTTAAAATTGTAAAATATGAAAATTTTTAAAAGTAAGATTTCTAACTTTTTTTTTTTTTTATTGAAAGAAACATTGTAATTTATTTAAATAAAATTGTTTATGTTTAGTTTAGGAATGATTATTATAGACTTTAGAACCTTTTTTTATTATGAAACGTTTTTTTTTTAAAATTCAAATATTTCGAAGTGTTGCGATACTTTTGACGGGGAGTTTATGTACAGGAATATAAAAAGAAATAAGGAATCCAAAACCCACACATGCTATCAGATAGGACGGGGCTAAGATAGCAAGAGACGCAAGAGATGGGGCGATAATGGGCTAAATGGTTCTGCAATGATCCCAGCCGGGGCAAGATTTATGTGCGGCGGCTAGCCCTCTATTCTCGACCTCCTTCCTTACACCGGCCCCTGTCGTAATCGTCTGGACACTGTCTAGTTGTCTAGTTGTCTAGTTTCCTAGCACTACCACCTGTCTTTCTTAAATTATATTACAGGTCTAGGGCACTTTGGTCCTAATTCCAATAAATTGAGTTATTTTAACCCAAAGAGAATTTTTTTATTTGAGGTTATCAAAGTGAAAACTAGTCTTAAAATAGATAATGAAGTATATAATTATTCTAATATATGCATTTTCTTTTGATAAAAAAGAGATAAAGAATAATAAAGAAATTAATAATCTTTATTCTGAGACACCTTATCCCCTTTTATTGTCTGGCGCGAACAAATCAGGCAACAACGTCTGTTGTTTATAAATTAGTACTTATATAATTATAGATATTATGTAAGGTAGGAATTTAAGATTAAGAACTAATCTTTGAGTTTATTTAAAAAAAACACTCTTATAATAATGTATCCTTTACGCAATTTATGAAGATTGATAATTGGGAAGGAGGGTGAATAAATTGCTTTTAAAAGATGTGAGAGAAGGAGCCTTGGTAATTGAAATGTGTATGAAATTCCAAAATATAACTGCACGAATAATAAAGGATTTTTTAAAGGAAGCAGTTCGATGAGTAGGGATAAACAAATCGATGAGCTGAGATCTGGTATTCAAAAGATGAATGGAAGAACGAAGGGCAAGGATGTCGTAAATATATTCAGGTTTTTTGGACTTCAAAGCTTGGAATAGAAAGGTATTGCCGACGAAAACTTAACGATAAAGCCACCTTAGCTCAGAATACCAGTAAGTGATGTGAGATCGCCTGGGGATCCCAAAAATGTATCTTATAAAGGAATTCATTGATCTTTTCAGCTTCATTTCAAGCTCACCAGACAGTCCTTCGTATACTAACCATCCATAATCGAGTTGGGAAGGATGAGGGAGGACACTAACAATTGACGGGTTTTGTGAGAGAAAGATTCACAGAATCTTAGGAGTTGTTTGAGAGAGATGGTTTTTCGGGTAATTTGGGAAATATGGTTATTCTAAGACAGATATTGATCGAGAACTATTCCGAGGTTTTTGTTAGAACTTATGAACTGCATAGGAATATTATTAAGATAAAGCGGTGTATAATCGGAAAGTGAATTAAGGGTGAGTTTAGATCCAATAACCATTGCCTTTGTTTTTTCTGTCTTGCAGCTCAATACTTTATCACATGATGGCATGGTCTGCAACCATGTTCAAAGCCCAAATAAAATAAACTGTGCGATTACTAGTTTACCATATTTTTTGTATTAATACACTAATTTTTGTTATAATATTATTATTGTTGTAAATAATAGATCTTAAACATGGCATGAACCGAAAAACGTTATCAGGTTTTTCCAATCAAATAAATTTTTAGGAGATAAAGATTACTCCTTTTTTTTTTACTATTGAAGTTTTCTATCTCTCTTATAAATAGTTTTTAGAATATATAAACCTATTCAATAAATATTGATTTGATTATGTTTGAAGACCATTTTGTTTAATTGATATAGGTTCCAGTTATAGCCTATTGAATCAACTAATCGCTGCTTTATACTCGTACTAGTACATATTCTTTGCAAGACAAACAAAACTGTTTATATATGTGGAGCTATGTGTACTAATTCCCTTTTAGAGTGATTGCTAATATTCGTTTTATACTTTTCATATCATTCTTCACTAATAGGCATATCTAGATTTTTTCGATAAATTAAATTTAAGTGATTGTTTTATATTTCCTGATTCTCAGCTCATAACTCAGTGATAGAACTTTTAAATTTAATCATAACTTTTCCTATTCCTCTCTCTTTACCCAATCTGCAGGTGTTCCTCAAGGAAGTATCCAAGGTCCAATCCTCTACACGGTGTATACAGCTGGCATCCCACAAATCCTAGCACCATCCTCACCACGTATGCTGATGACACTTGTGTGTTATCAGTAAACAATGATCCCTTCATTGCTTCCCAAACACTCCAATCCCATATCATATACTTTCAAGAGTAGTGTCAAAAACGGAGAATCATAATAAATCCCATCAAATAACTTTTACCCTTCGGCGTAAACCTACGACTTCCTGTCCTACAGTACCCTTTAATGATGTTCCACTAATCTCCGTTAAACAGATCCGCTACCTAGGACTTCATCTGGACAAACGTCTTACTTGGAATCCACATACAAGACTAAAATTACAAGAAACTGCCCGTCGTTTTCTACTACTTCAACATTTACTTGACAAACGTTCAAACCTTCCACTAATTACAAAAGTCTCATTTACATAACAGTAATTAGACCGATTTGGACATACGGAGTTGAGCTTTGGGACTCCACTAAGCCATCCAATTCATCTCGTATCTAATCCTTACAATACAAAATCCTTAGAAAAATCCTAAATGCTCCTTACTTTCAAAAAACTTATCCAAAAGATCTTAATATACCTTACGTTTCTGACTTAGCTCAAACCAGATATCTATCCTTTCTTAGCAATCTCCACAACCATTCAAATCCATTAGTATCACAACTTACTTCTCACTCCATTCCAGATAACCCTCCGAGGCGCCTGAAAAGAAGATGACCTCGGGAGCTTCTAATATAGTAATTTATTAATTTGTATATACAAAAAAAAAAAAAAAAAAAAAAAAAAAAAAAAAAAAAAAAAAAAAAAAAAAAAAAAAAAAAGTGATTGTTTGGAAATTTTTTAAGTAGCAGAAATATACAACCCCTCGATCGATGGCTACGTCAAAATCCTCCACAGGTTTTCGTTATTTATTTTTTTATGAGTGTGGGGAACGTTTAGACTCGCTCAGTCGCGAGAGAACTGAAAACGTAGAGAGAGTCGTGAAGGTGATTTTCACTAGAATGAGTGATGTCCGTTTTACGATCAAAGATCACTGGGTTCTTATAAATCGTTTTTCAAAAGATTGATCCTAAAGTTAAAAATATGACATAAATCTTCGGATCCTTACTTACTAATAAATATCAAATAGTACTTCTAATTTAAGCAACATTGAGTTATTTATCCACAGGCGAAAACATTTTCTCAAATTGATAACCTTTCAAGATCCAGACGATATACAGAGCACGTCGGCAGAATAAAAAAACGTTGGCCTACGGCCCATATATATTGAAAAAGTTTTTTTATCTCTGCTCATATCGGAGAAGTTTCAATTGAAATCTATGTTAAAACTTCCTCAAGACTTGAGATGATGGCTGGCTATATTGTGACATCTCAACTTACCTAGTCTGTATTCGTCTGGTCTCTTAGTTCAATAATTGTTGAATATTCATAAGAACCATAACGCTCATTTATATATTATATAAAAATATCTCGAAATAATATAAGAATTTTCAATGTGTTTTAAATTTAGGTTTTTTTTACATTATTTCACATAGGAAAACACTTCTGACAGAACTTTTCGTTGAATCTGACATGAAGGCATCATTAAAACCTATGAAATCTTAGCTTCAGTAACAGTACCCATCATTAACCCTAGCCAGGCGCGCTGGTTGCTTTAGTCAACCATCCGTGCAATGCGGATGGTGGAACTCGGACCCACTTGCTTCCAATCGCTAATGCCATTCCCCCGAATCTTCCTAGACCCTTTATTACCATTTGAAATGTAATCGGGTGAGCATCTTTAACGTTTTTCGTAATTGAATACATGAAACCAACTTTCATTAGACAGTGTCAACCATGCGCCCAATTTGTTTTTTTTTTCTTATTATTATATCTATTAAAAAAAATATATATATATATATATATATATATATATATATATATATATATATATATATATATAATAGGTATTAAACTTTTAAAAATATAAGACCAGAAATAAAATATATGATTAGTCACCTAAAAGGGATTTTTAGGCGATTTTGCGAACTGATGCCTTAAAATTAGCTGAAAAGTTAAATGAAGATAAATTTATAGCCTCAAATGGTTGGTTAGAAAAATTTAAATAGTTTCACAATATTGTTTGGAAACAGATCAGTGGTGAAGAAAAAAACCTTGACGAAGAACTCGTTAGCGAATAGGTAAACAAAAAATACAGGTGTTCTGTCACAAAACAAAACTGTAATGGACTACTTCAAGTCTTAGATTCATTCAACTGTTATTCGTATTACTAGCCCTCTTCTATAAGGATCATGCAAAATTCGTCATATGTTAATTCACTTATCTGAAATTATTATTTTATACAATCATGTATCCAGCTTTTCAAATAAGTTATTTCAATTTTTTTTTTCAGATTGGTAGGTTTATAAAAAAATATGTTAGCTTACTATTACTTGCGTAAACGATTTTTTTTTCTTCAAATAAATAGTTCTCAGACAATTATTTTTTTATTATTTATTTATTTATTTTTTTTTTAATAATCCTCCATACAACGGAAAACTCCATTTAACGGAAGAATGGGCGAGTACCCAACTGTTCCGTATAACAGAGGTTATACTCGTACTGTATATTATATCATAAAGTTTTTCAAAACATAAGTCCATAAATCAAATATTTTAGTACTCACCTAAAAAGGCAAAACGAACTTCCTTACTCCTGAATAATATAAGGAAGTAGAGTGGACTAAATTTGCAGAGGCGAAAGGGTCAATTAGGCAGGTGGATTAAACTTTTTGGTCTTCCCTATGACTGGTTGATTTTTTTCCGTACCTACTGGAAAGAACATTAAAATGGGACTATTAGAAGACATTTATCTTTAATTTATAAATTCAAAAAATAAACGAATGTTTTATTCTATAGTCTTTTTTGAATGTGAACAAATCTTAGATATATTATTTGGGAGTGACATAAATACATCAAGTGGAAATTAGTCTTAAATTAAATATTTATGAATCATTGGGAAAATAAAATTGTTCATGACCAATCCAGATTTTAGATTTAGTGACGAGATAAATATTTCCAGTAGTCCCATTTTAACTTTGTTTTCAGTTGGAACGGAAAAAAAGCCAATCAGTCATAGGGAAAACCGGTAGGACACATATCTACCTGAACCTTTCCCATGCGCTATATTTCATCAATCCTAATTGTATTGATCCTTCTATACCATCGTGCGTACCTCAAGTGTATTTGTATTAGATGATTTTAACTAAATGCATTAATTATTAAAGTAATAAACCAACTATCCACAGTGTTCATTTAATGTATTCTACTAAACCCAGCTTTTACAGTGCCGGGTCAGCTTATACTTTTTTTTATTCTCGTTTATTGAAATTTATAACTGTACAATATATATACATCTAGTAAATGTGTTCAAAACAATTACAATAACATATAAAAACTTGAAAAGAACAACTCATCAGTAGCACATCAACTAAAATTCTAGACTAGAAGGCCTCTGGGCCATCTTCTTTTTAGACGCCTCGGAAGATTATGGGGAATGGAGTGAGAAGCAAGTTGAGCGACTAGAAGATTAGTGTTGTTATGGAGTTCACTATGAAAGGCTAGGTATCTGGTTTGGGCTAAATCAGCAACATATGGTACATTAAGATCTTCATGGATAGGTTTATTGGTAACAAAGTAAGGAGCATTAAGGATTTTTTTTCGAAGGATTTTGGATTGTAAGGCATGTATACGGGAAGAATTAGAGGGTTTAGTTGAGCCCCAGCTTATAATTAAAATAGGATTTTCACAAGTTTATATAATGGACAAGCATTCTCGTAAGAATTTCTTCTATCAAGAATACTTCAATTATGGTTGTAGATTATTTTTTATGTTCACGTTTTAAGTGATGCTTTAACAATATTTAAAGATATTTTCTATTTCTTCAACTGCTTTCATCTCTTGAACGTCACTGTAATATTATAAAATATTTTTCTTATTACAAAATATAAAGATATACATTTGTTTAATGTTACAATTTTTCATCGTATGGGATTTCGTTACCTTTGAAAGACCTTACCAGAGTCATTCTACATTACATCCATTGTTTATTCTGTTTCAGGGGATATTTTTAGTAAATGGAATTATTTTCCTTAGAATATACCATGATAAATTTTAAAATGCCATAACTTAAGCAAAAAAATAAAATCAGGATAATGGACTTTTAAAGGCAAAGTGCCCTCTTCTTGTAAGACGTTTATGTGAGCAAACTGAGTCAACTAAGAGAGGGAAGACTTGATAAAAGTACAGAGAAAAAGAGGAAAGTTGGAATTAGCGGAGGAAACCAGTGTAAATGGTTTCTTAAATGCAAATTACACCATTAGCTGGGGCACTAATAGATTTCATTCCCCTGGTTTCTTTCTGAGCCTCGGATGATGCAAACTCTTTAGCAAGGCGAATCTGAGCTAATTAATTGTACACGCTATTTAAGTACTCTAGAATTTATGTAATGAACTCATTTAATCAAAAAGTACTAAAATTTGTTTGTGTATATATACTTATTTAATATCCAGCGAATTTTCTAGCGGCAATATCAGCAACTATTTATTTATATGTCATATAATTTATTACAAAAAATATTAATAGGAAAAAGATACAAATAAAAATTATAAAAGAGAATAGAGAAAAGAAGGCAAAATAATTGTAATAATGATGATGACATTGTAAATAAAATACAGCAATGACATATGAAATACATGCTTAGTTAAAATTAAAATCGTTAATTATAAAACAACAAATTATTTTATAATGCCGATGTTTTATCATGTTATGGTCATTATCAAAAAGAAGATGTCAACCATAAATTCTGAAAATACGATATATGATGCGATTGAAAAAAAAAAAAAAAAAAATAACCTGTACTGCACTAACCCAGGTCAGTACTTGAAAGGAAGTATTGTTTCGTGACGAACGGTTATACAAGGATGTTATGTGGTCAGCAATCGCGCTCAACCACCAAGATTTTTCGTATTAAAGGGTACCCACTTTATAGAGGTTAGGTGTGCCCCAGGAGGGTATCCAGACCCCGAAGTGGATCCACGGCTGTAGAAACTGAAATTAATTTTTCTGCCTTCAGCTGAGCTCGAATCAGTTCTCCGGTGTTCAGTTCCTTACGTACTTTCCTACCCCGCTCCCATACTATGTATAATGGGTTATCTATCTTCCAGATGGACTATTATAGAATTTCTGACAAAATGAATGAATTCAAAAATTAATTTGGACAATTTATTTTTTAATTTCCATCTTTTATACCGGACTTAAAAGACAAGAAACTGTTCGTCGTTTTGGACTACTCCATCATTTAATAGAGAAGCGTTCAAAGCACGCGATAAATTATAAAAGACTTATTTACATGCCAGTAATTAGACCCACTTGGACATACATAGCTTATGGCTCCACTAAGTCTTCCAATTCTTCTTGTATCCAATCCTATCAATCTAAAAACCTTTGTAAAATCCTCAATGCTCTATTCCGTCACAAACAAAGATATTTTGTCAATCAAATTCACTAGTCTCCCTACTTGCCAACCCTCAATTCCATGTAATACTCCGAGGCGTCAGAAAAGATGTCCAAAAGACCATCTAATGTAGAGCAATTGAAGTGCTACTAGTGAGAAATTCTTAACATGTTTTTTTACATGCCATTGCAATAATTTTCTTCAAATTTACTTGTTGTATATGGTGTATACAATATCAATAAAAAGTTTAAAGGAATAAACCATCATTCTCTGAGTAAATTGATTTTTTTTAAAGCTTTTTTTTTTTTTGTATTATGAAGTCAACAACAGAATTTTTAGTAGTCAAGTGTGTTACTGGTTCTATTGACGTCCTACTTTATTAGATTGAACGCTTATTAGTTCTTATTAAATTTTTACAGATTAAGGAATGAAAATTTTGAGTTCATATACCTAATAATACCTACAAATAATAATAGTAAATCCAATAAAAAATATCTAATATTCAAACAGTATTGTTGGCCACCAAAATTAGGGCAGGAAACCAAGCTCCACATATAGAAATCAATATTCCTCCCTACTCTTACCTATGGGAGCGAGAGCTTGATCATGATGGATAAGCAGATCAGCAGAATAAGTGGAGCCGAAATGAAATACCAATGGAGGGTCGCAGGAAAAACAAGAAGAGACCGCAAGCAAAACCACTTTAGAGAAACGACAGCTCAAGTGGTTCGGCCTCGTATGTAGGATGCATGAGGACCGAGAGCATGGAAAAGTGATGGAAGCTCGACCCACTGGCTAGAGACAATGTGGAATGCCTAGAATTTTATCTGAGGAGTATATCCAGAGGATAGGAGGAGGAACTCTCCATCAACTGAAGAAGCTTTGCTGGGACCGTGAGCTCTGGCAGCGCTGGATTGAGGCCAAGCTAGTTATGGCACAAGGAGGAAGATAAAGAAGAAGAAGAATTTCAATGCTCTCAACTAAAGTACTACTGTTGGATCATAGAATAGCTACAATTATACAATAAATGTTAGCTACCCCAGAGGTGTGATATATAAAGGTTTATAATTAATAAACAAAAAATATATATATGTATATATTTATTATTTAGACATCAAAAAGAGATAGTTTCTCTTCACTTACTAATATCAGTGTAGTAAAACCTTTGCGGGAGGGTCTCATAATTAAAGTGAAATAAACCTAAATTAATAAGGGACATTACTTACTTAATATAAAGCAAATTAACGTTTTCTCATAAGTTGATTATTAACAATGCTTTCTAGGAACTAAGTGGTTATAATAACATAAGGGCCTTTGCTGGTGATGTTTTCCACGAGGAAGAGCTATGTGACAAATCGGCTCTGAAATATAAGGACATGAAGACATCAAGGACACCCCCCCCCCCCTCACTATTTGTCATGAATGCTAATTGACCCAGTGCGGCTTCATAACGATGTCAGAGACCTTTTGATGTCGGCCCTCAAAGGATAAAAGAGACGCGGTAAGCCCTGAGCCCCCGAGCAGGGCCTTTGTCGGATCGCTTAGCGGTCAACCGCGTTCCGGATTGCTTCGTCTACATGAGAGTTCTCTTCTCCGCCGCTCATGGAATAATTTAATTGTGTCCTCCGGACAAGTCATCCATCTTTCCCTGCCTTATGGATCCCGGGGGAAGGAACAGCTGTTGGCTTCAATTTGAAAAGTTATCAGTATGTAAGCTCCCCCCATTTCCTCCCTCCCTTCCAGCTCCTACTCTCTCCTATATTAAAAACATGGCGTCATTTGCTCTTTTACCGGCTGTTCCAACATGGTCGATTTGATGAAAATCTATAGTACAGTGAAACTCCAATGATCCGGACTCAAATTATTCTGATATCCGATTATCCCGATTGTTTAGAAGAATTTTTTATTTTTATTTAATACATTTTTTTTTTTTTTTTAATAGTTTATTAACAGACGTTGTTGGCCGTGATTCGGAGCTCACGTGAAATACAATTGGTCCCGTCTTATTAGTTTTGATGATTCAATAACAGACGTGAAACTAAATAGACCAAGCGACAGCTACCGGAAATGCGTCTCGAAATTAGGGGCGGAGCAGTAAAGTTTTCAATAAACGTCCTTAATGAATTTTTTTAAGCATAGCACATTCAACTCGCTAACCAGTCTGGACAGTATTGCCGTCGCAAATGATTTGTTTATAAACTTAAAGAAATATGGCACCTAAAAGAAGACGCTTTGTATTAAATGTGTCTGAAAACCTAGCTGTTTAGTCAAAACCTAAACCAAGCTTAATTTGCGTATTCGAGTTTTTAAATCAGTCGCTGAAATTAATTTTACAACGAAACCTGCAAAAAAAACCTAAATCACAAAAAATGCACATACTGGAAATGGCAATCTAACTGACGATATTTCTGTTTTATTGGTATTAATTAATAGATCAATTATTATTTTGTAATTACGCAATAAATGTAAATTACTACTACATACACCCAACAGAAAAAAAAATACCGGACACTCAGATTTGATCTCATAATTTTGTTAAATACGTCGTGAAACGGCACAGAAAAAAATGCCATGATGATGCTTTTTGATAAGTACATACCTTCCTGTCTTGAAGAAATGAGGAATAGATTTTGAATTGAAATTTCGCAAATTTCTTTGTTATTTGTTGGATTGTTTTAATTTCTTCTATGCCTGTCAGGATTAGATTAGGATTAGGATTAGGGCCTTTCGCCGTAGAAGAGGGAGAAATACCCGCAATTGGAAGAACATCCTCTTTCGGAAAACATGATAAAAATGAAGAATGAAGTTTTTGAAAAATGTGTTAATTTCTTATTTTTTCTTTATTTTATCATTTTTTGTTAATTATTAATAAAAAGTATTTATTTGTGGCAGATATTGAGTAAATAATTTATAAATAAACCATTTTTACCGTATGTCGCGTTTTTTTATTCTGTTGAGCGTATTTTACATATTATATTATTCAAAAGCTTTGGATTATCTTCCATTATTGAATTATATATTATTCTAAATATCGGTATATAAATTACTAAAATTATGTACATAGAATTTGTATTTCTATTTGTATTGTATGTTGCTATGCCACTGTGTATTATTCATGGAATACAATTCTTATACGGCTTAATTACTTTATTGGATGGTGCTGCTCGGATTATAAATTTGCTGACAGTTTTCATTTCAGAAATATAATGAAGAATTGTTTTGTTACATAACATTTGTCGCTAGGACCTGCCGTTTAAGAGCTATATTAGTTTCATTGAAAAAAAAAAAAAGTCATGTAAAGTTTTTAAATGTGAATTGGGAAAATCAATAGATTACAGATAGACTAATCCATGATCAATGGAGAAATTGAGTTAAAAAATAATGTTTGTTTTTTTTTTATAAGGAAGCATACATGTTTAAAATGGCTAACATTTTGTTGGCTTTGTACTGGTCCTTTTGTTCCTTGTATCGCACTGTCCTTTGGGTATTACC